>JAMXBD010001317.1:0-405011 GCA_024138025.1 Combretum micranthum
TTGTAACATTCGGTTTATGATTTGGTTAATAATGTCAAGCTGAACCGTGTAATATATATTAAACAAAAATTCTCATAAAAACATTAATGATTTATCTTTTTCTTAATTGCTAGCAGCAATTAACTTTGCGGTTGCCATGACGATGCTTTGTGTTGTCCACAAGTTAGAAAGGTTGAAGAGCTTTTGCTTTAAAAGCGAGTTGGAATCCATAATAATAATTAAACACATGTTTCACATTCCATTTTTTGTCGACAAGAAATCCAACAATCAAACATTGGTCCTGTTGATAATTTTCCTATCATTGGATAAACATTGTAATCTTATAATGTTTTTCATTTTTTTTTTTGTCGTAAATCTTATAATGTTTCAATGACACGAAACTGGACCACAGCAATTAATTAAATTATACCGATGGTTGGGTCTATTTCATAATTTAATAATTTTCTTGTTAAATTTTTGTATTAATATTTATATATAGGAATAATATAAAATTAATAAAAAGATTGGTGTATTATATAAATATTATTTTTTAAAATAAAATTTATTATAAAGTTAATGATTTATGTTTATGCTAGTTGCTAATAGCAACTATTTCAGCTTTGAGAAATATTGTTGGATTATTTTTTCATAACAAACTGTTTAAATAGTATACCGAACAGTTCTAAATGGTTTTTTTTTTTTTTTATGTTCAAAAAATTAGTGAGATGAACATATAGTTATGTTCGATTTTATAAAAATAACCGAACTGCAATTTTTTGCTCCTCCAACCGAACCAAACTATAACCTGATCAAGTGAGGTAGCAGATTTATCTCGGGAATGTTGTGATATCATGAGGGATCTAGCACTTTTCCATCAACATCCAACAAAAAATTCTATCATCTTTTTTTTCTTTAAAAGTGTATATATATATATATATATATGTTTATTAGAGCCATTTAAAAAAAAAATAGTAGATCTACATTATTAAGAAAATTAAAGTTGTTCTCCGCTCCACACCTCATTGTTCTTTATAATTTTGATAATACATCCTTACATACTATATTAAAATTTAGTATAATTAAGTAATAAGGATTTAGTGAAAGGGTCTTATAATTGGAGTAAGTTAGAAGATATAGTTTCCAACTCTAGAATTAATTCACATCACCATCAAAGGAAACCAAGGATTATGAGGCATTATAATTGGTCATACACATGATTTTCTTTATTTTTTTCCCTACATTATTTACAACAATTTTCATTTTTGAATCATTTATGCAACATTGTGGTTTTTGAAACTTGTGCATAAGCCTATTAGGTAATATTAGGTGAAAAGTTTTACACTACAAGATACAAATACTCTAATTAACATCTTAGTTTTATTTATTTTTGTTTTTATTATCCCTAGCGTGATAGCTTTACAAGTGGCTTTGAAATGTCGCTTGATGAAGGCCTACCTACACTAACGGCGTATCCCCATAGGCAGTAGCTTTGATTCCGGATTTGCCAGATGATTACTCTCGAAAATAATTTCTTCAATCAAGGATGGTTGTGTACATTTAAAGACCGGCGTGTATCGGTTCCAACTCTTTTATTTGCAAAAAATCTCCTTATTTTCCAAGTCTTCTTCTAAATATATGTAATATATTTAGGATTTCCTTAGTTATAGACCCATATAGGTTAGATCTATAACCCAACAAACTCCCCTTCCAACTCATATGGGGGGTTCTATCACACCTATTGTCTGTTTGTAACAAACAAGTTTTTCTTTAGGTAAAGTTTTAGTCATCATATTTGAAACATTTTCATTAGTGTGGATTTCTCTAGCTTCAAAAGCTTCGATTCCAATACATCTCGAATCCAATGATACCTGGTATCAATGTGTTTGGATCTGAAATGGAATGTTGGATTCTTACTGAGATGTATAGCACTCTGGTTGTCACAAAACACCCTCAAGTCTTCTTGCTCTTGATCTAGTTCTTCTAAAAATTTCTCCATCCATAAGACTTCCTTGCAGTCTTCAATCATAGCAATATATTCTGCTTCGGTGATGGATAGTACAACACATTTTTGCAACTTAGATTACCAAGACACTACTTCCCCTGCATATGTAATCAGATAACCTAAAGTGGACTTCCTAGAGTCAAGATCTTTAGCCATATCAGCATCTAAAAACCCTTCTAATATAGATTTGCTACCACCAAACTACAAACTAACCTAGAAGTGTCCATAAGATACCTGAGAATCCATTTAACAGTGGTCCAATGCTTTTTACCTGAATCGAGAGATGGCAACTAACCACACCAGCAACATGAGCAATATCCAATTTAGTGCATACCATAGCATACATTAGATTACCAACAACTAAAGCATACAATATCTTCTTTGTTTACCTCACTTTTAGGACACTATTGAGAACTGAGTTTGAAGTGACTTGTAAGTAGAGAACAAATAAATTTTTCCTTGCTCATGTTGAATCTCTCCAGCACCTTTTCTAGGTATCTCTCCTATGATAACCACAATTTATGACTCTTCTTGTCACGAATGATTCTCATACTGAGAATTTGGCATGTGGGTCCTAAGTGTTTCATGGAAAAAGACTTATTTATGTAGTCTTCAGATCTTGAATATGCTTGGCATCATGGCCAACAATCAGCATGTCATCTACATATAACAAGAGTATAATGAACTCATCAGTTTAATTTATGAATACACAATGGTCTGATGCAGTCCTGTGTAACCCTGATTAATCATAAAGGAGTCAAACTTCTTATACCATCACCTTGGAGCTTATTTTAGCCTATACAAGCTCTTCTTCAATTTGCAAACAAGCTGCTCCTTCCCCTTGACTTTAAATCCCTCAGGCTGCTCCATATAGATTTCTTCCTCTAAGTCACCATGAAGGAATGTTGTCTTCACATCCAGTTGTTCAACCTCCATGTTCAAATTGGCTATAATACTAAATACAACCCGAATGGAAGACATCTTCACCATTGGTGAGAAAATCTTATCAAAATCAACCCTTTTCTTCTTACTGAACTCCTTCACAACTAGTCTAGCCTTGTACCTTAGTTGTAAGCTATTTTCATTAGTCTTCAATCTGTATACCCATTTATTCTTCAGTGGTCACTTGCCTTTAGGTAGTTCCATCAAGTCATGTGTAGCTCTCGCGCAAAGATTTCATCACATCTTGCATGGCTTTAACCCACTCCTTTTTTTGCTCATGTACCATAACCTTTTGATAACATTAAACTCTCTCTCATTAGTCAAAATCACATAATCATTTGACTATATAACTTATGGTCTTCACTCTCTTGCAGATCTTCTCAATTCAATCTGTTGATGAGGCTCTTGGGTCTCTTCAACTGAATCTTCAACATCTCCCCTATCATTAGAATCTTCAAGTAAGGGCACTGGACCTACATTTGTAGGGATCTCGCTTGAGGATTTTTCCTTTTTGGTTTCTCAATATCTTCAATTGTTTGGTCTTTAAGAAAGACCACATCTCTACTTTTGACAATCTTCTTCTCAGTTGGATCCCATAATCTATACCCATACTCATCATGTGCATAATCGAGAAAAATGCACTGCTTTGAATTTGCATCAAGTTTCTCCCTTTCATCCTTGGGAAAATGCACAAATGCCCTGCAACCAAACACACGTAATGTTTATAAGAAATATCTTAACATGTCAGACACTTTCTAGGATATCTCCATCTAGAGCATAAAAGGGAGATAGATTTATTAAGTCGACAGTTGTCCTCATACCTTCACCTCAAAATGATTTAGGCAACTTGGCATGAAATAACATGCATTTTACTCTCTCTATGATAATGCGATTCATTCTCTCTGCAATGCATTCTACTATAGGGTCTTTGGAATTGTTTTTTCCAGTTTAATCCCATGATCTCTGTAATATTCTTCAAACGGTCCCTTGTATTCACTACCGTTATCTGCTCGGACATATATTAACTATCTTCTTGTTTCTCTTTCCACTCTAGTGTGGAATTGCTTAAACACATCCAAAACTTGATCTTTGGACTTTAAAGCAAAAGTCCACAACTTGCTAGAGTGATCATCAATGAATGTCACAAAATAAAGAGCACCACCTACTGACCTAACTTTCATATAAACATATCTGTGTGAACAAAATCTAGTATATGAGATTTTCTAGTAGGTGGATTTCTTTGAAATACAATCTTATGTTGTTTACTAGCAAGAAAATCAATATAAGTTTTTAGAGAAGTAGCTTTTATATCGGCAGAAGCTGTCTTTTTATAAGCATTTAGAGCCTTTTCTCACTCATGTGACCTAGTCACTTATGCTAAAGCTCCATAGAAGTGTCATTTGTCAAATTCACATTTCTTTTACTTAGTTTCGTTGACATTAAGTAAAGGGTATTACTCTCCTTTCCTTTTGCCACTATGAGAGAGTCATTGGTGAGCTTCCATTTTCCTTCACCAAAGTGACTATTATATCCATCATCATCAAGTTTCCTTACAGATATAAGGTTTTGGTGAATATCTGGAACGTGTCTAACATATTTGAGAATGAGCCTGCAATTAGTGTTAGTCTCTAAAACAACATTTCCAATGCCCACTATTTTTGATGTCTCATTATTTCCTATCATAACATTATCATAATCACTAGCAATATAAATTGAGAAGAATTCACCATGTGCTGTCACATGAAAGGAGGCACCAAAATCGATAACCTAGTCACTATCATGACCTTTAAGGCTAACACAATTCTCATCCTAGGTAACAAAAATCTCACCACCTACTGCTGCAGTAGTTGTGTCTTCATCTTTTTCTTCACCTTTACCTTTACCCTGTTTTCTCTTCTAAAGTCACATTCTCTCTTAAAATGTCCTGACTTATCATAGTGAAAGCATTTGACATTTTTTCTTCTTGATTTGAAACTTCCCCTGGATTTATCAGATCTATCAGATTTATTATTTGAGCCTCTATTCTTGTTTCTACCACGTCTTTTAGGTATATTAGTAACAAATGCTCGAGTCTCAGACTCGTACCAAGATCTTTTTTTTTGGCTTCTTCATTCATCAGGCTGTCTTTTACCATTGTATAGTAAGTGTTCCATCTATAGCAAATTGCTAACACCACAAGTGTCTCCTATATTAACCAGTGAACTCAACAATAAAAGTGCATGAATCTCATCATCAAGCATAAGCTTCATAGCAGACATTGATTCATAAGACCTTGAAAATCATTTAAGTGCTTGTCATATTGGATCCATCCTTATACTTCAGATTTACCACCCTCCTAATCAAGAGGTTTTATTCAAGACGTCTCCCTCTCATACATGAATCCTAATTTCTTCTATAGAATATCAGCCTTGGTTTCTTGAGCAGCATGATGATATACATTGTAATTAACCCATTATTGGATATAATCGACAGTTTATCTATGCATGATTGTTCAATCCTCATGAAACTTATCTGATGGCTTCGCAGTATCATTGCCCAAAAGCAAATAAAGATCTTTATAATATAACAGATCTTCCATCATAAACTTCCAGATAGAATAATTTGATGAATTCAATTTAATCATCATACCTAATGACTCAGCCGTGTCTGCAAAACAATTGACGAAAACCCTAGTTTTCTTTTTTTAACCTAGTGCTCTAATACCACTTTGTTAGGAAAAATCTCTAATTAACTTGAAAACAATCATAGTGATTTTTCTTGTACCTGTAGCGATCGCAACACAATAAACAGAAAATGGAATGAATCAAAGAAAAAGACACCATGATTTAACATGAAAAACCCCAATTTAGGGAAAAACCATGGGATCGCAGCACAAATAATTCTTCTACTATCAAATAATAATAGGATTACATAGTCTTCTTCACTAGATCTACTAGTGGATCACACAAATCTTCATCAAATGATGCATTACAATCAACAATAAGCATCTCTCTCTAGAGCTTTCTTTAGGTTTTAGGAATAGCCAAGTGATACCGTAAAAGACAAATAAGGGGTATTTATATGAAAAAAACAAAGGAAGGCACATTGAGTACATAGGCTGGCACTTAAAAATAAAGGCAACGCCACTTGATGAAGGCTGGCAGTATGCCAGTGGCTTTATTTCTATTTTATGAGTGCTAAAACATATGTTTGATGGTCATTTTTATTAGGAATTTAGCACTTGAATTAATGGAGTTAAGCTTTCAGGTCTTTAAAGGAGATATTTTTCAAAGAAAGCGAAGATGGGTTAAAAATGTAAAGTTTGGATCAAGAAGAACTCAACATGACAAGAACAAGTCATGTCTTTCAACCATTACAAGGAAGAAGCAAAATTAAGGGCTAAATATCAAGCTTTTGGAAGACATTTATGAGACACGACCTGTCCCAAACCGTGTCAATCTGGAAAATTAACTTTGCAAGAGACATTTCTGGGACAAGCCGTCATGTCCCAAGTCGTGTCAGTGAAGAAAAAAAACCAGTAAAGGACACGACTTTGGGACAAGCCGTATCCCTAGTCATGTCGATTTCCATAGTGAAGAAAACAACTAGACATTCAAGTGACATGACCTGTCCCCAAACCTGTCAATTTGACAGTCCAATACTTTTGAGAAACGACTTTTTTAATGAATAGTAACCCCCAATTTATTAAAGAAACGTCTATTGGACATTAAAGGGGTGTTATTTTGAAAAGCCAAAAGACCCGTAACTCCTGTAACTTCCCATTTCCTCTATAATGAGCATTCAATTCCATTTATGTGTTATTTGAAAAGCCAAAAGACCCGTAACTCCCGTAACTTCCCATTTCCTCCATAATGAGCATTCAATTCCATTTATATGTTACTTTGGAAAGCTAAGAGATCAGCAACTCCCGTAACTTCCTATTTCTTCCATCAATGAGCATCCAATTCCATTTATGCAAAATCATTATAAAATGAAGATGGAGGGAAGAATCAAAGGGGGAGAAGAACAAGAAAAGGAGAGACAGAGACAAGAAAAAAAAAACACACTTTTACGTATTTTTATAGCAGCATTTGTGCTTGAGTGTATCAATTTATCAAGGAACATTGTTTGTATTGCTAATCTAATTTTAGATCCTTTCTATTTCTCCTTGTTATTATTTATATTGTTTTATCTATGGAGGAGTAGTTTAATATTGCTTAGGTATTATGGATCATTGATTGATTTCATGTGATTCCTTCGTTCTTAATTTCAAAATGTGTTGATTTTATTGTATTCAATAGCTTGCGCCCAAAGAATGAGTCTAATTGGATGGTGCATCCCATTGGATTCATGTTTGAATTTTGTTAAAAATACATCGAAAGGTTGATTTAATGAATAGATCTAAAGCTATTGATGAGATTGCTCATAATCACCTAGAGATAGGAAAGGTGAAATCTTCTATCACTCATTTTGAATTCATCACTTTGGTTTTAAAACGAAGGATTCTTGTTCTTTATGCAAATTTAAGTTGCTAATAGTCAGGAAGACATTCCGGCAGTTTGGCTTAGGTTTAGGTACTTTTGACTTTGAGAGAAACATTAGCATAATTTAGTGAATCCGATGGTTCAATAATCAATACAACTTTTTAAGAAAATTCTTGAGTCATATGAATAGATCTTAAGTGAAGCATAACCCAAGCAACCTTGTGAATTGATTTATCCTTTTGTATGCTTGCTGCGAAATCTGTGAATATTAGACTTAGTTTAGTTTCTATGTATATAAAACCAAATCTGATTTTTTTGGCTTGATAATAGGAAAAGAGTGAGTAGAATTACTCATCAACGTTCCCTAGGAATATGACCTAGATCATTTCTCTATGCTACATCTGATGGGTGCGCTTGCCCTGTAAGACCATATTGAAAAGAAAATGATTTAGAAAATTTATAAATTTAAAACTTGATCTTTTGAATCTATCAGGCATATCCCCATAAGGCGACGATTTTGATGCCAACCTTGCTAGATGCTTGCTCTTTGAAATAATTTCTCAATTCATGGCCGACTATGTACATTTGAAGGTCAGCAATGTACAGTTCCAATTCCTTTGTTTGTAAAAAATCTCCTTATTTTCCAAGTTTTCTTCTAAACATATGTAATAAACTTAGAATTTCCTTGGTTATAAACCATATGGTTGGATCCATAACCCAACAATATGCAGCATCTTCTTTTGTAAGATAGCACTTCCAATCCCCAATTTCTCCTTTACGGAAAAAAAAAGTATTATATTCAATAGCAGTTCCTATTTTAGAAGATGACTTTTCCCACTTTGTTCACCTCAAAATTACTAAGATTACCAAAGCTACACATAAAAGTTATTTTCTCTACAACACCTTCCATTTCCTCTTTTGAGGAGAACGGACATCCCAGGAAACTAGCCAATATTTTGACATATAAACAAATATCTCTCTTCATGTCTTCATATTTAAGAAACATAATCTTACTCGGGTTCCCCATGCTAGCATTCCAATACCTCGATACATGGTCCCAGAATAACCCATAACTCGACAAACCTTTGGAAAATAAATCAAGAGCCTCTTTTATAGGCATTATTCCATTCCCTCTACCTTTTCGTTAGCGAAATGCCACTTTGAAATGAAGGCAACCTTAGAATTCCTACATATAAAATGATTTTGCAACCCTGATGGAGTGTGGATTTAGGTAGGCAAGGAAGTGAATGGTATGTGGGTCAAAATAAGTGGAAGGCCATTGCTACCATCTTCATCTCTTCAACTTATGATTTTAGCACATTATACTCTATAAATGGCATACAAGCATGGGTTTTTTTTTTTGTGATCAAAGGGTCTGATGAATCATCATAATCATTTCTTGTATATATGGCAAAACACAAGACATGAAGCCAAGTTGTACAACATTTCATGGTGCTACAAATGCAGTTGGTGTACGCAGTGGTTAATTAAGGATTTATCGCAAGACGTTGATTCACTCACGAATACTCGATTTATGATCTTCCACTCCTATTGATTATGATAATTCCTAGGTTGTTGGTATCAAAGTTTGAAACTCTATGTAAGGGTTTGAAATTTTAGAAAAAGAACAATGTCGATTTTGAAATTTTACTGAAAATATGATAAGTGACTACTCTATACCCTAGGGTATACAATTCATAGACTATCTTAAAAGCTACAAAAAAAAAAAAAGAACCAAATTTGTCAAAAAAAAAAAAAATAAAAGGTCTTAAAATTAAGTATACATAAAAACAAGTAAAACACCACACAAAACCGACACTCCTATGAAAGTTATAAGCAAAACAAAACCTATAAAAAAATATTAAAAATGATTGTTTGAGCCAAAACCAACTCATTGCAAAGACGATGATTTTTTCAAGTTAGCTCATTTTCTTCAAGATAGAATTTTCAGATCATCCAATGAAAACATACTAGTTTATGTCCTATTTCTCCAAGCACTTGTTCCACTATCATCACCTCATCAATTTAGCATGACATTTTTCTTGAGCTAGCATAGCACCTCTAGAAGACTGATAGAAACCAAAAACCTTGGTATTGGATGAGCTCATATGAATTGGTAAGTGCCTTCTCTCATGGTAAAAGTGAAATGATTTGTTTGATTTTGCTTACGGTTTCAGAAATGCTATGGTCATCTTTTTCATTGGTTTTAGTGCTGGAAACATGACTATTTGAAGAAACTATAGAATCCATTCTTGGGTTGGATTGAAAAAAAAAAAATAGAGCCTGCGAATCTATAAATAGAGAGTAAGGGTGAAGGCCTTTATCCTAAGTCATTATCAATTGGCTATTAAATACCTATTAAATAAGATATTTTGAAGAGTATGTAATAAAATTTATTAAAATAACACTATTCACGATAAATGTTTTTCATGCACAAGAAAATGCTATCGACACATCAGTGGTCCCTCAGATATCAGACCAAGGAAAAAAAAAAAAAATGCCAACCTTATTTTGATATTTCTTAATGTGTGTCTGATTTGACATCACCAATGAAGATGTCCAACATCAAGTCTGTTTTTTTCATCACATCCTTATAAATTTGACATCATGTTTTTCATTTTTAAATAATATTTATCAAAAAATAAATATCAATATCAACTAATAATTTTATTTATAAATTGATCAAACAAATACAATAAAAATAAATTATTAATATAATCTAATATAGATTTGATACAAATAAAAATCTCCCATCTTCATCTCACTCTCCACTTTTTCTTTAATTTTTAATACATCAACCGACAGTGGAAAATTATTCATGTACTGGACTTGCGATTATGACTATATTGAGTTCGTACTCAAAATTTTTCTCAACCTGTAAAAGGATCGTCTGGGGTAAAATAGAAAACTGAAAGAAAGAACGAAATTAACCGATTCATCGCCCCAGTAAAATTCACCCTTTTTTTTTTTTTGTTTTTCAGTATTCAAAGTTCATATATTAGAGTGTGTTCTTATCAAGTTGATACGGTAATGTAAATAAATGTTTTTTTTTTTTTTTGAAAAAAATGGATGAATCCTATTTTTTCTTTCCCTCTTTTAACTATAATCCTGCATCTGGTGCTGTGGAGGAAAATGAAGCCAGTAAGGCAATTTTGAGAGAAAAGCATAACACATATAAAGTTTAGATTAATTTAATACTTTAACTTAGGACGTGAATGTATTAAACTAAATTGATGAATTCATATGTTTGATAAAATGTCCATTAGTTACCAACACTAAGTGTTCGGATAAGTGGTATCAAAGTACCAATATAATTATGATGAGTGATAGTAATAATGGATAAGTTTTTGAAAAATTAATCATATATTAAAATTTTATTAGTACATATGAGTCACTCACAAGATGATGTTGGCGTCGTTGTAGCCAATAAGCGCATGCCACATGGAGGAAAAACAGAGAGGAGGCAATTTACCTTCTTCAAGATTCGAACCCCAACCTCCAATTTGCACGTATATGACTTATCCAAGCAAGCAGTTGGCTAGCGCCTCAATATGGTTTGCATACAAATTATATTTAGGGCTTAAAGCTTGGGTTCAAATAATGGATCAACTCATTGTGGGCTATTTAATTTGGCCTAAGACTTTATAATTAAAATTAATGCTATATCAAGCCCATATTACATTTCTATTATTTTATTACTTTTATCGTTTTTATTCTTTTTTCTCTCTTTATTTATTTCATTATTTTTTTCTTCCTTTTATATTTCTATTTCTTTCAAAGTAATTTATGGGCTTAAGATCGTTTTAATTGTCCTAATAAATTGAGGCCTTAAGTTGGCAAAATTAGGGTCTCTAAAGCTACCCTTCTTTATGGTGTTTTGACTAAACTTAACTACAAAGACAAAAAGGAGACACCATTTTTTCCTTTTAAAAGTGGGCCAAACCTGGAGGTAGACAATAAGCTCTTACAGTTGATCTACTAGGGACTATGACCAAATCCTGGGGATCTCTAGACCATGCTCCGTTGATTTGATAAAAATGACCTAGGAAAGGCACCTAGTTTTTCTAAGCATTAGCATGCTCCTTGACCTGACCCTTAAATTGGTATTAGTGTGCTCCTTGACTGACCCTTAAATTGGTATTAGTGTGCTCCATAAGCTAGCATTTGATATTATGTAAGCATGCCTCTAAGCTATCCTATGATTTTATGCAAGCACACTCCTTGAGTTAGCACTTGACTTTAGGTAATGCTCCTTTGAACTAGCCTAGAGTTTGGTACAAGCACACTCCTTAAGCTAGCACTTGAGTTTAGGTAAGCACTCTACTGAGGTGGCTAGGATTTGGTACAAGCTTGCTCCTTGAGCTGACACTTGACCTTGGGTTGGTGCTGCACGGAGTTGGCCTATGATTTGGTACAAGCATGCTCCTTAAGTTAGCACTTACCTTAGGTAGGCACTTGATTGAGCTAGCCTATGGTTTAGTACAAGCACACTCCTTAAGCTGGCACTTACCTTGGGTAGGTGCTCACTGAGCTGGCCTAGAATTTGAATGAGTGCGCTTCTTGAGTTGACCTATGATTTTGATGGGCTTCGAAGGATATCTAAACTTCCTAAGATTCCAAAAAGGATAACAATAACTCAAAGGATAACCAAAGTTTCTAAACGAAGGAATACTATGGTTCTTGAAAATTTTCAAAAGATAACTAAAGCTCCAACTTTTGTAGGATGGCCAAATTTTCTATGCTCATGTGATAGCCAAAGTTCTTAAACAAAGGAATACTGTGGTTTGTGAAAATTTTCAAAATTACAGTTCTTTAAAACTTTATTAGACAATCGACGATCCTAAAGACTCCTAAATAACTGAAGTTCTTAAGTGTTCAATAATATTACTTAAGCTCCTGAAAACTTTATGGGACTGATGGTCCTAATAACTATATAAGATAACTCAAGTTCCTAAAGGTGTCATGAGATAACTAAAGCTCTTGAAATCTTTATGGGACTACTAAGGATCCTAAAGAATTCATAAGATATCTAAGTTCGTAAAGGTGTCATAAGATAAAGCTCTTGAAATCTTTATAGGATTATTTAGGTCCTAAAGAATTCATAAGATAGATAAAGTTCCTGAAGCTGAATTGGAGGGAGGATGACTAAAATACCTAGACCTTTAACTATTCTCTTTTTTTTTTTTTTCTATTGAAACTTTTTTTTATTCAATATATATACATATACATTTTTTCCAAAAAGTTTTCACCTTTGAAAATTTTGAGCCAAAGGCTTTTTTTTCTTTTTTTTTTTTTGAAAACTTTCATTTCCAAATTTAAACCAAGGTTTTATTGAAAAACTCTTTTTCTTCTCTTCTTTTTTTTTTTTATTTCTAATTTCCTCTTTTTTTTAAGTTTCAGCTAAGGCTTTAATAAAAAACCTTTTTTTTTTTGAAAAATTGATAATATGTGGAATTCCTATGAGATCCAAAAGTTCTAAATAAGTAATAGGCTTGTGTCTTTTTTCCCATAATCACTAACCTTTTTAAACTTGCTCTTAATCTTTGGCCTGGCTAAATTAGTCAACTCCTCACAGACCTTTTGAAAATTCTTAGAGGCATTGGATACATAAAAGCTTTTTGCTCCATAAGATAGCCTTCATGACCTAAACTGATTCCAAGATTTTAATACCTTTGTTTTAAGGAATAGGTATCTCGTTATGAATCGTCTTGTCCAAGAGGACTTCCTTACAGTTTCCATTGGTTTGTTTTCACTCTTTACTTAAATTCCAAAAATTATGGTTCACCCTGCAAATAATATGCCTTTATCAATCCACTAGGTCTTTCTCAGACTTTAATGTGGGCTTTTGGTCATTGGCTTATAAATAAGGATATCAATGTGTGGGTCAATTTTTGAAAGAAATATTATCAATTCATCTCGTGTTTACAAGTTAAGAACCCTTAAGAAAAACCAGAAATGACCTTGCCTCAATTTCACAAGCAACTTTTCGTTTTTAGGATAAATCAATTCCTAAGATTCGAAAAGTCTTTAAAAGGGTGTTGTGAGTGGATCAACAATCCAAGGATGTTATAGGCTCTTAAGTGTTTAAGAACTTTTCTACTTTTCAAGATGTTCCTATGGTTAGTTGTGTTTGAGTTTGACCATCTTTCTTTTTTTTTCCTTCTTTTTTGATTTTTTTTCTTTTCTCTTTGTTCCTTCTTTCTTTCTTTCATTCATTCTTCTTTTATTTCTTTTTTTTTTTTTTTGAAAACTTTCCATTCTCCTTTATTGGATGATTTACAATTTAAAGAGTATAAGTGATATATGGTATAACTTTTCTTTATTTTAAAGGAAAGGATTTATTAATGACAATTTATTACTTTTGAATTTATGAAACTAGGCTAGTACATATCAGCTTATCATTTTCTCCTTATTAATGACCCTGACCTTCAAAATTACCTTATTATGGGATGGTTCTTGACAGGTTTCAATTTTAAGAAGCACTTCCTATATGGCCTAAAGGGTTTAGCAAGGGATAAGTGTATTTGGGATATTGAAATGAATGCCTAGTATCGCTTTTAATACACATGTTAAATTCAAGATTTACCTCCTTTAAGAGTGAGTCAGTTGCCTACTTTAATTATCACTCAACTCTAAAGTGTTTGATGGTTAATGTTTGAATTTTAGTTTGCCTCTTATAGTTCTTGGACATTTTAGACGATGGGATGCCTTCCTTGAATTAGAAAAATATTTGAAAATTTTCAATCATGCCCCATTTGGCCCAACCCCTTTTAGCTAAACAAAATTATTTATGATACCATTACAGGTCACATGCCCTTGAATTATTCAAATTTCATTTCCATGAAATGTCTTGACATCAATTTCATGACAAACATTACTTTAAACATGAAATAATTTCTAAAGGACATTTCTTCACTTTATCAAACTTCATCTTCAAGGAGAATTGTCGTCATTAGTTGATGCTTCAAATTAGATTATCCCAACATCAATTATGTCTTGTATCTTGTTTTTTTAGTCTCTAACAAATGTCTATGAAGTGACCCTTTTAATGCATGTGATGATCACATTGTGAATTTGGATAGCATTCCATGGTCTATAGCCTAGTTTAGAAGCTCTGTAGGCTGAAACATTTGCTTCTTTCAGTAGGTGAAAAGCTTGAGACAATGGATAGGAATATGACTAAAATTTCTCTTTAAGAACAACTATTCTGAATTGGTTGATGATGAGTTGTTGGGCTTTGGAAAATAATTGGTGAAGTGGGCTTGATGTAGCTACCTAGATTAACCATGTTAATTGAGGTTTCTTTCATTTTGTTGCCAATGAGTTCCGATGGCTTCTTATCGTGACCTACATGGGCTGGGAGCTTCCTTGAAGCAATTGCATTCTCAATTCTGCAACCTACTGCTACTATCTCATTGAAGCTAGCAAATGTGTGACCAATGAAGTGAGAGAAGAATGGCTCCTTTAGAGTATTGATGAAGACAAATGTCAAGCCTTTCTTTAGGATAGGTACAACTACCTTGCAGCTAAGGATCTTCATCGTTGGGCATACTCCTTGAAGGATTCACCATTTTGCTTATGAGGTTACTTAAGTCCCACATAGAAAGAGAAACTTCAGTGTTGAACTTGTATTGATTGTAAAATGCCTTAGCTAGCTTATCCCACATGTTGATCTCAAGAAGATCCAATTGAGTATACAATGTTAAGGTTGGACCTGTCAAGCTATCTTAAAATGTCTGAATCATCAATTGTTCATTTTGGACATATCTGGTCATCTTTCAAACATATAGCATGATATGAAGTTTAGGATGGCTAGTACCATCATATTTTTTAGAATCTAAGGTCTTAAACTTTTTGTGGTAACACCCCATATTCAATGGTGTGTAGGTTAGTGATACCCATTTCTTCATACCCATCTTTACCTTCTAGAGCATTTAACTTTTTATTGACTTGATGAAGCAACTTTGATACACATGTCGGCATTAGGTCTAATATTAGCCTCTTCAAATCCATATGATTATCCATCAACTTCTTTTCCCTTTTCCAAATGCCCCTTTTGAGGAGGTCAAATGGCCCATGAAAGACTGATGCTAGAAGTAAGGAGTTGGATCTGCTCGTGCATTTTTAGTTCCATTTGTTCCAACTCATTAATCTTTTGATCAGAACGATGGCTTCATTGTTGTTGTTATCACTACTAGCCATCTTTAACTTGGATCAAGTGATTATTGGGCTTTACTTGATCTTTTGTTCCTTGGAAGTTGTTTTAGATCATGTAAATCCATGCTTGTTAACAATATTCATTTTTAATATCTTTTTTTGATTTCTTTATTTTATTTTTTATATTTTTTTAAAAAGCATTATTTTGCATTTAAAGGTAAAAACTTACTTAAAAGAGGTGATGATTTTTTTTTTTTAAAAAAATACATATGTTTACAAAAGTGAAACTTTTGAAAGAAGTCAAACTTGTTTTTGTTTTTAAACTTAAGTTTGACGGAAAAAAAATGATAACTATTTGAAGGACAATATTCTATTTAATTACATAATGGGATCCTACAAATTAGAAAGTAGTAACTTGATGTCTAAAGGAGTTTACAACCTATGGCTAAGATAACTTTGTCAAAATACCTTATAGCTTATCTAAAGGAAGAATTACTCTAAAGGCTAATGACCTAGCACTAATGAATTTTTATAAACTTGGCATTTTTCCTTTTCTTGTTTTTTAATTTTTTTCATTTATTATAAGTAAAAGAAAAACAAGACAATAATAAGAAACGTGTTACGCGGATCCATATACAAAGATGGTGACTAAATAATAGTGGAGTTATTTTAAGACTTCATTTGAGTTACAACTTCATTTTTTTTTTTTTAACTATAAGGAAATCTTTATACAATTTACAAATGTAAAATTTGTACGTGATTTTTTTTTACAAAGGCATTTACAAGAAATATTACATGGATATGTACAAGGAAATATTACAAGACAAACTATTTGCAAACGAAATAATAATAAAATTGCAACTCTTTTTAGGATATGCCCCACTATTATTTACCTACTAGCTTATAATCATAAATACAAATGGATGGGTTCAAGATGTCCCTTGATTAATGGATAGTGGGTCACATTAATGGAGTCAGGAGCTAATTCACTTGAGCCTTTGTTCTTGAGACCAGAGCATTGTGGATGATGTTGTTTTGTATTCCTTAAACTATTAGTCGGTGGTGTTGTTAGACGGGGTGATTGCTAGCGTCTTCGATTCACTAGGAGCTATCAATTGATATTTCTCACTTACCTAAAGCTTCCTTTGATGATCAATTAGAACAAATTTCACCTACAAGCCTCAAATCAAAGTTATAAACTTTGAAACCTAATTCTTAAATCACATCAAATTCAACTTTTTTTTAGTGTTTTTGTTTGTGATTGTTATAGGGTAAATACTATGTAAAAATGATACATTATAATTAGCTTTAGTGTTTGGAAATATTATAAGGAAAAAAATGGAAAATAGAAAATAGAAAATAATAGGAACACACGTATGCTTGCACATTCTAAATAGTTTAGAATATTCTAGAGTTTTCCAGTATACTCTTTGTTTGTTAGGCCTAGGAGATGGCTATATATTCATGTACAGCTTATCCTAAAAGGTAATGAGAAAACAAAAAAATTATTCCCTATTTGATTTTTGTATTTGACAAGGGAAAGCTTATCTTCAAAGCAAGCTTACTACATTAAATTTCATTATTCCACTATGTTTCATTTAGTATCAAGCTACAATCCACCATGTCACTAACATAGTTTCATTTATTTGGATTTTGAAGAGGATTAACATTGTTCATCGATTCTTCAAGGCGTATTGGGAAGAACAAGAAAAAATATTAAAATCGATCATAAAGCCCTTATTGAAACGAAGACAATAGGAAAGATTAATGGAAATTTTGCAACCTAAATCAAGGGTAAGTACACTTGAACAATCGAAATTAAAAGAAGAAAAATTACAAAACCATTTTGATTTACAATATCATAACAAACAAGTCATTCAAAACCCACTTGAAAATACCCTCAAAACCCACCTTAACATCCTAACTAGAATGTTTCTGACCTCCCTCCCACTTGTCGCTTCTTTGTCATGTGTCAATCACCTCATCAACTCTGATCCTTTTCCATCTACCTCCAAATCCATTAACTTTGATAGGTTCATTTCCAGCAAATCTAGCCTTAGTATTGCTCTCTTTCGCACTCCATACTGCCCATCAAACATGACACATATTCAACTCTTAACACCAATGCACCAACTTCAACCTAGAAATAAACCCAGGAAACCATATCCAAAATTTGCACCACTTCTTCACTCCTTGACTCATTGAGCTATGCATCTTTTGTTGCTTTTTCTCTAGATTAGCACTTCCCTTTACAACATACTTTTTAATACTATTAATAGAGTGTATGCTAAGATAAGCGTTCAGAAGGTATTGGGTTTTATAAAGTCATGTTAAGGCATGATAAATTCACTTACCCATTTGTTTACAAGGCTTGTGCTAGTATTGTGACTTGAAATTAGGGAAATTCCTGCATAGGTCGTGTTGAAATTCGGAATTCAGGAGGAGGTTTGTGTAGGGAATACCATGGTTCATATGTATTGTTGTTGTGGTGGTGAGATGGGGACTCTGTATTCAAGGAAGTTCTTTGGTGTAATGCTAAAGATGGAGTTGGGTTCATGGGGTGCAATGATTGGTGGCTATGTGTGTTTGGAACAGTATGGAGAGGCTATTGGTTGTTTAAGAAAATATAGATTGTTGGTCTTAAACTAGATAGGTTACTATAGTGTTAGTCTTATTAACTTATGCACAGTCAGGAAATTAGGTAGTATCTTATGTATTGAAGGAAGTTTATAGAATAGTGTTGAACTTTGGCATGCTCCCATTGACATGTTTGCTAAGTGCAGGAATGTTGATAGTATGATGAGGTGGTTTAGGAACATGTTGAGTAAGAAAATTATGTTATGGACCTCAGTGATTGATGGTATGGTGATAAGTATGTTATACTCTATTCTATTCATAGGAATTTAGGCTTAATTTGATCCATTTTTTGATAAATTCCTATGAATTTTATGCTTGTATTGTTTATATGTTGTTTTTAAGCTCCTAGGATCAACAAAAGAAGAAACAAAGTGTTTTGGATCAGTTTGGGGCAAAAAAAACAAAGATGGAAGATAGGTTTCTATCGAAGCCATTAGAAATGCTTATTTAAGGCAAAATTACAAGGTAAAGTCTCTAGTCGTAACCTAACCGAGCCTCGATATGATCTTGGTTTCAAATGATTTACACTAAGATGTTGAGCCCTAGACTTTATGATATAGCTTCAATTGTGCCTCAAAGTTAAGCCCTAGATTCTACTTGCAATTGATGTTGAGCCAAAATTTGAGCTCAAAGAAAAGAATAAGCTTAAACGTGGTCAAACTTCGAGCCTTGGATTTGACCTTCAAAAAGTGACCATGCTAGCTGTCACAAATGAGTTGGCTTAACAACGCATGCCTAAGAATAAAGATGAATTTTGCTATAAAGAATCCATCGCGCCACAATAAAATCTTTATGATTTTTTGTGCCTGCAGTCTATAAATAAACGTGCACATATGCCCAATAAGGGTTGTACCTTATGTAACAAATTACTAATGTAGAATTGAGAGAGAAATTTTTAGAGAAAGAACTGTTTCTTCTTGCTAAGGAATTTCGAAGTTTTCTGGATAAAATCATTTTAACCAATTGTTTGTAATTGCTAGATTTTGAACTTAATTTGCAATATTATCTTCAATTCCATATTATTTCTTCTAAAGTTGTTCTTAATGTTCAAATCTATGGAGAAATAATCTCCTTATATTAGGGCTTTTGAATCTAAAGTTTGATTCATGTGATTTCAAATGGTTTCAATTAAATATTGATTGAGTATTTATTTTTAGTAGCTCAAACTTAATTTCGTAGATTTAAATGTGTAGTGCACCTTTTAGATCTATGTCTGATTTGAACTGAATAGATCAATATCATTCTTTTGAATAGATCTAACTACTAATGAAGTTGTTTCGTAATCATCTTGAGAGAGGATGGTGAAACTTTCTATCACTTGTTTTCAAATTTCGAAATGGGTTTTTAAATAAAGGATTCTTAAACTTTATATGGATCTAGATTGCTAATAACTTGTGAAAAGATTCCAGTGGTCTGATTTAGGTCTATAATTTCTAAACTTAAGAGAGGCTTTAAGTTACCATCGTGCGTCTGATGATGCAAATACACCAGCAAACAATTCTCTGAGTTTGTTGAGAAATCACATGATAAAGAATTGGTGAAGCAAATCCTAAGTTTCATCTCACATTTGCAAACTTATCTTTAATTTTACCCTAAAAACATGTATATATCTTTTAGCATTAACACTAGTTTAGCTTCTGTTTTAATATGCTTTGCTAAATTTTGTTTAGCTAGATAATAGATTAAAAGTAAGTATAGTAGATGCTGACAATCTCCAAAGAATACATTATAATATTTTATATGCTACTTTGGTAGGTATGCTTGCCTAATGTTGGTGATTGCAACCGAAATTGAATAAAACTTATTAGCATTTTCATATAAATTTTTGAAAACTTCAACTTCATGTTTTGTAAGATGATCCTTTGAACCAACTATATGGAAAATGGTGAAATTATGTTTCCATGTGTTGGTTTCAAACTTTGCTGCCATAAATCTAAGCAAGACCTTGCTAAGATGCTCTTTTGGGTTTTTGAAAATCATCATGATGCTAGTTGTCTTAATTTTCATGATAATGATTCATATATAGAAGATGTTAAGCGAGATACAAGTAGTGCTTAAACTGTATCTGAATCATATTTTGTATATACAATAGCTGCTTTTGTTAGATGTTTAAAGGAAAAAGAAAGCCGACTCATATAAGAATTTAAGGATTTCTATTGATCACGACTCCTGAATTTCTCCACAAACATTGCTAGATGCTATTGTTTATGGCATTACCAGTACAGGGGGATATATAATTCAATATAGTCTTGCATCTACTCTCGCTATGGTCAATAGTACCCTCACAAATTATAAGTAAGGCTACAAATGAGCTGAGTTATTCGCGAGTTACTTGAGCTCAACTCGACTCGTTTAGCTAAATGAACTGGCTGGGTCTTGTCTTCAGGCTCACGAACAGGCCCGTTTAAGGCTCACAAGCTAGGCTCATTTACAAACTCGTTAAAGGCTCGTTTAACATATGTATTTTTTATATTAATATAATATTATAAATATAATTATATATGCTAAACGAGCCCAAGCTTAAGCTCAGCTCATTAGGTTCATTTAGCTAAACAAGCCAAACATGAAAAGCTAGGCTGGATCATTATTAACGGGCTGGGCCCAAGCCTACATATTCTAAGCTCGTAAAGAGCCTAGTTTGGCTCAAGCCCATTAAAAATTAAACAAGTCGAGCTAAGTCGCCGAGCCTGAGCAAGTAGAAGCTTGGCTCATTTGCACCCTTAATGACAAGGCATTAATTCGTATGTCAAGTTGATGGATCCATTATGATAACAGCAAATCACTTACCTTACTATCAAAATGGCCTCAAATTTTCTACAAATGCTAGAGGACTTGGAAAACCTGACATCAAAGACATTTTGGAACAAGTTGCAAAAGGTCTGATAAATTCAAGCAAATCATCTATATCGATCAAGACAATAAATACATTTGACCTTGTCAAAGTAGTCCAAAGAGTAGTTAAAATTATTGCAAAATCATAAATGGTTCCCATATAGAGTTTAATGCTAGAAATGGGGTAGAAGGTCATTTAGTAGCAGAGGTACTTGAGCTTCTTGGAGCTATTACTTTTTGGAATCAGTTTTTGTTGCTAGATGATGTTGACAGAGCTGTTATAGAATCCTCTAACTGAAAGTTTAATTGGAATTTGCTAATTGCCTTGATGCCTACAATTATTCTTGAAGAACATTTAGGAACTACTATTGTGATAGATTGTGTGACCTCTGGTGCACTGACAACTTTTATCGAGAAGAAACTTAGGGGAAAACATCATAGATTCAAAATAGGTTAAGAGAATATAATTAGTGAAGTTGTTTAGCTGAATTCTATTGGAGAAGAGTCACATATGGCTATTGAAACTTATAGGTATGGAGCTTTCAAGGAGAATCACTAGCTCAATGATGCTGTATAACTCATGGTTAAAATCCTAAACAAACTAGCATCAACAAGAGTTCCGAATGGTGCTATTGGTAGTTGAGTTTTAAACAATTTGGTGGAGGTTTTGAAAACAAAGAATGATATGTTGAAAAGATCCATAGAAGATATTAGGCAAGAGTTTCTAGGGAGAAAAGTGAGTTTAGAAATTTTTGGTTTGAATATAGGAAGTATAGAGAAGTTGAGAGGAATGGGAATAAGAGTCTAGTAAGGATTATGTTACCTTCGTAAACGATGGAGGCTAGTATTTAAATCAAGCAGACTTATATATAAAATTATGTGTGGTTCTTTCTATGAAGATGAGGAGGAGCTAAGTAAGAATGAATGTATTGTCAATGGTGGCAATTACTGATTTAAGAAGTTTAGCTATCACTTTTATAGTGTTGCCATAAAGAATTATTTTGTTGATTTTTGTTTTATGGAAAGCATTTTTACCAATGTCCTAAAAGGATTGAGAATTTTCAACGTTTCATTTAGGAAGAAAAATTCCTATCTAATTTTAACATATAAAGTAGTTAGAGCTAACAAGCCACTACATGTGGTTGAGGGCATCGGTGAACGAGATTTTTATTTAGCTCTCTTTCTTGAAATAAAGGGAGTTAGATTTTTTTTTTTTTAACCCTCAAAGACAAGGGTTTTTGAAGGGTAAGAGAATGTTATAAGGTAAATACCATGTAGAAATTATATATTGCAAATAACTTTGTTTAGAAATATTATAAGAAAAAGAAAAGAAAAAAAGGAACATATATGTGCTTACATATGCTAAATAGTTTAGATGATTCTAGAGTTTTCTAGTATACTCTTTCTTTGTTAGACCTTAGGGATGGCTATATATTCATGTATAGACTATTCTAAAAGGTAATGAGAAAAGAACCAAAAAAAAAAAAAAATATTGCCTATTTATTTTTGTATTTGGCAAGGGAAAGATCTATATTTGGAGCAAGCATACTCACACTAAATTTCATTATCCCACCATGTTTCAATTGGTGATCTTAAACTAATTTTCAAGCTCCAATTTATATTGTAGGAGCTTAAACAAAGTTAGAAATCCCATTAAAAGCTTCATTCAAGATTTTCAAAATTACATTTCTAATTCAATTCTTGAGTAGTGATGATTGCATGAATTTCGATTGAATATATATATATATATAATATATGAGTTGAATTCATTGAAAATCAATTCTAAACATCTTAATTTTTCTTTGATTTGATTGAAAATTCATCAAAATTACCATTAATGGTGATTGATGTTGTTGATGAATTGTAATTTTTCTAATCTTCATCCTTAAATTCGATGCCTTAAAACTATGAATCAAGATCGGATATTGGTGCCGATCCATAATATTCCAAGTGTACTTCACAATTTCACCATTAATTTGGTGAAATTGTGAAATAATGGCAATAAAAAAAATGGCCATGAAAGTGGACACCCAAGCTGATCCATGCATGAATTCAAGCATGACTAAGGAAGAAGATGATGATGGCATCATTGCTAACATCATTGTAGCCAATCAATGCATGGAACACGGCACACATAGGAAAAAAAATGAGGTGGCATTTCGCCTCCTTCAAGATTTGGAACCCTAGCCTCCTATGTGCATGTATGTGACTTATCCAAGCAAGCAGTCGCTTGAGCCTAAGTATGGTTTGCACACTAGTTGTATTTAAGGCTTAAAACTTAGGCTTAAATAAATGGACCAACCCATTGTGGGCCATTTAATTTGGCTAAGATTTCTTTATAATTAAAATCAAGCCCATATTAACTTTTTATTATTTTTATTAATTATTTATTTTTTACTCTTTTTATTTATTTATTATATAATTTATTAGTTATTTTTTCCATTTATTTATTTTATTTCTATTTCTTTCAAAGTAATTTGTGGGCTTATGATAGTTTTAATTTTCCTTATAAATTGAAGTCCTAAGTTAACAAAAATGGAGTGTCTGCACTTTGAAAAAAAATTCTTTCATTCAAGAATTCTTCTCACACTCTTTGAATTGCGCTTATCTTCAAAGCATAGAAATTGCTTTGGCTTACTTTTCATGTCACAGCTAGCATGATTATTTATAGCCTTAGGTTCCTTCATCTAGAAGGAAATACAAGGTTAGTTTTCACCAACTAAAATTTTCCTCCATATTGATATTACCTAACAAAGAAGGTTTTTTTAATTTCTTTTTCTTCCTTTTTTGTTTTTGTGATGTGGCGTGTGGGCCCATGCATGTAGGAGTGACACAACAAATACCACATCCAAAATGAAGGCATCCTTAGGACATTCCTTTTTTTAAGGTGCATAAATATGGACATTCCTCTGCATTTTAAAAATATAATATAAAATAAGTAGAAAAAAGCATATCATGTGTAAATATTGGCCTAATCCAATGGTTCTTGGCACCGCTATAACACACATCTTACACCGCTGTCACGTTTGTCTTTTACTTATGCCACTAATACCATCCGTCCTTTATTTGAATAATTGTTCATAAAAGCTGGTCCACCATCATGTGATGACGGAAAAAGGGCAGAGGCTGAGGCAAATCCACATCATGGTGATCTTATCTCCCTCTCTCTTTCTTCATATATGAATGATTTTGGAATCCTAGTGGAATATTGATTTAGTCAAAGAAGTGAATGATATATGGATAGAAATAAGTGGAAGGCCAATAAAATCATCTTTCCATTTTTGCATAGTCCCTTTAATGAATAACTTATACAATGATGTTGTTGTTGTTGTTTTTTTTTTTTTTTTTTCCCTAAGTGTTTGATGGGTCTCTACAATTAGCTCTTGTATGTATCGCAAAACACATGGTCTTAAGAATGAAAACATCATTTGATTTCGCACAGAACTTTTCATCAACTAACGTGATACCCTCTATCGACTTTACTTTGAGCCAAAAACCTTCGTATTCTTAGAGGTCAAAATAGACCGACCCCTTCTCTCCAGTAAGAACGAAACAGTATGCTCGATTTTGCTTGGAGTTTCAAAAACAACTTTCAATTTTTCTTTTTTTCGTCTTGCTTTTGTTTGGAGTTTTTAAAATTCTTTGGTCATCTATTAGGGGAAACACTATGATCCATGGCTCATACATTAAAGGAAGGGTGATGATCTCTATCTCTTGCTAATTATTAATCCACTCTTAAAACTTATTAAATAAAATATTTTCAAGAGTATATGATAGAATTTATTAAAATAACACAATATCAATTAGGTTTATCATTCAAAATAAAGGTTTTGCATGAACGAGCAAATGTTTAAGATATGATTAAAAAAAAGTACAACCATATGCAACTTCACAATGTGTGTGCAAAATTAAAGCATTAATTAATATGTTATATTGAGCATATCAAATATCATAAGGAACTATAAAAGAAAATTACACATATTGTACGAAGTAGAAATAGAACAATAATGGAAATCTTATCATTAATGAAGTAGTTAGGCTATAATAGAAATTGGGTCTATTCGGATTGTCTAATTTTCATTTATATCTTATTTATATTTGACTTACATATGTATTTTATCTTATTTAACTTGCATATGTATCTTATCTGTGTCGTTTGTTTGATTTATAATAAAATTATATGCTTTTCATATATATATATATATATATTTTCTTGAAAATATCTATTTAAAAAGGAAAAAAAAAATGAAATATGACCAGAAAAAAGATGAAACAAATAGACCCCATATAAATCTACTACTGATCGGAGCTCTCATCATAAGTGTAATATAAAACAATGAACGATAATAAATGTAAGAAACACTCACTATCTTCTATATATTATTGTTTAGAGAAAGTTTAAACAGGTATTAATATCGAAAAGTCTAAAAAAGTTTTTTAGTGTCCTTAATGTTACTCAAAATGCTAAAGAGAAAATATTTAAGTTTGAGAATATTCAACTACAACATTATTTATTATTATTGTTGTTGTTGTAGTCCCATTTCTTGGGATATTTCCATTATTACTCAATCAAGGAAATAATATAAGCGACGAAAGATTGAAGTGCTAGTGTTATGGTGTAGCATTGATTTATTTTGACAAATAAAGGCCAAATCTATTGACTACTTTCTAACAAAAATTAATCATTGAGCTTTATGAGTGCATTCGATAGAGCAACGTTCTTTATATATTAATAGAGGGGAAGGAAAAAGGCTTCTATATCAAGTCAATGATTGATTTGGTCTTTATTCTTTTTTAAAGACTATTAAAATTGCATATGATAGAATTTACTAATATATATACATATATGTATATATCACTTTTATAGTTTCTTGTATAACACACTTCGGATTCACACAAATGCATGGATCCTCTTAATTTTTTTCATTATTTAATTTTTTTCGATTTATAAATTAATGATTGAGACTATTTAGATTTTTTAAATATATAATGATATTTATTAGATTTTATTATGGCATTTCTTTTTTATAAATTATGTTGATAGGAAAATGTATATATGATCACGTGATTCATGCTATATTAACAAATGATTGGAGGAATATATATAATCTATATTTAAGATCAAAGAATCCTATTCCATCTTGTTAGGTTTGATATTTAGATGGAGCATTGACCTGTTAAAGTCCCGCTAATCAATGAAACAATATTGTTATTTTATGTGATGTAAAGCAATGACTAACAGCTTAGTGAAACAAATATTGATATGACTTTTCATATATATAGATTTCGAGTATGTTGGATTGTCCCAATTATATTTTATTTTATTTGTTTTGATTTATATCTCTATCTTATTTGTCTAATCTATTTATAAGTAAAAATATTTATTTTTTATCTATATTAATTTTTTGACAAATATATATTTTAAAAAAATAAAAAAAAATCAATCTGATAAGAAAAAGATTAAACAAATAGACCCAGTCATCCTTTACATGTTACTTTATATTGTTTCTTTTAGACCTGTATACGGTAATTTAAATACAGTACACACTTGACCCAACTAATTCCATACACCTATACATTCCTAATTGACGATGCACAAAGAATTTATTATGTTCCATGTAGTAAGGGGATGAGCTTCAGCGTTCTATTCAAATCGTTGGATTTTTATCTATATCGTTTATGCATTGGATCAATATCTATAATTTATCTATATATATTAGTGTCAGTTTTATTTAATTAGTTTATAAGTAAAACCGTCATTTTTTCATGTTTCTATTTTCTGATAAAGTTCTGTTTAAAAACGACAAAACATTATGCCAAATAACTTATAAATGATGAAACAAAAAGATCTTATCTACTTTTTTCTTCGTCTATGATATAGTTTACACTCTTATCATGGCTATAAACCTCATGCTCGTTACTTATATTCCTAACCCATTTCATACTTTTGTTTTACCTTCTTGTTAAAAAAAAAAAAAAAAAACAACCATGTATAATGGAATAAGCAAGAGAGCAATTAGGCAGGATAAATGTGCTGTAGTGCACGGGCCTAGCATGACATGTAAGACAAATAAAAAAAAATGACAAAAGCACGAGCATGATGGGCTAGCGAACAAAAAAAGTGGGTCGATATGGCACATCACAAGGCACACGAACTAGCTCATGGGCCTTTCTTTTTAAATAATATATAATAAATAGTGATTTATTTTTCTAATTTACAATAAATTGTATTTAAATAAATAATTCTTTTTTTTTATTATTTAAATTAAATCCATTTTTTTATTAAAAAATATAATATTTTAATATATATTTTTATTTAATTTCAATTGTATTACTATTAACATATTAGCTTGAAATTATTTTAGCAAATAAAAAAATGAAATTATCAAATAATGTTATAATAGTAATTAAATTATATTAAATGTTAAACTTGCTTAATCAATTTACGAAGAATAATTATAATTTTTAAATAAATGAAATTAATAAAAACATTGGATCGATGGAAAATTAAATTCTATTAATAACACTTTTTTTTTTTTAAATTACAAGAAGATTGGGGAAAAAAGGAAATGGTCATCAACCATACCCTCTACCTCATATTATATCAAATCATGTAGAATTCCTCTAGCATTATCCAACTGTTTTGCCTATGCCTGCGGCTGCAACTCCTACGGTGATAATATCTCCTCTGTTCCCGAGTCACTATCCTCAAGCCACCAAAGGTGTAGGTATGTATGCTTCTTGTCATTGGCATCAGACCAATATTTTAAGCACATACATGCTTCAACAATGTACTTCTTTACCTATGGCAATGAAGTTCGAGGACCCATTCACTCAAACTGAAAGTTGACTCCGATGAAACCATTGAAACCAAAGAGCCAAAACATCCTATGCGACTACAGAAAGCACTGGCATCATGTGTGTCATCTTCTTCCACTAGTCGAGACATTAAAATCATCTCCCTGTTCCCCCCTCCCTCTTCTCATTCTTCCTCATCAAGTAGCTACACCTGCACACCAGCATCCCACTAAAATTTCTTAGCAAGTCATATGGCCGTTCTCAACATCTTGGGCAATTTGTTTACTTCTCTTGGAAAACCCCAAGATGAGTGACTGTTAGATCGCCATGGCTAGGATGGCTATGGATTCGTTTAATCACAACACCAATATAGGTCTTTGAGCAAATTTATTGCTCAGTATAATACTTATTGCCTTTAATTCAAGATCAATTACACCAATATTCTTATAAAATTCCTCAATGAGTGCTTTAGTCACATGGAATCTATACAGTAGATTTATCATTGTTGCAATATGGAAGAGTAGGGGAAAAGAAACAAAAGAATCCCAAAGCTTAGTGATCATTGCAGACACAGTGTCACCAGCATGTAGATGCAAAAAATAAATGGTGGTTTGGGCTAAGAAGTGCCTTCAGCACCTATTTAAATCCATATGTTATTATCAAATCTCGATCCTCCTTTAAACCAATGTTAGGTTTGGAGGGATTGAGTGAGGGTATTGTACAAATGAGTAAGAGCCCTTTTGCACTTTAGTGCTCGATGAAGCATTTTGAACATAGAATTCCAATTGGTCTTGCAATCAAGTGTAGACAACTTATTGTCTAGAAAGTGTACCTTAACAAACTCCATATACAACTGTTCATATCTCTTTGAAACAAAGATAGTTGATTGCGTAACTTATCTTTTTGATGTGTATGTCAACACCATAAGCTTCAAGGTCTGCTTGCACTATCAAATTTATAATATGGTAGACACATCAGACGTAGAAGAATTACTTAGTGCATACTGAGTTTAATGTCTATTTGATATCAAATGGAAGCAATGTTGTTTGATGAATCGTCGGATGATATATAAATATTGTCCGTCTATTGTATTATCAGAGGGTTTCTAGGATGTTATTTTCTATGGCCTACCTGGTATGTTTCTCCCAAATGGTTGGAAAGTGATAATCTACTTTTAGGTTAACTACTGATCATCTATCAAGTCAGTGATTACGCATATAAAGCTCTTTTTGGCATCATTGAGCGGTGATTTTCATACATTTGAGGTGAGGAAGATGTTGCACAAGTAAAACGAGTGCATTATTTAAACAAAAAAAGAACATTGTAAATCAGCATATGATCTAAGAAACGTCATGAATCATAAACTATTTTAAAGGATCATATTGAGATGAAAGGTTTGACAATACTTCCTTAAGAGCTTCACACCTTCTCACTAAAAGGTCCATTGTATCATTTTTCAATGTTCGTCATCCTACATGTTCGTATTGGGGCTACATAGCCCCATAACCCAACTTTCAAACATAGAATGACTGGCCGCATGGAATAATAAATTTGTAACTCCATCAATTGCATTAGCTTGTCTCATATGTCTTTTTAGTGGAATTGCTAGATGGCAGGGTCAACATGCTCTATATGGGAGCGATCATCAATAATGGTGGTCCTCTACCAAGACATGCCCTTTGGACACATGTGATTTTATGTGTCGATTCAAGTGTCTCGTGCCATTAACACCTACAAAACAATTTATTACCATAAGTTCGACAAATGGAAAATTTAATAGGTTCTCCACTTGTAGCGGATTTACGGTTTCGTGAAGTACTTCCAAAAGGCTATTTCTTCTTTTTAGGTCGTCTCGAAGAACTGCTGGTAAAGATAGAGTTCATGTTACTCTGCGATGGGAATGATTGCTCGCTCTAGATGAAAGTTGTTGCCCACAAATAGAAAATAATTTTTCAGTCGGCCAATGTCAACATTCTTCTTTTTTAAGGTGGCCAATGTGGGACATTGCTAGCCAACGTGCCATGCCAGCTGCACCACATCAATCAATTTTTTTTCTTTTAAAGATCGACTTAGCATGTTAGCTAGCAATGTACCTACATCCAAAAATTTTTGTTTTAACGTGCCTATGTCTTTCATTATAAATACCTTCGAGTAGGCACATTGGCATCAAACCATTCAATAACTCTACTCGTCTTTCGTACTTAAAATTACAATTGTTCTATCACTTGTTTTTACTATAAATAATGAAGGGTGTAGAAACTTGACGTTATCATACCAAAAAGCATGCATGATGTTGTTACCAGGAAAGTATACCCTCACATTCTCACTTTCTCCATCCCAGCCAAGTGGTGATATCCATTTGCCCACCCAAGGTATTAGAGCACAATATCAACAAGAATTGTATTTTCGGTCCATCCTTGTGGGTAAAGTTTTTATGTGGATGAGTTAAACTAGTGGCATAACTTTACATATGCCTTAAGTATCATTGGTTTGATTGCACTGATGGAACTTTCGAATAATACATATGTCGATCTTGTTCGTATATTTTATTTAAAGGCTATAATAAAGGAAGACTCAGAAGATCGTAATGTGATTCCTTGGGTAGATACTAGATGCTAAATTTCGGTCTCTATCACCACTTACATGTTTGGTTGCGTACTTCACATTACCCTGGATTACATCAACATTATATTCCATCAAACCAACGGAGGCAAGAAGTTACATAAAAATTGGATATGATCAACGTATTATATCAATTATTTAACACAGCTGACAATCTAATATGTGCTAGTGAGCATCAAATTGACCACCTAAAGCACTTAAGGCAAAAACATCTCCTATAGATTTGTAAACTAATCCATCATATGATTGGCTATAATATATATCCAAAGGTGAATTCAAATAAACACCCCTATTGAAGACCTCTTTCCATGGACATGATAATGGATTGTCGACCAATAGATGTTAACTATTTGGTGATACAATGCATCATTGGGTTCTCAAGAGAAAGGATGCCCATCTCGCATATGGTTGGCTCATCACTGCCATTATGCAATTGTGAGGATTTGAGCTTTCAAATTACACAAAGTAAAAATAAGGTCTAAATTCACGAAGGACGACATAGTAAGAAGGTTAGGTTTCAGGTTTGGTCCTCAAGTCAACCAACATTATAAAGATCAAGGTGGCAAAGCACAACCGAAAGATAGGAATTAGTCAGACCAACAGAGCATAGATGTCAACTTGGATGATCTGTCTCATGGCACAATGAAGGAATGGGAAAGGGACAATGGTGGAGTCATTTTCAAAGGCATTAACAACTAGTATGTTTAACATGAATGAGACAGTTAAGCATGTAGAACAGATAACCAAGGTTCAGTCTAAACATTAGGATATACTCCAAACCATGAATACTCGGATTGACTAGTTCTTCAATTAGGTAGGTTGTCAATTGAGCATCCTCACCACCACCACTATCATTAGCCCCAAGCAACGCTAATGGTCAAGGCTGTCAATCACCACATTTGCACTATTTTTTCTAAAATGAAATTGAATTTTTTTCTTAGTAACAACATAATTAATAATGTAATGCATATTATTGTTAATGGAGTTAAAAATATTATTTTATTATTTGTCTAAATTCGATTTATGTTAAATGTAAAATTTAATTATTATATCTGCACTATAAATTTTTTATAACTAATTTAAATAATTAGTTTAATTAAAATTTCAAAAACCAATGAGGAAAAAACTGTGAACTAGAAATAACAAAAAAAATGAGCAAACTGTGTAAAACCAGACCCAATTAAAGGCAGCAAACCGGAATGCGACATGATGCGTAAATAAATAGGCTAGCATGGTATGACAAGCAGAAAAAAAAAAAAAAAAAAAGCATGTGAAACATGACACGTCAGGTACACAAGACGAATGGATCAGCACACAAAAGCATGCGGCATGCATAATTTGGCATTTAGGAGACATGATATGGCCCATTTACCATGTCTAGGAGCAATACATTGGATAAGTTGTAGAACATTCGGTACAAGAAAATTGACTTTTGAAGACATAAATTTTTTGATGAAAAAGTAGAAAGGTAAGTTATATTTCTACAAAGAGAATCAATAATAATATTTTTGCAACTAAAAAATTACTTTTGGAGACAGATTTTGTCTTTAATTCCCAATTTTCTTATAGTAACTTGCTTTTTTTATATCAAGAGTTATCATTAAAATAATAAACAAGAAAATATCATTAATACATTAATATTTTATGTTGAATGATGAGTGATAGATGTTTTGAAGAATGTTGAACTCTTTGATATTTTTTGGGTTGTTACTTCCTTAGCATTTGATTGTATAATATTTTATGATATTAAACTTAAATAAAAATCATTGTACCATATTTTATTTATTAAATATATTTATGATTGGACAAAACTCTTCTTTGTAAAACTGAAAAGCTAAACAATTTTTCCTTTTATATTTCGTGGCATAAAATATTAGGAAGTTGATAAAAAGTAAATCTCTTAATAAAAATTTTAGATAAAACTGTCTAGTATAGTTTATATAAAAAATGATATATGAAAATTACAGTCTAATACTTCTTATATCCAACTGTCCAGTTGTTCTTATATCTTTAGTTGTTACAGCCATATACTAAAGTTTTACGCAGCTGAATAACATATTCATCCACATAGGCTTCAGCCATGGTCATGGACCCACTTTCATTTCCCTTTTATTTTAATTTCAGTCTCACGACTTCATCTAATTTAGTTATTTAATTTGCTTGGTGTCCCTTGTGTTTGGACATATTGGCTCTGCAAAATCAAAGCCAATTCCTATTTCTCCCCCTTTTCCGCTTATCCTGTCGCGCCAACTTCACATTCGTATTATGACCGTATAAATGTTAAAATCGCAACTATATAAGTTTAGGAGTTTACGATTTTATTTATTTTTAATTAAAATGAACTCTAAATTATTTAAATATAGTTTTTCAGTGGAATTACAAATGTAGATATACAACAATTCTAAACGTCCATAATTTTACCTTCTTTTTTTTTGCGGTTTTATGCGATTCCAACACGATTCTTCAGATTCCAGTAAATAACCACAGTTCCATGCAATCTATATTATGTCATCGACAATAAAAAGAGTACGTAGATGTTAACTATATTACATCTGTAAAAATATAGAATTTTAATATTTTATAAATTATGCAAATTATTAGTTGTAATGGGCCTGGAAGCTTCACGTTTTGGATTCTCACCGACAATAGTAGAACTAATAATAATGCAAAACTGGACTTGTGGCTATGACAGCATATTGTCTAAATTTATATTTTCTCAGCTAGGAAAACATCATCGCGGTATGACCGTGACCCGAAAGGAGGAAGAAATTAATCGATCCGTTATGCAAGTGAAATTCACTTTATTTCAATGTTTTAACGTTCACTACATCAAAACTCCTATAATTAAAAGTTCCAATCCCGTTGACGCGAGAATGAGATCGAATGAATTGAAAAAAAAAAAAAAACAATAATAAAAGGAAGGATTCAGATCTTTTAACTATATATACATATATATATAATATATACATAAATTTATTTATTGAAAATATTGAACATTATACATTGGAAATATACCTCAAGGCAGATACATAGGAGGGTTTCTGGCTAACCTTGAGGGACCAGAAAGAATGGTGGAGGATGATGAAAGAAGTAGGAGAAGACGAGTTGAGGATAATGAGAGAGAATTGATGAGTGAGTGGAGGAGAAAGAGGGAGAATTGCTCGTGAGTATTCTCTTATTTCTTTCATATAAATAGTTAAAAATTGGAAGTCAGATAATGGGATAAGTTATTCCTGTAAAAATTTATTATAAAATTAGATAAGTTAGTCTTGCATAATGAATTTATTAAAAAGATCCATGTCTTCTTCTAGCTTTACTCCATTGGAGTAGAGCAAGGTTCAAAAGATAATATGTTAAACAGAGACGAGATCCATATAAAGGATTTCGATGAAGTCATAGATAATTGGAAAATTCCAAAATTGGCTTATAATGAGATTAACTAAATGGCAAAATGAAATTTTTTTTTTCAAAAATGATTATGTTATAGCCATAGAAGAAAAGGATGTCCCTATTTCTGATGGCTTAACTTCTATGGAGATTCTTAACAAAGAATCAATTAAAAAATATGCTAAAGGCTGTAATTATATTCATATAGGCTTAATCCAAGTAGGAGCCAAACCTCTTACTAAATTAGGACTAGATACTTCAGTCTTAATGACTTAGGGACTCTAGAGAACCGAAGTATGAAAGATCTATTCATTCTACAGTAGAAACTAGCCTAAGTAATGGACCAATTCAATTTAAATGTCAACCAAATGTTGCCATTGGGTTAAAAGATAAAACAATTATGAAGTCTTTAATCTTACAGATTAAGACCCATAATTACAAAATGATGAAAGGATTACTTCCAATGGTTGTAATATACAGAGTATATTACAAATTAATGAAAACAGCTTTTGGATCTAAGACTTTTAAGGTTGATAGGAGAGATCAAATCTTATTAATCCAAACAGATCTAACAAAAGCTAATGTTTCTATACCAAAAATGATTCAATGGAATCAAATTAATCTGCCTCAACAATGAGAAGTTGACAACCCACTTCCAAAAAAAATTGTGTATAACACTAAACCTTCCAATGTTATACAACACCTTGAAGGAAGAGTTAAAATCCAATTCTCAAGAAAATCTTTAGATTTACCTAGAAGAAACCTGGAAATTAGGTCTCTATCTTCTTCTTCAAGAAGATCACTTGACCTATCTGCACCAACGATTGCACCAACGGTTGCAAACCCTCTTTCAAAAATTCAACATCAAAGTCAGGAAAATCCCTCTTTAATAGGGATTATTAATGAAAACCTTGGTTTACCAAGAACAATATTCCAACAAACTGGAAATAAACTTAACTATGGTGAACCAACTGATTCTGAAATTATGAATCTAGAACTAAATGTTTTAGAAAAACCTTTTGAACCAAACAGGGAATTTTTAAACAAAGAGTTTGGATCTACCAAAAATGAGAAAATTAGAAAATGGTATTCTGATACTTTTTCTAATTACAAAAATGAAATCAAAGATGAATATTATAAATTCATGTTTGATAACTAGATCTAAATTTTATTCTTTGACTGGTTCCAAGAATACTATTTGGCCCCTAAACAAATTAATGTTATAAACCACTATTTCACTTGGCAGATAGGTGATGGACAGATAATTGAATCTAACCATCCACCTCTTACCCAAATTAAACAAGTTTATAAGAATAATGAAATAATTTTGGCACCTTTCAAATCTTCTGATAAAGAAGAAACCGGAATAAGAAAAATCATTGAACAAAATAATTTTACCAACCAACACCTACACATAATAGGTGTACAGTTGGATAAAATGGAAATTATTTTAAATAAAGATACCAAGATTAACATGCCCAAAAACCCTTCTAAAGACTTTCTAAAAGCTTTAGAAAAAAGGGAGATTAAGGCACCTTTAATAATACCTTTTGAAGAACCAAAAAATCCTTCTAAGGAATTTTTGAAAGCTTTAAAAAATGCTAAAATTGGAGACACTCCCCAAAGTTCTTCAAACAGATACAAAGGAGTATACATTGAAGATACTCCTTCTGAAAAACTAAATGTTTTAGATGAAGCTGATAATGAAACTGTTAATAGTTCATCGATGAAAGGTTTTAAATCTTCAAACCAAATCAATACAATTTCTTGGAAAGAACCCTATGAACTTTATTATAAGAGAACAGCCCCTCCTGATATTCTTATTGAAGGAAATAATGAAAACAATTATCAAAACAAATATTCTGCAGGATCTACCTATGAATGGAACATAGATGGAGCCTTAGAACAAAAATCCTTAATGTTTGGAATCAAATGATAATGTTTTCAAACACCAATAAATCTAATGAAGATATAGATGATTATCAAATTGCCTTAATGATAATTTCCGGTTTCACTGGACAATTAAAAGGCTGGTGGAATAATTATCTAACTGATGAACAAAGAAATTTTATCTTCACCTCATACAAAGTTGATGAAGAAGGCATAAAAATTCTTGATGAAATGATGAACCATCAAACATATGGTTCATACCCTAACTTACTTCATTAGTCAACATTTTATTGGTGATCCATCTCACTTCAGAGATAAGTCATTAGAATTGTTGTCTAACATGAAATGTAAATCATTGGGAGAATTTCGCCAATATAAGGATGTATTCTTTCAAAGAGTTTTCCTTAGAAATGATTGTAATCAAGCTTTCTGGAAAGAAAATTTTTTAGCAAGTTTACCTAAACTAATAGGTAAACAAGTTAGAAATAAAGTAAGGGATGATTACAATGGTGAAATTCCTTATGATCTCATTCATGGAGAATTGGCCTCATATGTTTCAAAGATTGGAACCAATCTTTGCACTAACATCAGGCTACAAAAACAATTAAAAAATTAACACACTTTGATCAAGAAAAATCAAAAAGGAAAATCAAATGTTCATAATGTTCTTCTCAGAAAAAAACCTAAAGGAAATTTCAAAAAAATTCTTTAGGAAAAACAATATGAGAAAAAACAAAAGAATTATAAACCTTACAAAAATAATAAGGGAAAATCCTACAAGAAACTCAAATGCTTTAAGTGTGGAAAAATTGGTCATACAGCTAACTACTGTAAGATTAATAACAAAATCAATGAATTAAATCTTGATGAAGAAATAATGGAGCATCCTCTGCAAATATTTGCATAAAATGATTGTTCAGCTTCGGATTCATAATCACCCTTTGAAAACGATGGGAGTCAAGTTAATGGCATTGAATCCATTTCTTCGGATGAAATTTATGTTCTAACCAAAGAAGAAGAAGACATTCTTCTTAGATTAGATCAAATATTTGTAAATGAAAAACAAAAATACATAAAGGATATAGAGAAATGAAGTACAATTCATATGGTACCAAAATTACCCTATAACCTTAATGAAATCCTTGAAAAAGGAAACTCTAAACAAAAAAACCCAATTTCTGTTAATGATCTTCATTTTGAAATTAAAATTCAGAAAGAAGATATAAAAGAATTAAAATTAATGTAAATAAAATTGCAATAAGAATTTCTTGAATTAAAAAAAAAACTAATTCAAAAAATTCCAAATCAGAAAATGGGGAAGATCCTATTAATAATGAAGAATCTTCAAACACCCATGATTATCTTCTAAAAATAGTAGAGATAACCACAAGAAAATGGATTATCAATCACGTTGAAAATCAATAATGAATTTATTTTGGAAATAACTGCATTATTTGATACTGGAGCATACCTGAACTACATAAGAGAAGGGATGATACCAACAAATATTTTGAAAAAACAACCCAATCCCTTAGTTCAGCATTTGGTAACAAATTGCAAATTGATTTCAAAATATCAAATGTTAAGGTAATGAAAGGCAATATTTCCTATAACACTGCTTTCATTCTAATTAAGAATCTTAAGCAGAATGTTATCTTAGGAACCCCTTTCATTAATCTTATCTAACCTTTCAAGGTTAATAAACAAGGTATTGAGACCAAATATTTGAGGAATAAAATTATCTTCAATTTTTTCTCAAAACCAAAAACCAAAAACCAAATGTTTAAACCAATTAAAAGCTAATTCGATTTTAGAATTGAATTGCTTGACTCAATCCAAAGAAAAGCATTTAATGTTTTTACAAAATGACTTATCATTCTATAAAATTGAAAAAAACTTTTGGATAAATCCCTGAAAGAAAGTATTTTCAAACTACAAAATGAAATAGAAAAATCAATTTGTTCAAATCTATCAAATGCCTTTTGGAATCGAAAATGTCATATTGTTGGTCTTCCCTATGAGAATGATTTCAATGAGGAAAACATTCCCACTAAGGCAAGACCACTCAAATGAATAATGATGTTCTAAATCATTGTAAAAAAGAAATCAATGATTTATTACAGAAATCCTTAATCAGGAAAAGTAAATCTCCATGGAGCTGTTCGCTTTTTATGTCAATAAAAATGTGAAATTGAGAGAGGAACACCTCATTGGTGATCAATTACAAACCTCTCAATACTGCACTCAAATGGATCAGGTATCCAATACCTAATAAAAAAGATTTACTTAACCTCTTCATAATGCAAGATTTTCTCAAAATTCAATGAAATCAGGATTTTGGCAAATTCAAATCAATGAAGCCGATAGGTATAAAACTGCTTTTACTGTCCCCTTTGGTCAGTACGAGTGGAATCATGTCATTCGGTTTAAAAAATGCACCCTTTGAATTACAAAGAATCATGAATGAAATCTTTAATGATTTCTCTAACTTCATAATAATTTACATAGATGATGTACTGATCTACTCTCCTAATATAGATCAACATTTCAAACATGTAAAATTATTTATGAATGTTGCAAAGAAAAATGGACTTGTTGTTTCCGTAACAAAATTATCTCTCTTTCAAACAAAAGTTAGATTTTTAGGATTCAACATTCACAATGGAACGATATTACCGATTCAAAGGTCAATAGAGTTTACTTCTAAATTTCCTGATGAAATTGAGGATAAAATCCAACTCCAAAGGTTCTTAGGAAACTTAATTATGTCTCGGATTTTTCCCTAACCTAAGCATAATATGTAAACCATTGCATGATAGGTTAAGGAAAAATCATCCCCAGTGGTTTGATAAACATATCAATGTAGTAAGATTACTAAAAACCAAAATCAAACAAATGCCTTGCCTAAATATTGCTGACACATCTTTACCCAAATTGTAGAAACAAATGCATCAGACAAAGAATATGGTGGGATTCTTAAACAAATTAATAACAATAAAGAATGTGTAGTCCAATTTGTATCCAAACACTGGAATGAATATCAAATGAACTAGTCCACAATTAAAAAGGAAATTTTAGCAATTGTTTTAACCATTTCCAAATGTCAAGGAGATTTGTTAAATAAAAAATTTCTTTTAAGGTTGATTGCAAATCAGCTAAAAATGTTTTACAAAATGATGTTCAAAACTTGCCTTCTAAACAGATTTTTGCCAGATGGCAATCAATTTTATCTGGTTTTGATTTCGAAATTGAACATATTAATGGAAAATCCAATACACTTCCTGATTTCCTTACCCGTGAATTCTTGCAGGGAGATGCCTCCCAAGAAAGACAAAGGAAAAGAGAAGGAAGGCCCTTCTAAAATAAAAGGTCTAACTGATGTTAAATCTTAGCTCACGTTACTCAAACCAATTATAATCAATGAACCATCCTCTCAGAAGGATTAACCCACAATGAATGAGCCATCGCAAATGACTCAATCCTCTAATCAAACATCTTCCCAATCCATCGAAGATGTCTTCCAATTTATTACCCCAGAATTGATTAAGGCAATTTCAATGACCCTTAGTCAATCAAACACTCCCATAATGGCCCTTGATGCAAAAAAACACACCAAATCCACCAATGGCCCAGTGGCAAAATGTTTAGAAGAGGAAGTAAAACCTCTTAGTAAAAAATCTCAAACAGTTGTGCAAACACAAAAAGAAAATGTGATTTCTTCTCGTAAAAAATCACATCAAAATATCCAAATAACTGAGGTGGCTTCTTGCTCTCGGAAACAAATTATCCCTAAAAAAATGTTCAAAAATCGGCATTTTTCATAAAAGCAATCTCCAAATCCATCCTTTTTGTAAAAAAAGATATATTTGATGCTGACCCTTATGAATATGGCAACAAAATATTTTCAGATAAATTTAATTTTGTTCCAAATGATTCTTACAAAACTTTGGAATTTTATGAGAAAATCTTAACTAAAACTAAATCAATTACCTTTAAGTATTTTCAACAAAATGGAGTAACTCTTCACTCAACAACTAGAATTCATAAAGTCTTCAACTTTAGTGAATGGACTAGAAAATTTGGCCAACCTTATGAGCCTATCAAATTCATAGTCTCAATGACTAATGCCCAACCAAACCATCGCATGCAATATAAGTTTATGATTATAAGCAAGCATGGTGGAATGCCTTTTTCCGTTCTAATATTTCATGATCTCACACATGGCTCATGTTCTTTAAGAAATGTTCTTCTAGAAACCTCCCCTACTAGTTTGCAAGCTAGTGGGATGAATTTGGAACCACTAATGAGATCACCATCAAAATGCACAAAAAGGATTTGATGCCTTTTCAAAATATTATACCTTGAAATCCCATGAAATATTTAAAAAAAAAATGATGTTTTTCTTGCACATTAGTGTTTCTTGGTTAATGACTTTGTTCTATGAATATAAAACCGAAACTGTAGCCATTATCCTCCCTAGAAGATAAAAAGTCAAGTGGTGGGATAGCTTCAAACTATGGGACAAACTTGATGAGAAAGCTATTATCAACTGGATAAATAGCCATTCAATTAATGTTTCATCAACAGCAATACAACAAACTCCCTTTCTTCATGATAAGGGATTCATAATGTCAACAATGTCACAAGCCAAAATACCATAACAAATGAAGAAGCTTCTGGAAATGGCTTTGGCAAGCTTCAATGAAACCTCCGCAAAATCGGCAATTGAAGAAGCATCAAGCCACAACGGAGACACCAATGAAGATGATTGTTATGGCATCGATCTTGCAGATCCATAACAAACCACCAATGTGATAGTGTAGGACTTAATTATAAATAGTCATGCACTGTAAACAAATGTAATAGGTGGACTTAAAATGAAAAAAAAAAAAAAGACACCTACAATTCAGACATACAAAACATGTATGTCTACAATGTATCACAATGTATCATGGAATTACTGTTCAATTCACATTCGGCTAAAACCACCAAAGCGAAACGGTAACTCTTAGGATTCCTTTACTATTTACTGTTCGCTACAGTAAAAAACATGATTTTATACTATTTGTATAGTATACTGTCGGCCACAATGGTACTGTTCACTACAGTACAACCCATGCCCTCTTGCCTATATAAGCAGGGCTCATCTCACTCCTTAGAGGGTAGAAAGAAAGAAAAGAAATCAAAGAATACTCATGGGCAATTCTCCCTCTATGCTCCCTCTTTCTCCTCCACTCACTCATCAATTCTCTTGCATTATCCTCAACTTGTCTTCTCTTACTTCCTTCATCATCCTCCACTATTCTTTATGGTCCTTGAAGATTATCTAGAAACCTTCTTATGTATCTGTCTTAAGGTATATTTCCAATGTATAATGTTCAATATTTTCAATAAATAAATTTATATTTTATAGATCTGTTTTCTTCTCTTCTCTTAAGTAAACCCCTCTTGCTAAGGAATACCTGGTGTGGTGGTTGAAATTTTCTTTATTATCTATCCATTTCATCTATCTTTTATATATTTCTTCTCTACTCTTTTATATTATATTCCGATCCTTAGTTACATGGTATCAGAGCATGTAAATTCTATGATCCTATATGGTATCATTAGTTAAATATATATATATTATACACGGTAAATTCTATGATCCTATCATTAATTTTTATAGGATTAGTCCCATTGACTATCCAATGGCTCACACTATACCTAACCGTGATCGATTAATTAAATTATTTAATATTCCAATTATTATATTTAGTTTAACAGTTAAATTGTTGATTGAACGGGTCAATTGAAAAAATCATAAAAGCTCTCATTATGCACCTTGAGAATGTACATAGTAACTATATATTAAAATATATAATGCTATTGTAAACTACACATGATAATATTTTAAAAACCACACCAAGTGAATAATACCTCTTTTTTTTCTTTTTTCTTTTTATCTTAAGTTATAATACCCTAAAACTAGGGATATCAATAACTAGTCACTTGTCCACATTAAACACAAGCATACTAAGGCTAGAAACTGAGAAGGCTCACATTAACTAGCTCATTGGCTCCAGTTGTCTCCTCTATAGATGCTCCACAGTACCACACTACATGCAAGTTGTACCTCTCCCAAATGTTGGAGTAGCATAAGCAACCTACTACACTTTAATGGGAAAGAACCTCTATGGCTTATTGAGTCCACTAGACATATACATATAGATAGCATAGGGTTCTTGCCTAACCAAACTATACAACTCCGATTATAACATTAGCATGAATACATACTTCACAGCATACCCATGATTCTCTTCCTCTATTTACAAATCCAATCGTAACTAGCTGGATAATCTTTCCTACTATAGCATCCTCCCCATAATCAATTATAACATTGTATCTTGACAATCAAGTGCTATAGGACCATTGCATGTACCTAAAAAATAGAAAGTAATAAGCTAAGGCTTAGTATAGTAACTGAAATACCCCATATTTTCAAGAAATTAATTAGGAAAGTAATATTTATTTACATCAAAATATAGGAAAATTCAAAGCTTTAATTTTAGTCAATTTTTTTAATATTTAATATCAAGCAACTTAAGTATAAATATTAACTTACATTGTCAATATTTAATTTAAATATAAATATCAATTTAGTTAAATATTGAGTGACTAAATTTCTAAGATACTTATTATAGCATCTATATGTAATTAATTAGGATTATAAGCCTAAGCTAACTAGATTAGGAAACAAACAAATTAATTCTATTATTGCCATGTACAAGACTACCTAAGATTAGCTTAGTCAATTTACCTAATCCATTAACTTTCATATATTATTTAAGTCTAGATTTTCTTTCTTTCCTAAAAATTCAATCTTCGTCAACAAGGAAACAAAACTTTCCTAAATCCTCGCTAACTTGTTTTACAAGTTATCTTCTCTTAAAAAAATTCCATAAATCATACCCATTCCCTAAAATCATCTTTCTTTTTTTTTTTTTTGTTCCAAATTTCTACATTAAATCAATAATAACAACTAGGTGATGTATTACCCAATCGAAGATCTAAATCAATTCTTCATATTTCTCTAAATCCCTAACTTAATTTCTAATCCATAGGAAAATTTTAAAGATCAAGTTGAAGACTTGTAGAAAAAGGGTAGTAGAAGCATCCTCAAATCCATGTAAAGTATTAGTAGTGTAAATCGAGATGTTTGAATGACATGCTACCTATTTGTAAGAAAATTATACTTTTTGATGAACATGGGTGTTAGTTTCAAATTTGATAAATATTTGTGTTGAATCAATGCATACATATATGAAGATTAAATAATGTAACTGAATGGGTGAATTCATGATTTAATATGCAATAACATATACAAACAAAGTGTTGGAATTTAGGTATATTAAAAGATAATTGATGAATTGATTCACTGATTATATGAATAAATTATGTAACGAATATGATACATGCTATAAATTTAAGTTTAGATGATGATTATGATGCTGGAATGGTTTAATTTGAAGTTTCATTAAGCAAGCACCTCTTTCTAACTAGCCTTAGTCAAGAAAACTGGGGCTAGGGTGCAATAGTTCTTAAAGTGTTAAGAGTTAAAACATTGTTAATCGTTAATAGTTTAGTGAAGAACGAATTAGTTTAGACAAGTTTTAGAAACTTTGGATTTAGATTGATGATTTTATAAATTTTACAAAGTGTTTCAAGAGTTTGGATATTCTTAAAGTGGGTAGATGATGATAATGAAGATGAAAGACAATTTCTAGAATGTTCATGTTAATATAGTTCAATATGAAATTGTGATATAGAATAGTTTTGATTTACCATGACATAAGAGTTGAAATTGTTTGTGTTTGACAAATTAAAATTTTCCTCCATATTGAGGTTACCTACCTAGAAGATTTCTTAATTTCTTTTCTTTTTCTTTTTCTTTTTCTTTTTTTTTATGGCATGTGGGCCCATGCATGTAAGAGTGACACAACAAATACCGCATGCAAATGAAGGCATACCTAGGATTCCTGCATATATGACTGATTTTGGAATCCTAGTGGAATATGCATCCTTAGGATTCCTGCATATGTGAATGATTTTGGAATCCTAGTGGAATATTGATTTAGTCAAAGAAGTGAATGATATATGGATGCACATAAGTGGAAGGCCAATAAAACCATTTTCCATCTTTGCATAGTCCCTTTAATGAATAACTTATATAATGATGTTGTTGTTGTTGCTGTTGCTGTTGCTATTGCTCTTTTAACTTTTTAAGTGTTTGAGAGGTCTCTATAATTAGCTCTTGTATATATCGCAAAACACAAGGTCTTAAGAATGAAACATGATACCCTCTATCGACTTTACTTTGAGCCAAAAACCTTGGTATTGTTAGAGGTCAAAATAGACCGACCCCTTCTCTCTAGTAAGAACGAAACAGTATGCTTGATTTTGCTTCGAGTTTCAAAAACAACTTTCATTTTTTTTTTTCGTCTTGCCTTTGTTTGGAGTTTCTAAAATTCTTTGGTCATCTATTAGGGGAAACACTATAATCCATGGCTCGTACATTAAAGGAAGGGTGACGATCTCTATCTCTTGCTAATTATTGATCCACTCTCAAAATTTATTAAATAAAATATTTTCAAGAGTATCTGATAGAATTTATTAAAATAACACAATATCAATTGGGTTTATCATTCAAAATAAAGGTTTTGCATGAACGAGCAAATGTTTAAGATATGATTAAAAAAAGTACAACCATATGCACCATCACGATGTGTGTGCAAAATCAAAGCATTAATTAATATGTTATATTGAGCATATCAAACATCATAATGAAATATAAAAGAAAATTACACATAATGCACCAAGTAGAAATATAGCAACAATGGAAATCTTGTCATTACTGAAGTAGTTAGGCTACAATAGAAATTGGGTCTGACTTGCTTATGTATCTTATCTATGCCCTATATGTTTTATTTATTTATGATTTAACTATATGTTTTTCATATATATATATATATATATAATTTTCTTGATAAATATCTATTTAAAAACGACAAAAATAAAATACGAAGAAACAATCACCGTCTTTTTATATACTATTGTTTAGCGAAAGTTTGAACAGGTATTAATATCGAAAAGTCTAAAAAAGTTTTTTAGTGCCGTTAATGTTTCTCAAAATGCTAAAGAGAAATTATTTAAATTTGAGAATATTCAACTACAACATTAATTAATTTTTATTATTATTGTCGTTGTTGTTGCTGCTACTGTTGTTTTGTTGTTGTACCATTTCTTGTGATATTTCCATATTATTACTCAATCAAGGAAATAAGATAAGCGACGAAAGATTGAAGTGCTAGTCTTATGAGTGTAGGTATTGATTTATTTTGACAAATAAAGGACCAAATCTACCGACTACTCCCTAATAAAAAAATATTGAGCTTTTATGAGTGCATTGGATGCAGCAAAGTTCTTTATATATTAATAGAGGGAGAGGAACAAGCTTCTATATCAAGTCAATGATTGATTTGCTCTTTATTTGTTTCTTAAAAAGATAATTAAAATTGCATATGATAGAATTTACTTATATATATATACGTGTGTGTGTGTGTATATGTATCACTTTTATAGTTTCTTGTATAACACACTTTTTATTTACAAAAATGTATGGATCCTCTTAATTTTTTCATTATTTAATTTTTCTCGATTTATAAATTAATGATTGAGACTATTTAGATTTTTTAATTATATTATGATATTTATTAGATTTTATTATGGCATTTCTTGTTATAATTTAAGTTGATAGGAAAATCTATATGTGATCACGTGATTCATGCTATATTAACAACTGATTGGAGGATATATATAATCTAGATGTAGGATCCAAAGAATCCTATTTCATCTTGTTAGGTTTGATATTTAGATGAAGCTTTGATATTTAGATGAGGCATTGACTACCAGCTAAAGTCCAGCTAATCAATGAAATAATATTGTTATTTCATGTTATGTAAAGCAATGACTAACAACTTAGTAAAACATATATTGATCTGACTTTTCATATATATAGATTTCGGTTATGTTTGGATAGTTTAATTTGTATTTGTATTTTATTTGTTTTGATCTACACCTATATCTTATTTATTTTACCTGTTTATGAGTAAAAATATTTATTTTTCATCTGTATCTATTTTATGACAAACATATATTTGAAAACGATAAAAATAAAATATGAAACTGATAAGAAAAAGATTAAACAAATAGACCCAATCATCCTTTACGTTTGTTTGTTTTAGATCAGTACAGGGTAATTTAAATACAGTGTACACTTAACCCAACTAATTCCATGCACCTATACATTCCTAAATTGACGATGCACAAAGAAATTTATCATGTTCTATGTTAGTAAGGGTATGAGCTAGGTTCTGTTTCGATTGTTGGATTTTTATTTGTATCGTATCTGCATCGGATCAACGTCTATAATTTATTTATATCAAATTAGTGTCGGTTTTGTTTGGTCAGTTTATCAGTAAAACTATCAATTTTTCAACAGTATTTTTTTTTAACAAATTTCTGTTTTAAAACGATAAAAATATTATGCCAATAAATGATGAAACAAAAAGGTCTTACCTCCTTTTGACTTCATCTGTAATATAGTTTATACACTCTTATCACGGTTATAAATCTCATGCTCGTTGCTTATATTCCTAACCCATTTCATACTTCTACTATACCCCCTTGTTAAAAATAAAAATAAAAATAAAAAAACAACCATGTACAATGAAATAAGCCAGAGAGCAATTAAGCATGGTAAATGGGTGGCAACACACGAGCCTGGCATGACACACAAGACACATAAAGAAAAATGACAAAAGCATAAGCTCGATAGGCCAACATGCAAAATAAGTGGGTCGACATAGCCACAAAAGTGTAGTTTTGTCTACTTCTTGTCATTGGCATCAGACCAATCTTTTAAGCACATATATGCTTCAACAATGTACTCTTTAGTTTATGGTGGTGCTATTCGAGGACCTGTCCGCCTGAACAAAAAGCTTACTCCGATGAAACCATTGAAACCGAAGGAGCCAAAACATCCCGTGCCACTAGAAAAAGCACTGATATCACGTGTGTCCTCTTCTTCCACTAGTCGAAGATATTGAAATCATCCCTACCCCCAACCAACCCCACCCCCCCAACCACCACCACGACCACCACCCTCTCTTGGTTCTTCCTCATCAAGTTGCTACACCACATATGCTAGCATGTTACTAAAGATTTCTTGAGAAGCCGCATGATCGTTCCTAACATCTTAGACAATTTGTTTACTTCTCTTAGAGAAACCCTAAGATGAGTGATTGTTAGATTGCTATGGTTGAAATGGTTGTGGATTTGTATAATCTCGACACCAATATAGGTCTTTGAGCAAATTTATTACTCTAGTATGAATACTTATTGCCTTTGTAAAGACCCGACACACTAAATCCCGAGATTTAGAGTACCGAGTCCCCAACCACATATAATATTTTTACATTATATGTAAGGTTATCCTAAAATTAACAGTTTATAAGAATTGTTTGATCAAATCTACTAAAACTTTAGAAACAAATTTTAACAAAACAAGATTGCTGATAAAAGCAATCTATACAAATATATCCATCATATGTACAAAGTTTAGTGTCAATACAAGACATTACAAAAATTACAAGTTTTCTTAATACAAAAAGTAACCCTAAGAGATCTTAAGGTCTTTACATCTTAGGCTTATCTACTAAGCCTTCTATACAAAGACTTTTGCCATAACAAAAGCTTCTCCAAAAATCCAGGGTGTTCGAGTCCTATTCGTACCACTCATCTATGAATTTTTCAAAGGCTGGCCCGTAACCCAAATCATCATATAACTCGTCTCCATTACCTGTAAAGTAGCAAAAGTGAGTCAAAGGCCCAGTACATAATAACAAAATACAAGAACAAGTCATCAAGCCAAACTTAAATCAAATGGAATGCATCAATGGATAAGTGATTATCTTATTAAGTTTTCTTTTACAAAACAACAGGAGGGCATTCAAACCCTAGGATCATGCTCTAGGAATTTAGGGGTCCTGAGTAACAGCAGCTGTTTAGGGGGTTGATATAAGCAGTCTGAATACTTATATCTCCTATATCTATTTTATAAAGAAAATAGCTTCATTTAGGATTCAAAAGTCATTGCTCGACTCTACTAAAACTCAGTCCACAACATGAGCCTAGTTCACAAGTTCCCATAAACTTTGAACTAAACCATGGTATTTCCCCCTAAGTTTAAGTAAACGTTACTCGAATACTATTCCTCCTATCAGCTACCCGCTTAACCAAAATAAATCACTATTTCATCATAGTATACCATTGCATCATGACTTAGGTTAAGCGCCTAACTAACATGTAATTGCATCATGATAGGTTTGCTGCTCCTTGGGCCAGATTAAACAGCGTAATAGACATCCAGTTCATCAAAACATTAAGCCGAATTGAATTAAATCAAATTAGAGATCCCTAGCCTTAGCAAACAACAAACAAGCTATTGCGTAACTAAACCCGATAATATATCACTATATTCACTCGGAGAGAAACTAACCGAAGAACCTTTAACTGAAATAAGAATATCAAAACTATTAATAATTGAATATAGAATTTACATCTATATAATATATATATATCACAATCCTAGATTAATTATACAAGGAGATTCAATAAGCTTTGCATATAGTTTTAATATCTAAATCATGCATAAAACATGTTTATCTAGCTTATATATTCATTAGGAGATCATATATGAAATAAAGATTGAAGATTGAAGAAGTTTGAGTTTGAAAAACTCAAGGGATACGCGGCCTTCCTACGCAAGCAAAATTTGAATGAATATCGGCAGCGTGGGAAATATACGCCGGTGACGTTTCACCCGGCGTTAAATATTTTGACTTTGTTCCAATCCAACACTGCCCATCTGCTAGCGGCGTTGAAGCCCTAATGGCCAGTGTACCTTTTGAAAAATAAACGCTAGCAAAGTTTTCTTGCAAAACCCAGCGGCATTCAAAGCGGCTTTAAAAAAATCGATTATGTTCACTTCTAACATCGACTCAATGCCGGCGGTGTTGAAGTGCCAAATGCCGGCATACGTTCAAAAACAAACCTATTCGAAAAGAGCTTATTTCTCCTGTTTTGCACTTTGCAAATTTCTAACCTACAACACTTTTAATCCTTCTTCAAGTTCATCTTTAGCTTCATATACTATCTCCTATTTACACTAATCAATCCTAGCAACTTAGAACATTAAATCAACACATTAAATCACTTCAAATCCCATTCCACTCATCCTCAACATCAACTACTCAATTCAACATTATTCCTTCCCAACACTTCATATAACTACTACAACACATAAACAAATTCACACAATAACAAAACACAATCCAACCTATATCAATGCATGAACCAAACATTTCAAAAGACATTAAACTCATTCTACTAAATATTTCACATAGATACTGTAAGAAAGGAAATAAAACAAAAGCTATACTTATATTAACTTACATGAGTAAGCCTTAGCTTGGAGAGATTTTTGATTCAATAAGCTTGGTGTTATTCTTTGGGTTAGGGCTTGTAACTTGGAGTGAAGGAAAAGAGAAAAGGAATGAAAGAAGATGAAAATTCGTATGGAAATGGAGAGCTGCCAAAAGAGGGCTTAATTAAGCAAATTTTGGACTTATTATTATCTTAAGTTTGAATTTTAAGGCATAATAGACTTTGGGTTGAATTTAGGTTAATTTGGAGCTCACTTGAGTGCAATTTAGCCATGAAAAATGGGCTTAATTTGAGTAAAATTTCTGTCAACTATTTCTTAAACAATTCAAAAGTTGATTTTATAAATTTAAACATAATACAAACATATTAATGCATAAAAGACATAAATATTAATTATACTATACACTCATTAATATATATATATATATAACAATGACATTAATTTCATTACACATGCAAAATAACACATTTGTAATATTTAAGATATACTAACTTAGACATATTTAAACTATTACCAACTCATCTACTCAAATATTAATAATATTAAGCATGACTCTCATAAATCAACATGCTCATATAGTTCAACAATAAAGATAAATAAAACATATACATGAAAGTTAAATAGAAATTAAATTTAGATCATTTCAGACTTTAATTTAGGATCAGTTACACCAATATTCTAATAAAATTCCTTGATGAGTGCTTTAGTGGCACGAAATCTATACTGGAAGAGTGGGGAAAGAAAAACAAAAGAATCTTAGAGCTTACTTGCCATTGTAGACACAGTAGTAGCCACATCAAGATCGTGACAATAGTTACCTAGCATGTAGTAATAACCCAATAAATGTTGTGTTGGGCTAAGAAATGCCTTTAGGACCTATTTAAGTTTGCATGTTATTATCCAATTTCGATCCTCCATTAAACTAATGCTAGGTTTGGAGGGATTGAGTAGGGTATTGTGCAAGTAAGTAAGACCAATGTTGTTAGAACCAAACCCCAACAAGCTAAGGGGTTAAGGGTCAAGGGGTCAGCCAGGTTCCACCTGGGGTCGAACCAGAGTCACGAAAAAATAAAAATATAAAGGATAATTTAATTATAAAATAGCAATATGTGTGTAATCACTCAATTAAATCTATATTTGAATCAAATTTATCAATTAACTATTAAATAAATATGATTTAATGATTATATTTTATAAATTTATAATAAAGTATGAATAAATATTTAAATTTCTAATTTTTTATTTTTTATTTTTTATTTTAGACTTGGGTCAACCGGTCCCGGTCGACCGATTCAACCCGGTTCGACCGCTCGGGTCGATTTAGTCAATCCGGGTCTCGCCGGTTCGTTGCAAAAATGAGTTTTAGGTGAGACCTGACCCGGCATTAGTATCGGTTCCGGTCGAACCAGGTTGAACCGGCCGGTCCGGGCCGGTTTTGACAACCATGAGTAAGACCCCTTCTACACTTCAGTGCTCGATAAAGCATTTTGAACATAGAATTCCGCCAAGTCTTGCAATCAAGTGCAGGTGGCTTTTTATCTAAATGGTATGTCTTAACAAACCCCTATACAATTGTTTATATCTCTTCAAAACATAAAAACAGTTGATTGCATATCTTATATTTTCGATGTGTATGTCAAGGCCACAAGCTTCAAGGGCTACTTGCATTGTCAAATTTAGAATGTGGTGGACACATCGATCGTAGAAGAACTACCTAATGCATACTGAGTTTAATGTTTGCTTCAAGTATCAAATGGAAGTAGTGTTATCTCACGTATTGTCGAACGATATACTGAATATGGTCTATCTATTGTACCATCGAGGCGTTTCTAGGATATTATTTTCCATGGCCTACCCGGTATGCTTCTCCCAAAATAGTTGGAAATTTATAATCCACTTTTGGACTAACCACTAATCATCTATCAAGTAAGCGATTACACATATAAAGCTCTTTTTGGCATCATTAAGTAGTGATTTCTATATGTTTGAGGTAAGGAAGATGCTGCACAAGTAAAACTGAGTGCACCATTTAAACCGAAAAAGAACATTACAAATCAACATATGATCTAAAAAATGTCATGAATAAGAAACTATTTAAAGGATCATACCTGATGTCATGCCCCAACTAGAGTTAAGGCATCTTCAGCTTTGCTACATATTAATGATGGAGCATCATATGCAAAGGTAACCTAAAAGACTAGTTTATCTGATTCGTTTGCTAGCAATTTTAATTTTAGAAATCATTTATTTAGTTTTAAAAACTTTAGATGATGCAATGGAAAATGTAAATTTTATAAGATATATAATAAAAGGCTACTCTCATGAGTAAGCTCATCATAAAAGATAATATTCGATAACATCTTATGACATCAGTCTTAAAAGTCTCCTCAAACATCCAAAGGAGATATCAACTGTAAAGAAAATATCTAGAAAAGACAACAAGTTCTAATACAAATACAAGGCTCTCAGCCATGCTGAAAAGACAATAAAAAGTTTGAAAATAAAAGTCCAAACAAAATCAATATGTGAACCATAATCCTAATCATTAAGCTCATCTAACAACTCCTAAAATTCGGTCCATACCCCATGTCATCATAATACTCATTATCAGAACCATTAGTACTTGAAAAACAATAAATGTGAGTTGAAGCTTAGTACACAATAATGCAACCACATGTAATAAAACATATGCGCCTAAACTATATGGAATGAAACGACTAACATTTTATGTTTATTATTTAAGGCGATTCAAACAATAAGAGAGCACTCACACTCCATACAGGAAGCCATAGGAGTCTAGGGGTCTTGAATAGTAGCAACTGCTCAGGAGGTTTGATTAAGGTAGGCCAAATGCCTTAACTGCCTAGAGGAATATTCTACGTAGTAGCCTCGTATAGGGTTTACTGTCGTTACACATCTCCATTATTTCAGTCCATAGTGATATGCAGCTGAATCGGTACCCATAGTCGTATATACTACTTCTCTACTAACGTAAATAGATGCTAGCCCAATACCATTTGCCCTATTAGCTACCCCCCGAGACACCAACGGTGGCCTAAGAGCCTAACTACCATGCTGACATTTGCCTAGCAAGGTTGTTTCTCCTTAGCTCAAATTAAATGACACATGCACAATCAACACATTCAATTATTAGGTCGCCTATAAGTTAAGTTCACTTGAAAATGCCTACCCTATGCAAATAACATGCATGTTACTGTATACCTGATATCAAAATAGTCGACGATAGATGATCACAAGTAAGACAATAGGTTGATTGAATATATGTCATGAAAGGTTAATTTGTATAAGTATTGAGTATACAAACTAATGGTTTAAGTCATATTGATCAGTCAATTTAACATAAGGCTTTATGAAATATAAGGCCTTTGGTTTATAATTGAGTTAGGTCCAATTAGGATAGTTGAGCTAAGATAATTTAGACTAAGCCCATAGAATTTAGAAATCGAATTTATTATTTAGATGTATTAGGGCTTGAGGGATCTTAGATTAGGCCTAATGAGAAATTCTCTAAGTGTTTAACTTTTTAGGATAATTGGCTATAGAGTTTAAGAATTGAGCCTATTAAGAAACATAAATGTTAAATTAAATGGAATTGAGCTTTATTTTGAATGTAGGTCCAATTAGAGTAATATTGGTTATTAGACCTGATAATTATGTCCAAGCCCAATTAGAATTCAATTTAGACCCTAATTAAGGTATTGGGCCTTCTAATACCCTATATAAACCCACTAAGGATATTTTAGGGCTTTGGGCCCATAGAGATAATGTGAGCTCAATTAGGTATTTCAATACCTAGAATTGATAATGGACTTAAATATTTTGAAAATAGACCCAATTGGAGTAGGTACGGGTATTGGCCCATTTATGGAATTTAAGCCCATAAAGCAAAAGTTAGGTATCGTCTATATTTTGAAGGTTTAGGCCCTAGATGATTAGTGAAAACTTGTTAGGATTTAATTTAGGCCTAGTTGGCTAGAAATTATGTTATTGTGTCTAAGATAAAACCAATTTTATTTAATTAAGCCCATTTATATTTATTTAGTCAAATTGAATTTTATTTTAGAATTTAAGCCCATAATCAATTATTAAAGCCTAAAATTATCAATATTAATCAAGTTAGACATAAATTCACTTCTAAGTCAATTTCAGGTCATTTAGGTCAAGTTGGACTTATTTTTACTATCTTAGCCCATTTTATGTCATTTCTATCATATTAATCTTATTTTTACTAATTAAGCCTGTTCAGGTCATTTTATCCCATTTAATCCTAGATTATTTATTAATTCAATTTATAACCCATGATATTTATCAAATCTATTTAATTGTCATTTACCTATATTAAGCCCAGTTAGTTAATCAAAACCTATTATAACTCGGTTTGGTATATTTAGTCCAATTAAGCTCATATAATTTGATTTGGGCCCTAAACTATTATATAAGCCCAATTTAGCTACTAAAGCCTATAATAATTAGTTGTATTGATTTAGGCTCATATTATATTTAATTACCCAATTTTAGAATTAAAAACCCTTTTATACCTAGTTAAGCCAATTTAGCACGCTAACCTATATATATCCAATTTTAATTTAACAAAAAGCCTAATAAATCAAAATATGCTTAAATTAACTAGTTATAACTAAATATACATTAATCACACTAGTTTGATAACTATTAAATTTAATTACGATTGGATTTCACAATTTTTTTGAAGAAGACAGGGCTAGAAAACAGGGGAGGTATGTGTCACGACTCTAATATGGGGACCTAACAGGATTTATCTAAAGCCATCATATCACGTGTGTACCCGTAACATGAGAGTCGTCTTGTATGTCAGAGTATACAAGACTCTATTTATTTATAAAAGTTTATAATACAATGATATAATATATTACAGTATTTCAACTATGGAATCTGATTTTCCAATTTCTACCAAGATCGCAGAGAATCGGTATCCCCCACCAAATAATGAAATTGGGTTTCCAAACTACAACATACAAAATTAAAAATTCATCTAATTTACATTCTAAGTTTCAATATCCTATATCTCTATCTTCAATAAAGTTCGTTGGAGAAGCTCTCTTCACACGTTCCTAGCCCAGTCCCAGCTAGTAATAATCCTGCACAAAAACTGTAGGGGAGTGAGCGAACAACGGGCTCAGTGAGATAACCTGACCAGACCACACATCAAACAATAGCAACCAAGTATAATTATCAATCATATGTAATGCAACAATCAATCATATGCACATTACAAGCTTGGATGATCTAGAATCCAAAGCAGGATGAAGATTTATGCCCTCTTCACCAAGGTTGAAGGAACCGATCTATGGCCCACCTACCTAGGAGAAACAGAGAACCATAGGAATAACAACACTCGGTTGCTTCACTCAATTTCCTTTTGGAACAAAGAGACTCCATTAAGTGTTAGTCATTTCAAAGCGATACCATGGGCGGCGTCCTTCATTTTCTAGTTAGTTCCCATGGAACCGACGGAACAAAGGTAAGCTTGCGTAGAACTAATAGCCTCTTGCCTAGAAAAACCAAGCATTACCAGAGAACCGAAATACTAACACGTAGTAGGCTGCCACATCTCCATATGCAGTTTATGCAAATCGTGCAATGCATGTCCATTTCATTTATAGTATCGACAGTTGTTAATCAAGTTTAAGGCGATCATACAATTTACAGACAATCATCAACATATTTCATACAATATTTAACATACAATAGGATTGACGCTTATATTATGATAATTTGCCATTCAATCATACACCACGCATCATGCAGTATCCCAATCCCGCATGCATATCCATTGAATATATATTATTACAAGTGCAACTATACTACAAGCACAAACAATGTGATAAAGTCAAGTAACTCACCTGGGTCCTTGCTAAGTAGTTGTATAAGCTATCGATAATCCAAAATTGATCTATTTTCCTATGAAAGGAAAATAACAGGGATTCATTATCGGCTGTTTCTGTAAGAGAAGTCTTCCTATAATTAAAGGCGCTGATTCTAATCACCGAATATTCGACTAAACCCGTTACTTTAATTATTGCATCGTTAAATAATTTAATTAAATCATTTTAGATATCTAGATATTTCGTATCGGTGTTTGATATAGTTTTTATTAATTGCTATCTATATCTTTATTCAAGGAGTTTGTCTTTTCTTAAGTTCTACTGCTTTAGATAAAAGATTTTTATTTATTAATTCTTTGCCCGTCAACCTTATCTGTCTCTCAAATTGGTATTTTTATTTATTTAAGAATATGTTTTAGTATCTATATCTTTCAAAAGTTATAAAAATCATATATAGATATATCAAATTTCTATTATACTTCAGTTTCATTCTTGTTGCAAAACAAGCTAAGTTTAATATTACAATATTATTAGTAATATTAGTTTTGAAACGTTAATATCAATATTAGTAATAAATACATGTATAATAATAATAATAATCTTCTTCATACTATTAGTAAATAATAATATTAGTGACAAAATAATAATAGTATCGATGATAATATAAATATGGTAGCGTTAACGTGAAAATAACAGTATTAATATTCATTCATGACTCGTGATGAAAATATCAACAATACTAAATACTATACTTGGTAGCAATTATCATAATTATGCTTGTAGGAATAACAGTAAGATTGATGTTGGTTTAAAAGTGGAATTGAGTGAATTTCCATTTATGATTTCTTATTCATTTTAAATCCGATTTCGTTGTATAAATAGTCAATTTGGTACTACTCGAAGAGTACTTTCTAATAGTAAAATTATTTTTCAAGAAAAGAGATTTGTACAATTTTTAAATTTATGAAACACATGCATAGATTTCAAATAAATTCTAACAATTGTAATTAAAACTTGTTTTAATCATATCTAACTCATTTCTAATCCATTTTTGACGAATAAATAATTGTTTTCATAGTATTTTCCGAGTGCAATCCATTGATAAGGTCGTTTTTTGGTTTATAACAAATATATCAATATAGTTTATTCGACCTTTTGAACACTTTTCTTTATTTGATTTCTTTTGGATCCTAGTTTCCTAAAGTTTAGAATCTTAACTTTTAAGTTGATGCTTCTATAATCCTAAATAATTATGTATCATCCTTTGTTCAACCATATAACTTAAAACCATCATTTAATCCTCTTATCTATTTCTTTAGCTCATTCATGATTTCTAATATTATCAATATGTATAATTTCTATGAATTGTTCATAATATTTTTCTTGTAATATAGAACTCCTAATCATGCCTTTAAAGCTTGTTTTATAAAGTTTTATGTTCATATAAGGTCTTAGGGTGTTAGATATGAATTTAAATTAATTTAGATGAAATTTGAGTCTTTTTTGTCCACTTTATTCCAAAATCCGAATTTACTATTACCACCTTTATAATATTTCTAAGTTGTTGTATTCCTTTGTCAACAATATCTAAACATTCCTAATATCAACCATCTATCCACTTGAATTTATCCATTGATTAGCAACTTCTTTCAACTACATAACCTTTCTTCAATACTAAACCATTCATCCTGAAGTCCATACATAAAAATAACGAAGATAGGTTGATAGTTTAGAACTTACCTTAGCTTGGAATGGAAAAAGGATTTTCAATTTCCTTTTTAAGCAAGAATCGAACCTATATCAAAGGTTAGATGATGAGTTCCTAACTAAATTATAAGAACTACACTATCTATAATGAATGTTTACTAATTTTAACAAGAAATCTTACCTTGTTAAGCTAAGCTTCCTCCTCTTGAATCCTTAGGGTAACTTAAGACTTTTGATTTGGTTTTGGATGTTGTTGAAGAGGGAAATTGATGTTCTTGATGAGCTTGGTGTATAGATTGGGTATGGAAGTGAGCTAGGGATTTATGGTTATCTTACAAGGGTTTTCTAAGCTTTCTAAGTTGAAGGTTATAATGGAAAAAGAGAAAGGAAGAGGGCTGGACGCACTTTTCTTCATAGCTGTGTTTTATAGAGGATTTTGTGAGAGTTATGACTCAAATTATCTAACTTAAGCTTATATACCTATACTAGGTCTAGGCTAAGTTTTAGAGGCTAAGGAAATGGTTTTGGTTTGAAAAAGGCTCACAATTGCAGCTGGAATTTCCATACGAATTTGGCAAATTTGGATGACAATTTGGCTTGTGTTTTGACAGATTTTTGTGGCTATATTTGAGGGTCTTAATTGTGTTTGTTTGGTAGCTACTTAATGTCATTTATGTGTGTAAAATAGGGCTCAATTGCAAAAAAATGGGGTCAAATTCGTGTTAGAATTTGTGTAAAACAAAAGCAAATTTCCAACTTTTCTGCTGCAGTGTTTGTTGTTTTCTACCTTGATTTGCATGGATTTTTCTTTAGATTTCTTTTGTTGTTTTCTAGCTAATAAATGGTGTTTGAAGTGTCCATTTTGGGGCTTTTAATTGGTGCTTAATTAGTCAAAAATTTCAGCTCAAATGAGCCTAGGAATTTACAAAAATCGGAATTCAATGCTGCTGTATTCTTGTTGGTTTGTCCCTGCTGCAGCTGCTAGTTTGAAATTTTCTAGGCAGATTTGGAGTTGTTTGGGTTGCATAATTGAGTTGGAATTTTTAGCATTAAATATTGATCTGATGTGGATTGTTTTAATTGGATTTTATGTCATTTTCGTGTTGAATATCGAGCTCAAAATTCGGATCAAGGTTGGACATGAAGGTTGAATTTCTCCTCTGCTGTTTCCTCTGTCCATGGGTGCTCTGTTTTCAACCAAGTGTTGTGTTGTGCGTGTGTGTGTGGATATAGGGTGCTGCTGGATGCGTGGATGAGGCTGCTTGCTCGGTTGTTCCTTGCTGTGTCCTGCTGTGCGTCCCTGGCTGCTTGTGTGTTGGCTGCATGTGCGTGGAAATCAGCTCACCCGATCATCCTGCAGCGCACGTGGAGACCTTCAGCTGCTCGGGGAACTCCTGCTGTGCGCGTGAGAATTTCAGTTGCGCGTGGATTGCTTCTACGTGTGAAGGATTCTCCTGCTGCTTCCAGCGTGCGTGAGGACATTCTGTGCGTGGAAAAATGGCTTCTGTTCCAGCATTTCACGTGTGTTCATGCGTGGAAATATTTCAGCCGTTCCCTCGTCTGTTCGATGAAGAATTCGTGTCCTCCGTTTCTTAAAGAATGAAGCCTCCTCTGTTTCTTCTGTTCCATAACGCATTTGCCAACTTGGAGACTCCTCTCGTTCAACGTGTTTTGCACTTCAGAGGCAAGATGACATGCTCTCATTTGCGGACACTATGGATCAAACCCAGACTTAACGTTGCATGCTCCGTTCCCAAACCAACTGGGCTGTGCTCATATATATATATATATATATATTATTTGCTTATTAATTATTTATTAGTTATTAACTAAAATATTTTTACTAATATTAAATTATAAACGTATATCTATAATTGTTACGTATGAGTTTAATTTAGATAAAATTATCTAAATTACTACAAAAACTCTAGATTATTTATATTTCCAGATTTTTAGTTTAAAGTTTACACGATTAATTATTTTTAGTATTTTAACTTACGTTATTAAATTTTTCGAGTTCAATAAATTGAATTAGGAACTAAGTCTTAATGAATTTAAAATTTCCTAATAAATATATCAACGAATTTGAAATTTTCATTTTAGATCTAGATTAATATATATAGATCAGTATTAGTATCTATTACGTATTTCTAATTTTAATAGTTCATCCTTGGATTATCCGTTTATACTAACAAGTTCTTTTACTAGATTATATTTATCGAGTTTGGAATTTAGAACTACTTCTAGTTATATCCTGAATTATCAGTTTAAGATACGAAATCTCGTTTTTGGTATCTATTTAGGTCAAAGAATTTTCAAGCTACGAATGAGTTTATTAAATCTCCTAATCCTATTTTAAGATTTCTGTCGAGTCATATATCTATTTTAGTTTCACCTTTGCTAATTAGCTTATTAACTATTATTAAAAGTTACATTGGCAATTCGAGATTCAATTTCTAAAATCTGTAAATCTTTTAATTAGAGTGTTAGTGAAATTTAAATATTCATTTAAGATCCAGATTCTTAAATATTGATCTATTTTACCAAACATCATGTGTTTACTGTATAAAAGCTCATTTATATTAATATATTTTTATCTACGTCTACTTGATATTGTCATCGTACTAAAAATAGTTTAAACACTATTGTTTCATTATTTAACAAGCATAGAATTTATTTTCTAAGTTTTGATCTTAAGGATAAAGAATTCAGTAACTTTATATGAACGATTGCCTTATCGTTGTTTTATATTATTTGATATCATAGAAGTTCAGTTTGTATTTTCAAATTTTTATTGGTAACGATTTTAATCTTTCTAATTATAATCAAATTCATTCTTTGACATTTGTAAATCGAGAGAAAAAAAAATTTGGAGTGATTTTTACTACTTGTTCCAAATATTTTATATAATCAAATATTACATTTTTAGTATTTGTTATAATTAAATTACGTAAAATTTGGGGGATTACAGTATGTGCATCGGTTTATTTTTGGACCGGCTCACCTTGATTTTTGTACTTTTCAGTCTAGTTTGGTTTTCATATAAAAACTATACATCCTAAGCTATTAAATCATTGTAGTTTCGTTAGAAATGGAAAAATAAAACTGACCGGTTTGACCTACAAAAGAACTCCGGTTCAAATAGTGTTTTGCACAGTATATCCAAAAAAAAAAAAATCTAAAAAAAATAGTAAATGACCTCAAAAAATTCTAAAAATTTCCACATCTTATATAAACTTATTGAGCATCATTTCCTAAAATATCTGTGCAAAAATAATTACGTTTGATATTTTATTTATTTTTCTCAAAAAATATGCCTATTAGGCCTCTAAAAATAGTAAATAAATATGAAAAATTACAAAATAATATGGTTTTATATTTATTTTGATGTGTTCTATATGGTTTTGTAATGATTTTTCATGATGAAAATTGAATAAAAATAATAATATGTTACTGGACAGAAAATAGAAGTGTTATTTGCCATGATATGTAGTGTTGATTAGGGTATTAAACGAATTTATTTTCATGTAAAATTATGAAAATGATAGTTTATAATCTTAGGATATAAACCAATGGAGGCGAGAAGTTGCGTAAAAATTGGGATATGATCAACGTGCTATATTAATAATTTAACACAGCTGGTGCTCTAATGTGTACTAATGAGCATCAAACTAATGACCTGAAGCACTTAAGGCACCTATAGATTTGTAAAACCAGTCCATCATATGATTAGCTACAATACATATCCAATTAAAATAACATCTCTATTGAAGACATCTTTTTATGGACATGATGATAGATTGTCAACCATTAGATGTTAGTTATTTGGTGATATAATGCATGCATTGGGTACTCGGCATAAAGGACACCCATCTTGCATATGGTTGGCTCATCATTGTCATTATGCAATCATGAGGATTTGACCTTTCAAATTACACAAAAGTAAAAACAAGATCCAAATTAAAAAAGGATGGCATAGTAAGAAGGTTAGGATTGAGGTTTGATCCTCAAGCCAACTAACATTATAGAGATCAAGGTGGGAAAGCACAACCGAGAGATAGGAAAGAATCAGACAAACAAAGCTTCAATCACAATTTAGATGATCTATCTCTCTCATGTCACGACGAAAGAATGGGAAAGAGACAGTGTCGGAGTCAAGCTTAAAGATAATAACAACCCACTACGTTTAATATGAATGAGACAATTAAGCATATAGAGTAGATAGCAATGGTCCAGTCAAAACATTAGGATATACTCAGAACCATGAATACTCGATTTGACCAGTCCTTTGATTGGGCAATTTATCGACTAAAGCATCATCCACAACCACCACTATCATGTTAGCCATCGAGAAACGCTGATGGTCAAAGTTGTCAAATCACCACATGTGCACTTTTTTTTCTAAAATGAAATTGAACTTTTTTTAGTAACAACGTAATAATGTAATGCATATTGTTATTAATGGAGTAAAAAACATTACTTTATTATTTGCCAAAATTCTTTCTATGCTAAATGTAAAAATTTAATTATTATATTTGCATAATAAATTTTTCATGACTAATTTGAATAATTAGTTTAATTAAAATTTCAGAAACTAATGGGAAAAATAATTGTGAACAAGAAATAACAAAAAAAGATGAGCAAACTGTGTAAAACCAAACCCAATTAAAGGTAGTGAACTGGCACGTGGTGGCATGCAAAATGACGCACAAATAAATGGGCTAGCATAGTACGACATTCAAAAACAAAAAAAAAAAAGCACGTGAAACATGGCTCACGAAGTACATGAGATGAATGAGTCGGCCATGCAAAAGCACGCAACACAAATAATTTGGCACGCAGACGACATAACATGGCTCATTTACCATGCCTAGAAGCAATACATCAGATAAGTTGTAGAACATTCGGAATAAGAAAATTAACTTTTAAAGACATTAATTTTTTGATGAAAAAGTGGAAAGATAAATTATATTTCTACAAATATAATCAATAATGATATTTTTAAAATTGAAAAATTACATTTAGAGACATAAATTTTATCTCTAATTCTCAGTTTTTTTGTAATGACTTGCTTTATTTTATGACAAGCATCATCATTAAAATAAATAAACAAGAAAATATCATTAATACATTAATATTCTATGTTGAATGGGTGAGTGATGGATGTTTTGAAGAATGTTGACTTCTTTAATATCTTTGGGTTGCTACTTCCTTAGCATTTGATTGTATAATATTTTATGATATCAAACTAAATAAAAATCATTGTACCATAATTTATTTACTAAACATCTTTATGATTGGACAAAATTCTCCTTTATAAAAATGAAAAAGCTAAAAAAAATTTCCTTCTATATTTTGTGGTAAAATTTTTAGAAACTTGCCAAAAATAAAATTTCTTAATAAAAATTTTAATTAAAACAGTCCAATGTAGTACATATAAAAATGATGTATGAAAATTATACTATCTAATACTTCTTATATCTAACTGTCCAGTTGTTCTTACATCTTTAGTTCTTACAGCCATGTACTAAAATTTTAAGCAGCTGAATAACATATTCAGCCGCATGGGCTTCAGCCATGGTCATGGACCCACTTTCATTTCCCTTTTTTTTATTTTCGGTCTCACGACTTCAGCTAATTTATTTAATTTGCTTGGTGTCCTTTGTGTTTGTACATATTGGCACAGCATAATCAAAGCCAATTCCTATTTCTCCCCCTTTTCCGTTATCCTGTCGCGCCAACTTCACATTCATATTATGACCGTATAATTGTTAAAATCACAACTATATAAGTTTAGGAGTTTACGATTTTATTTATATTTTTACTTAAAATGAATATTAAATTATTTAAACATAGATTTTTAGTAGAATTACGAATTTATGTATATAATAATTCTATATGTTTATAATTTACCGATTGTTTGTACTTTTTAGTAGATTTACGAGAATCTGAAGAGTCGTGTTGGAATCACGAATATAAAAAGACATAGATGTTAATCACAGTTCCATGCAACCTATATTATATTATCGACAATAAAAAGGGTACATAGATGTTAAGTATATTATATCTGTAAAATAATAAAATTTTAATATTTTATAAATTTTGCAAATTATTAGTTGTAATGGATCTGGAAGCTTCACGTTTTGGATTTTTCACCGACAATAGTATAACTAATGATGCAAGAGCTGGACCTGCGGCTGTGACAGCATCCTGTCTAAATTTAAATTTTCTCATCTAGAAAAAACACCATCGGGGTATTGACCGTGACCCGAAAGAAGGAAGAAATTAACCGATCCATCGTCCAAATAAAATTCATTTTATTTCCACGTTTCAACGTTCACTAGATCAAAACTCATATAATTAAGAGTTCCTATCCCGTTGACGGGAGAATGGGATCGAATTAATGAATTGAAAAAAGAACAAAAATAAAAGGAAGGATTCAGGTCTGTTAAATATATATATATATATATATATATATATTACACACGAAAAATTTTATGATTCCATCATCAACTTTGACGGGATTGATCTCGTTAACCATCCAATGGCCAACATCATACCTAACCGTAATCGAACTATTAAAATAGTGGATATTGCTATTATTATATTTAGTTTAACGGATAGATTATTGACTGAATGGGTCAATTGATAGGATCATAGAAGCTCTCATTACACACCTTGAGAATGTAAATACTAACTATATATTAATATATATAATGTTATTATAAACTACTCATGACAATATTTTAAAAACCATCCATTTTATAACCTTTATTGTACGTATGTATACCAAGTGAATAATACCTCTTTTTTCTTTTTTATTTTAAGTTGTAATACCCTAAAACTAGAGATATTTATAACGTGTCACTTGTCCACATTAAACACAAGCATATTAAGGCTAGAAACTGAGAAAGCTCACATTAACTAACTCATTGGCTCCATGTCACACTTATATAAATGCTCCACAACACCATACTACATAAAAGTCGTAGCTCTCCCAAATGTTGGAGTAGCATCAGCAACCTACTACCCATTAATGGGAAACAACCTCCATGGCTCATCGAGTCCACTGGAAAAATCCATATAGATAGCATAGAGTTCTTGGCTAACCAAACTATACGACTCCTGTTATAACATTAGCATCAATACATACTTCACAAAATATCCATGATTCTCTTCCTTTAATTACAAATCCAATCGAATAACCAGCTGGACAATCTTTCTTACTATAGTATCCTCCCATAATCAATTATAACATTGTATATAGACAAATCAAGTGATATAGGAGCATCTTATGTACCTAAAAAATAGAAAGGAATAAGCTAAAGTCTAGTATAGTAACTGAAATGCCTCAGATTTTCAAGAAATTAATTAAGAAAGTAATATTTATTTACATCAAAATATAGGAAAATTTGAAGCTTTACGTTTAGTCATTTTTTTAATATTTAATATCAAGCCACTTAAGTATAAATATTAACTTACATTGTCAATATTTTTAATTTAAACATAAATATCAATTTAGTCAAATATTGAGTGATTAAATTTCTAAGGTACTAATTATAGCATCTATATGTAATTAATTAGATTGTAAGCCTAAGCTAACTAGAGTAGGAAACAAATAAATTAATTCTACTATTGCCATGTACAAGACTATCTGAGATTAGCTTAGTCGATTTACCTAATCCATTAACTTTCACATATACTTAAGCCTAGATTTTCTTTCTTTCCTAAAAATCCAATCTTCCTCAATAAGGAACCAAGTCTTTCCTAAATCCTCTCTAACTTGTTTTACAAGTTACCTTCTCTTAAAAAAATTCATAACTCAAACCAATTCTCTAAAATCATCTTTTTTCCCTTCTGAATTTCTACATTAAATCGACAATAACAACTAGGCGAAGTATTACCCAATCAAAGATCTAAATCAATTCTTCTTATTTCTCTTAATCCCCAACTTAATTTCTAATCCATAGGAAAATTTTAAAGATCAAGTTGAAGACTTGTAGAAGAAGGGTAGTAGATGCATACTCAAATCCATGCAAAGTATTAGTAGAGTAAATAGAGATGTTTGATTGACTTGCTGCCTATTTAGTAAGAAAATTCTAACTTTTTGATGAACATTGGTGTTAGCTTGAAATTTCATAAATATTTGTGGTTAATCAATGTATACATATATGAAGATTAAATAATGTGGTTGTGATGCGAACGCATCAATTGAAATCCAATTTGATTTCAAGAAAGAATCGAGCATCAAATGACTTTAGTCAAACTCGATTCAAAAATGGGGTTTCAAAGCTTAACCGAGAAGACAATGTGAGTCAGGTGGCTCCAACACGAAGGAGTTAAAGCTATAAAAAATTGCAGGAATCTATACGCCAGTCCAAGGCTACCGGCTTTTTTCTCCTACACTGTCGGCGTACCCTATTTACACTGCCGGCGTTCAGATGGCATTGAACTATCACAGAATTAGATTTTTAAACACTGCTTCAAAGGCCTCTAGTTTACATGATTTAGGCCTTTGGAATATAGGTTGCTAGCCTTCGTTGACAAAACATGTTTTTTTTTTTTTGTGTCTTTTTGTTTTCCTTTATTCTATTATATATAGGTCTTGGCTTGTTTTAGGAAGATAGAAATTTCATGACATTTATTTTGTGAAAGACTCCTTGTGAGTTCTTGATGAGTTCTTGAGATAAGAGCTTGTATTGCAATTGTTTGCAATATTTTTATGAATATTGAGAAATCCAAATTTCCTTTATTCATTTCTATTGATTGAATATTTGTATTCTTTTAACTAGTGATTCATTTTGTAATTCGTGAAACCTATTGAATTACGATTCTTATTACAACCTAGTTTGATTTTGTGATTCGTGAGTCATGTCGAATTAAAATTTCATTCATCTCTTCATGATTTCTCAGTTTGTTTTATTTTAGGAAACTCTGAAAAGATCAATAATCCTAATCTTTGAAGAAAAGAATTTCTGACCCCCTTGAATTCATATCAGATTGAATGGGTGAATTCATGATTTAATATGCAATAACATATGCAAACAAAGTGTTGGAATTTATGTATATTTATGTAATGAATATGATACATGCTATAAATTTAAGTTTAGAAGATGATTATGATGTTGGAATGGTTTAATTTCATGTTTCATAAAGCAAACAACTTTTTTGAACCAGCCTTATTCAAGAAAATAGGGGCTAGGGTGTAGTAGTTCTTAAAGTGTTAGAGTTGAAGTGAAGATTGAACTAGGTTAGACAAGTTTTAGACACTTTTGATTTAGATTTATGATTCTACAAATTTTACAAAGTGTTTGAAGAGTTTGAATATTCTTAAAGTGGGTAGATGATGATAATGAAAATGAAAGATGATTTCTAGAATGTTCATGTTAATATAGTTCAATTTGAAATTGTGATATAGAATAGTTTTGATTCACCATGACATAACACTTGAAATTGTTTTGTGTTTGACCTGGAATTTATGAAAATTTCCCTGAAGTTTGTTTGAATGTTCATGAAAATCTTCAAACCGTCAAACTCATATTCGAATTGTTCTTTATGAAAATTCAAGTTAGATTTTAAATTCAAACCAAATTCAACATAAAATGTGTTTTATGATTTTTTTTAATTGTTCTCTTGCAAGTTTATAACTCATAAATAAACATGGAAACAATAAGAAATAAAAACCATAAACAAAAAGTTCCCAATTTAGCATCAAAGATTTGAATCAAAGTTGGTTTGAACTTGTAAAAGTTTGCTTTGATCTTACTGAGTGGACTTTGGTTGTGAAGCCTTGTTTATCACTTTTAGAGTTAAAAAAAAAGTGATAACAATAATCATAATTGGGTATAATTTTAAAAATTATAAAATTATTCAATTGAATAAAAAATTAATAATTTAAAAAAATATATATGTAAATGAAAAATAATGAAATTACATTTTATTCTAAACAAGTTCTAATTTAGGCTTAACTTAACTCATCTGTAAGTTTACTTTGGACATTAGTGCATATTAATAGGTTTAATATCTAAGTTTATCTCTTTGGACTTTATATAAATTTGATTTTTTGCTACTTTACAAGAAGTAAGCTAATCTTAAACAATTACATTTTCTATACATGACTATAAATTGACTAATTAATAAATCAAATATTGGTTTTCCAAGTGAATTTGTGTTTAAAATTTTATATGAGATAATTTCTTTGAACTATTGCAAGATATCACTCTCTGTTAGGTACGCAATAACTTGCGTGTTGTTTGCTATGATAGCCTATTCAAGTGAATTAGTACTTAACAGAAGGCTTAATAAATGTTTATTAGGTGTGCGTTGTTGTTTTTGAGACCTGATCCAAGGGGCGATAACCTTATATAGAGGTGCTAGTGCGATAGTTAGATACTTAAGCCCCTACAAGTGGATCGGTAGGAATAGCTAATGCAGGCAACAATAGTGGGGCAACATCATCCATCTGGATCAGAGAGAATTAATATAGTATAATTCACGTTTATAGGACCAACTAAACTATATTATGTCATGGACTATGATAAGTAGAAATAAGTAACAGTTGTAACCTAAATCGTAGCTATTAATAATATAGAAGTTTATATATATATACACGCACACATTTTTAGATTTATTAATGATATGAGGAAAAACGCTAAAATAACCAAGGTTAGAGAAGCAAATGAATAAACTAATTTATTTACCTTCTTCTCTGTCTCTCTCTCTCTCTCTCTCGGAATGGCCTCATGGTGACAAAAAGTTCAAACCCATGAATTTATTTGAACGAGCCAAGTTTTGGCTAGCAATATGTGGCCTCATGTTAAACGATATCTTGCCTAGAGCTGGACAAATGGGCCATAACCCGTGGGTTGGCCCGTTTAACCCACTTTTAAAGTGGGTTAGGGTTGAATTTTTTCAACCCGTTTAAAAGCGGGCTAAAAAAACCCAGCCCATTTAACCCACGGGTTAAAGCGGGTTAACCCGCAACGGGCCGGGTTGGCCCACCTTCCTCTTTTTTTTTTTTTAACTTTTAAACCTAAATTTCAAAGTTGAAACTCTCTCGTCTCTGCTGTAGCTGCCTTCCAGTTCCTACGGTCTTGCATCTTGCGGAACTTGCGGCTCTTCACTCTTGCCATCGGTCCCTCGGAGGCTCTGACGGTCAGACCGTCTCATCTCCGACGTCGAACGTCGTCCATCTCCGGCCTCCGCTTGACACGCACTGCAAGTCTCCAACTGCATCGGTAAGCAAGCTCTCTCTCTCTCTCTCTCTCTCTCTCGCGTAATGGCCTATGCTTCAAGATTGGATCCGTATGTGGATGTGGAAGTGTAGTATGTGTGTTTTCGTTGGTTGTTGATGGGGTGTGATGTTGAGGAGTAGTAATCAATTTTTCGAAGCTATCAAATTTCTAGGTTTGGATTTAGTTTGAGTTTATGGTTGTTTTTGTTGATTTGAAAGGTGTTTAGTTTATGGTGGCCGCATTATTGTTCGATGGTGGTAGTTATTTTGGTGTGGTGGTCGGAATTAGTGTGTTTGATGTTGTATTTTGGTATTTGATTTGATTTTGGGTTAACATTGGTCTTTGAGTTTGTGTTTGTCGGGGTAAAGTTTCAGATCAGTATGCAACAGTCGATCGGATTTCATGACTGTATGATAATATATATTGTACATATTATGTTTTCTTCTCCGAAGTCGAGCAACCGAAAGCTATAGATTCCCATGGAATGTTAAATCCTTTGGCATGTCGGCATCCTTTTCTTTTAATAACTTTGTCTGCATTGTTCTGTCTTTTAATACCGCGGCATTCCATCATGGACCTCATGGTAATTTAAATTTCAGACCCTGATTAACTTTTTCAATAATTCCCTGGGGTTGGATCGGCCACAGATGATGACAGTAATTGGATATTCACTTTGTGGTTTTTGGTCCATTTATTTTAAATTATAAGAATTATTTTGACAAAAAGTTTAAGGGTAATTGTATCTTTTCTTGATATCAATCCAATTAAATAAAATTGGAATATTTCAATTTTCTTTTAATATATTATGACAAAATTCATAATTCAAATTTTGATAAAAAGCAAAAATAATCACTATATAATACCCTCTACCATGAATTCAATGGCAGAAATTTCATTCCAAATAAGATTTAATAAGCCATCTGCATGTGGAGCCAAAGTCGCTCTACTAAATATTGATTCCTTCTCAAACTGTCCGCACACTTCCGAAAAGTGCACTTGCTTTTTCAATGTTTGTTTCTTGTGAAGACTCAATGGTGCGATAACTAATTCCTTCATCTACATGACTATGTATATTCTATTCCACAGCAGCAGATTTTCATATATATTATTGCCTACGCATTCATATTCGTTTTTATTTCCTTTTCACCAATCTTTCTTTTCTTCCTTTTTCTTTCCTTAATTTCCCAACTTTCCTTTTTAAATAGAGCTACTTAATAATTCTTTATGTAATGATCAATATACCCTTGATCAGTTTTAGTCCTTCCCATGGAGTTGGATTCTTTTAACATACTATTGTTAATTTGTTATATCATTTGTTCTTACTTTTATGGTTTATTTCATTATTTGCAGCATGGATAATATTATAAGCAACGACACTACTAACAAGTGTCAATACAAGTGATGACTTAGAAGCTTGTGAGGTTGATGTTGTTACCATGCCATCCAAAACAAGTACAAGATCATCTATTGATTGGATGACGATGATTGTAAAGGTAAGAGACCTAGACAAAGTACTTCTCATGTTTGGCAATCATTTACAAAGATAGGCATAGGAAAGGATGGTAAAGAAAGAGCAAAGTGCAATGGATGTGGAAAAGAGTATGTTATGGGTAGTTCTAAATATGGGACATCAACTCTAAGTCGACATATAGTAAAATGTCGTTTGATGCTAAGTATCAAGATATAGGTGATATGATCATTGATCAATCTGGAAAATTAAAGTCTAGAAAAGTGGATTACAAACATGCTCGTGATGTTTTGACAATGGCGATCATTGAACATGATCTGCCATTTTCATTTATTGAATATAGGAGGATTACAGAATTTGTACAAGTTTTCTATCCTGAGTATGTTCCCATATCTAGGAAAACAGTTGCATCTGATGTTATGAAACTATACTTAGCAGAAAAGAATAAATTGAAGAATGTCTTGGAGGGAATTCCTGGTAGAGTTTGTTTGACTTCTGATCTATGGACTGCTTGCACTGGGGAGGGTTATATGTGCTTAACTGCTCATTTTGTGGATGGTAAATGGAAGCTTAACAATAAAATTCTTTCTTTTTGTTATATGCCCCCTCCTCACTCAGGCTTTGAATTATCAAAGAAAATATTTGACTTTTTGAAAGATTGGGGTATAGATAAAAAGGTATTCTCTCTTACTTTGGATAATGCATCTGCTAATGATCGTATGCAAGAGTTTCTGAAAGATCAGCTTAAATTACATGGGACTTTATTGTGTGATGGTGAATTTTTCCATATTAGATGTTGTGCTCATATACTTAATTTGATTGTCAAGGAGGGCTTAACAGTAGCTAGCACAGCATTACACAAGATAAGAGAGAGTGTGAAGTATGTTAAGGGGTCAGATAGTAGAATGAAACATTTTTGGGAGTGTGTTAAACAAGTTGGAAATGTTGATACTTGTGTTGGGCTACGCTTAGATGTGGTTACTAGATGGAATTCTACTTATCTTATGCTTGATAGTGCTCTTAAATATCAGCGTGCTTTTTCCTGCTTTCAATTGAATGATTCAAATTATAGATTTTGTCCATCAGAGGAGGAGTGGGAAAGAGCACATAAGTTGTGCAAGTTTTTGAGTCCTTTTTACACCATCACCAATTTGATGTCTGGTTCAACTTACCCAACTTCAAACTTGTACTTTTTACAAGTGTGGAGAATTGAGTGTTTATTGAATGACAATACAATGAGTGAGGATTCGGTTTTAAAGGACATGTCTATTAAAATGAAAGAAAAATTTGACAAGTATTGGAGGGAATATAGCATTATTCTTGCACTTGGTGCTGTCCTTGATCCTCGAATGAAGTTCACATTCTTGAAGTTTTGCTTTAATAAGATTGATCCACTTACTTCTGGGGAGAAGTTGGCTAAAATTAAGAGCAAATTATACAAACTCTTTGAGGACTATGATAAGAGCAAGATAGGTAAAGGAAGTTCTAGTAGCTCTCAAGCTGGATCTTCTGAAGTTGAACCAAGACTTGGAGGTGCAGTTGTAGACAGAAGTAAAGTACTTGGGGTCCTTGGAAAGAGTTTGGGGATAGATATTGCTACTCTTGATGTAAGTTCAATAATTACTCTCTTTTTTTTTTTTCATTTCTCTTTTATTGTAATGTTTCTTATTAAATGATCAAAATTGATAACTCTCTTTTTTTTTTTTCTCAATATTGTAGGAATACTGTCAAATTGAAGTGGAGACTACTGGAAAATCTTCCTTAGATCTTTACCTAGATGAACCGGCAATGGACATGAATTTCTATTCGGAGTTGGATGTGCTTGAATATTGGAAAACTCAACATCAAAGGTACCCAGATTTGTGCATCATGGCTTCTGATGTACTTAGTATTCCAATTACTACAGTAGCATCTGAGTCTGCGTTTAGTATTGGTGCTCGTATTCTTACCAAGTACCGGAGTTCTCTTCATCCTGAAAATGTGGAAGCTTTAGTATGTACACGTAACTGGTTACAAGGCTTTGCATGGGAAGGTAATTTCTTGTTTTAATATTATAAGTACTTAATTTACAATGTTTACCTTTCAATAATTCCATCTAATTATATATTATTTGTATTTGGTGATTTGTAGATGAAAGTGCAAAAGGACTTGAGGTAGCATTGTCAAAGGCGGATTCGAATGTAGTTATTGATGGTTGATGGATGGAAGACATGTTTTTTGGGGGAAGAAATGTTTTTGGTGGATGCATGAAAGGATTGTGTTTTTAGTCGTTTTTCTTTTTTTTTTTTTAGATGATGAGATGGCGAGTGAAATGGATTTTAAATGAAACTATTAGCTTGTGGTTTTAGTATGACTTTGTGTGCTTATGATTTATGAAGAAGCCATTGGTGAACTGGTGGTTCGTGGTTGTGGGGGGTGCAACCACAGATCTCTCCCTAACTGTTTGTCTCTAATCTTTCTATGTATTGTTTTCACTTCACGAATTTCTTTTAGATGGTTCCAAATTTAGGGTTTGCTCATCTTGCGTTCCATCCATGCGCTTTGATTAATCTAGTTGAAATTCTTGCTTTTCATTCTCGAATTTATTCCTTGTTCATTAGATTTTACTGTGTTGCTACTCTTTCATGTTTGGACAAAGTTAGGCATATTGCATTCGTGTATACTTACAATAAGTACTTCTGAATTTCTGGTTGTTTACTTTTCGAATTGCAAATTTGATTTTCAATTTGAAACATTGGTTAGTGTAAAACGTAAAACCTGAAAAAAGAATATAACAAAATTTTAAATGAATCAAGTTAGTGGGCTGGCCCGTTTAACCCACCAGCCCGAGTGGGTTGGGTTAGGGTTATAAATTTTGGCCCGTTTATTAAAGTGGGTTAAAATTTGTTGGCCCGTTTAACCCACCAGCCCGCATGGGTCGGGCCGGGTTGGCCCATTTAACCCACTTGCCCAGCTCTTGCCTAAGCACACAGTGATTACAATTTTTCCCAAGGCAATGACCATCTCCGCATACTCCAATGACCATTTTCAAAATACAAAGTATGTTTGATAAAAATTGCTTTTAGGACGTGTCAGATGAGAGAATCAAGTACAATATAAAGTCCTGCTATATCAGCAAACCACACTTACCTTTTTATTTTCTACGATGTTTTATGTCCTTCAGCACGTTTGGCAAAAGAAAGAAGCAAATTTTCACCAAGATGACATTAAAATGAAAGTTGAAGTGAAAAATATTTGATCAATGCAGCATCAAACCCGAGTCTCGTAGCTTCTCCTCAGTTATGGCATCCAAATATGCAGCATCCTCTTCTGTAAGATAGTTCTTCCAATCCCCAATCTCTCCTTTGCGAAAAAAGACATTGTATTCAATAGCATTTCCCATGTTAAGAATATCACTTTTCCCGTTTCTATTAATCTCCAGATTACTAAGATTACCAAAGCTACACCTAGAACCTATTTTCTCCACCATACCTCCCATTTCCTCTTTTTCGGAGAAAGCACATCCCATGAAACAAGCCAATTTCTTGACATAAAAATAGGTTTCTCGCATCAAGTCTTCATATTTAAGAAATAGAACCTTGTCGGGGTTCTCCAAGCTTGCATGCCAATACCCAATATATGGTCCCAAAAATGATCCATAACTCGACAAACCTTTGGAATATAAATCAAGAGCCTCTTTTACAGGCATTATTTCCTTTCCTCCAGCTTTTCTAATTCTGTTAATATGATGCCACATTGATATGAAGGTGTCCTTAACATTCCTGCATATATAGATGATTTTGCAACCTTGGTGGAGTATCGATTTAGGTAAGGAGCTGAATGGCATGTGAGTGGATATAAGTGGAAGGCCATTGCCATCATCTTCGTCTGCTCGACTAATGATTTTGGCGAGGTCCATCTCTAGGAATGGCATACATTCATGAGGGTTTTTTGTGAGCAAAGGATTTGATGAATCATCGTAATCAACTCTTGTATATATGGCAAAACACAAAGCTTTAAGCCATGTCGTACCAGATTTTACATTGCTACAAATGAAAATATCGGTTGGTTTGGCATGGAATTTTTCTTGAGCTAAGATGACACTCTCGATGAACTTTGATTCAAACCAAAAATTTTGGTATTGGTAGAGTTCAAATACACCTACTCCCTTCTCTCTTGGTAAGAGTGAAATAGTATGCTTTATTTTGGCTGGAGTTTCTGCAACATTTTGGTCATCTTTTTCATTAGTTTTGGTGTTGGAAGTGTGGCTATGGCTGTTGGGAGAAAATGTAGAATCCATGGCTTGTTCAAGAAACAAGTTATTGATCTCTATATAAATTAAATGGATAGAGCAAATAAAGCTATGTATCTGAAATTCACGTCAAGAACTCATCTGTTATTCAACTTTACTAAATAAAATTATTTAACAGGGGTTACGATAGAAACAATGTAGTCAGGTTCTATTATGTTTTGTTTACTTATTCCCATATCAAAATCATCAGGCAGATACGCAAATTTATATAACTATAGATCAAACATGTTTATATTATTTTTTTCACTAAATTACAATAATAACCAAGTTTATAATTTTAATTTAAAAAAGAGCTAAAAACGAAAAATATCAAGTATACATTCAACATCTCTCTGTAAACATCTTTACTCACTTTACTTGATTTGAGGGGTAGTTGTCTTTATATGAAGAGTTTTCTTTTTTTTTTTTTTTCTAAAGATTCAGGTACATCTTCAATCCAATTAACTCATGAAATTATGAATTCAATTGCAATATAAAAGGCAAGTCATAAAGTGATTGCTTTTACGTACAATTATTATTTAAAAAATTGAGCAATCTTATGTGTATGTGTTTTTTTTTAAATCAGTTATCCACCCCATATCCTTATAATAGTCTTTTTCCTTTCTTATAAAATATTGAATTTTATGGTTTTTTGGGGCATATGTACTACCAATTTAATATAGTAAATATGTTATGATGATAATTTTAAGATCTCTTTAATTAATATCTTCGCTTTTATAAATATTAATATTATTAAAGGTAAGATATCTATTTGGTCTTTTTATTGGAATTTATAATAAAATAAAATATATTTAAAAAATGAGTTCCACTTGTGCTTATAAGTGAATCAAATGTATTAGTTAAATGGAAAATATTTACTGGAAAAGCTATAAAAAGGATGGTAAAGTGTGATAAAGGCATGTGTATATAGAGTTGGATACTTAAATGCTTCAATGGGAAGTTGTGTTGCACTATTTCAGATTATTGTGATAAAAAAATACTTACAAAAACATTAAGGTGCAATAAACACAGCGTATGTTAGCGTGCGTGTATGTATATATATATGACCAGCGTCACTCATGCTATATGTATAAACAAATTCCTGTAATATTTAAATTAGTTGTATGATACAAGTCATGCTTCTATTAGGATCTATTTGGATTGTCTGATTTTCATTTGTATTTTTTGTCTATATCTGATCTATATCTTGTCTATTTAGTTTGTGTTGGATGTGTGACCGAATTTCGTCAAAGCTACCAGCTTTGGAGCTTATATCGCCGGCCTTGAAGCAGCGTTTAAAAATTCAAATATGTGAATTGTGAAGTCCAGCTAAAAGCCACCGGCCTTCTTGTGTAATCCACTGGCCTTTCATGCTGGTGCTGGGTTCAAAATATTGGCTAGTGAATTTAGGTCAGCAGCCTTTGCGATAGCTTATACACACACAGACACACACACAATATATATATATTACATATATGTGTGTGTGTTGTTTTGTTAGGTTTTTCAGAAGAGAGGAGCATATTTGTGAAATCAGATTAGATCTGATCATTTGTATACACATCTACTTGTACTCCTTTTTCAACACTAGTGAATTCCTCTCCTTAGCCTGTGGTTTTTTTCCACAAGAGTTTCCACGTAAATTTTGTGTGTGTTTTACTTCATTGTTTGTTTTTGCCATTGTTTTTCATATCAGATTATAACAAATGGCTATTAGAGCCAAAAGTTTGGTTTTGTTTTCTCTACAATATTAACCATGAAATATGACATTCTGCTGTTGAATTGGAACACAACATTTTTGTTATGGCAGGTGAAGATGCAAGTGGTTCTTACTGAGATAGATTTGGATGATGCATTATTAGGGTTTGATAAGATGCTTGTGTCATGGCTACCAAAAGAAAAACAATGTAAGAATTGGAAAGCCCTTTCTCAAATCCATCTTCATTTATCAAATCAAGTATTGCAGAATGTATTGAAGGAGAAGACAGCTACTACGTTATGGTTGAAATTGGAGCAGTTATGTATGACAAAAGGTTTTACAATAAATTGCATTTGAAGCAGCGTTTATATTCACACCGGTTGACAAAAGTGAGTCTCTAGAAGATCACTTAACAATCTCTAAGGAGATTGTTTCTGATTTGGAAACTTTAAAGGTTAAGTATGATTAAGAGGATTTGGCTTTAATTTATTGTGTCTATTGCCTCCTTCTTATTCAAATTTTAGAGACATTATTTTGTATAGTCTTGATTCTCTTACCATTAATGAAGTTTATGATGCATTAGCTTCTTTTGAGAAGATGAAGCATTTATTGATTGGATCCGAGCCTTAGGTAGAGGGTCTTGTTTATTGTGGTAAGAGTCAAGATCACAATTTTAATGGTAATTCAAGAGAAAGATCAAAGTCAGCAAATAGAGATAAGGTCTGCAGGTATTGCAAGAAGGAAAGACACATTAAATCTCAATGTTATAAGGTGCAAAACAAGAACAAAAGAGCTACTGAAAATCAAAAGGGGAAACAACTAAAGAAATTAGTTGAAGTTGATGTAGCTGAAGACCACAGTGGTGGAGAACTTCTTGTTGCTTCTAATAATGATCCTCAGACAGGTGAGGAGTGGATTTTAGACTCTGGTTGTACTTTTCATATGTGTCCCAATCAAGATTGTCTTTCAACATATGAAAAGGTATCCAAAGGTGTTGTCCTATTGGGTAATAATGCTTCTTGTAGGGTTGCAGGCATTAGCACCATAAGGATTAAAATATTTGATGGTGTTATCAAGACACTTGGTGATGTGAGACATGTGTCTGACTTTAAAGGAAATTTAATTTCTTTAAGCACTCTTAATACAAAAGGGTTTAAATACACTAGTGAAGGTGGAGTTCTGAAAATCAGTAAAGGATCTTTTGTGGTGTTGAAGGGATAGAAAAAGAATGCTAACCTATATGTTTTGCAGGATTCTGTGGTTGCAGGTGATGCAACCATCACTTCTTCTTCTTTGCTAAATGAGGATACTACTAGACTCTAACATGTGCATCTAGGGCATATGAGTGAAGCTAGTATGACTAAATTGAGTAGAAGAGGACTTCTTGATGGGCAAGGCATCAACAAGTTGAAATTCTGTGAACATTGCATCTTTGGGAAGCAAAAGAGAGTTAGATTCACCACAAGTACTCATAATACAAAGGGTACTCTTGACTACATCCATTCTGACCTTTAGAGAGTACCTTTTGGTAGAGGTGTTATCTACATGCGGACCATCACTGATGATTTCTCTAGAAGAATTTGGGTATTTTTCTTGGAACAAAAGAATGATGTTTTACCTACATTTAAAGAGTGGAAGATGATGATTGAAAAACACACAAGGAAATAGTTAAAGCGTCTTCACACTGATAAAGGATTAGAGTTCTATTCTAATGTGTTTAATATTCTGTGCTAGTTAGAAGGAATTGTGAGGCATCTAACAGTTCCTGATACTCTTCAACAAAATGGAATAGCAAAAGAATGAATAGAACTATTATAGAGAAAGTCAGAAGTATACTTTCTGATGCTTAGTTAACAAAGTCATTCTGAGCTGAAGCAGCTTCTACAGCATGTTATTTGATTAACGAGTCTCCATCAACTGCACTTGAAAAAAAGACTCCACAAGAGGTATGATCTGGTACTCCTACTAATTATTATGAGTTGAAGATTTTTGGATGTCCTGCCTATGCTCATGTAGATAATGGGAAACTTGAGCCTAGATCTCTGAAATATATTTCCCTTGGTTTTAAACCTGGTGTCAAGAGATATAAGTTGTGATGTCCTAAATTGAAAAAAGTCTTGATGAAATAGCAATGTTACATGACTTATCTTCTGACACTTCATCTGATAAAGCACAACAAAAATCAAGCATGCAAGTGGGGTTTGGGATTGATTCAAGTACTACGCCAAAGCCTACTTCTTAGCCTATTTCTATGCCACCACAACCTTAGTATTCCATTGCTAAAGATAAACCTAAGAGAGAAGTTAATCCTTCTCAGAGATATGCAAAGGTTGACCTTGTTACTTATGCACTGAATGTAGCAAAGGACATTGACTCTAATCTGGAGCTATCTACTTACTCAAAGGTTGTTGATTGTGATGATTCTGATAAGTGGATGATTGCAATGCAGGAGGAGATGGAATCCTTTTATAAGAATAACAATTGGGATTTAGTGAAGCTTCCTAAAGGAAAGAAGACTGTTTAGTGTAAATGGGCTTTCAAGAAGAAAGAAGGAACACCAAGAGTTGATGAACCTAGATACAACGTAAGACTTATTGGAAAGGGCTATAGTCAGATATAAGGTATTGATTTTACTGATGTGTTTTCTTTTATTGTAAAATACAGCTCGATTTGAGCATTCCTCGGCATAGTAGCTATATAAGATCTTGAGCTTAAACAGTTAGATGTGAAGACAGCTTTCTTGCATGGAGAGCTTGAGGAAGAAATCTACATGCAACAACTAGAGGGTTTTGTGGTCTCAGTAAAGGAGGACCGTGTTTACAGATTAAAGAAATTACTTTATGGCTTGAAGTAGTCAGCTAAGCAATAGTACAAGAGGTTTGACTCATTTATGACTTCTCATGATTTCAAGAAAAGCAATTTTGATAGTTGTTTCTATTTCAAGAAATATAAAGATGAGTCAATTTTGTACTTACTCTTGTACATTAATGATATGTTGATAGCAGCCAAGGATAGAGGAGAGATTGAAAAGGTTAAAATTTAGTTGAGCAGAGATTTTGAGATGAAAGACTTGGGAGCAGCAGAGAAAATACTTATGATAGAAATTCTGAGAAACAGAAAAGCAGATACGTTGTACCTAAGTCAAAAGGGGTATATTGAAAAAATCCTTTACAGGTGTAATATAATGAATGCTAAACCTGTCAGTACTCCTTTAGCGGCTCATTTCAGACTTTCATCTACTTTATCTTCACAGCTAGATGATGAGATTGACTATATGTCAAGGGTTCCAATTCTAGTGCTATAGGATTTCTTATGTATGCCATGGTCTGTACATGTCCAGATTTGTCATACGTTGAGAGTGTTGTTAGTAGATATATGACAAATCTGGTAAGGAATACTAGAGAGCAATTTAGTGGATTTTTAGGTGCTTAAGAGGTACTATTAATGTATGTCTACGATTGGTAGAACTAGAGATGGAATAGTTCGTTTTGTTGATTATGATTTTATTAGAGATTTGGATAAAAGAATATCTCTCACATGATATATTTTTACTCTTGGTGGTTATGCTATCAGTTGGAAAGCCACTTTGCAAGCTACAATTGCTTTATCCACCATTGAAGCTAAATACATATCCATTATAAAAGCTTTTAAAGAAGCTATTTGGTTAAAAGGGTTATTTCGTGAAATCAATGATGACTTAAAGACTGCAACAGTCTTTTGTGATAGTCAAAGTGCAATCTACCTCACTAAGGATCAAATGTATCATGACAGGATAAAGCACATTGATGTCAGGTATCATTTTGTTCGTGATGTTATTGCTGATGATGATATTGTTGTGAGCAAAGTTAGTACTGAAGATAACCCTACTAATATTATGACAAAGGCACTTCCTATGACCAAGTTTGAGCACTATCTAAACTTGGTTGGTGTTGATTGCTAATTGATTCCCTTTTGGGGTTGATAAAGAGGAGGAAAATGTTTTATTGTTGATGTTGAAGATTGGGAGTTAGTGTTGATTTTGCCCATGAATTCGTGTCAAGGTGGAGATATATTGGATGTGTGACCCGAATTTTGTCAAAGTTGCCAGCTTTGGAGCTTACACCATTGGTCTATCTACTATATACCGCCGGCATTGAAGCCAAAATTTAAAAATTCGATTATGTGAATTGCAAAGGCCAGCTTTTCCTTCATCTTGTATGCTGCCGACCTTTCTATGTAAGCCACTAGCCTTTCATGCCAGCATTAGGTTTAAAATATTGGCTGGCAGCTTAAGGCCATCAGCCTTTGTGACAATTTACACACACACACACACACACATACTTATGTGTGATATTTTGTTAGGGTTTTCAGAAGAGAGGAGTAGATTTGTGATATCATATTAGATCTGATCATTTGTATACACATCTACTTGTATCATTCTTCAAAACTAGTGAATTCCTTTTCTTTGCCCATGGTTTTTCCCGCAAGGGTTTCCACATAAATTTTGTGTGTGCTTTACTTTATTGTTTGTTTTTGACATTGTTTGTCATATCAGATTATCACAGTTTGTTTATGAGTAAAAATGTTTGTTTTTCATTATTTTAAATTTCTTAACAAACATCCATTTGAAAGCTATAAAACAGAAAAATCGAAACGATCAAAATAAGACGAAACAAACAGATCCATGCATATAAGTTAGATTTTCGCATAAACTACTTCCTAGTGAACATTTTATATCATTAGTTATTTTGTGTGACCAAAGCAATGCCTAATAATACTCACCTCAGTCAATATTACACAGCTATAAAATTCCTTTCAGATTGGTTCGCAATAATTTATTTACAATTGTTTTTCCCCTTTTATGTGCTATCGAGATCTAATTAATCCTATACATTTTTTAAGAGTTCGATGAACCATTTTTCATTCTATCAAATAGAAGCATTTGTGCCACCTTCTTTATCACTTATAATAAAGTATTCAGAGAAAGATTCAATTAGTGAGGCATGTAAGTGTAAGAATCAACGAAATTTTTACACATGGTAAGGAAGTAGATAAAGTAATTATCGTCCAATATATGTATGTATATATGTATTATATTTGTTAAAATATTTTGGTTTCCTGAAATGTTATGTCTAATACTTAATGTGTCTTTTCATATAATAAATTAGTGTAAAAAAATTAGAAGTTCATATAATCAAGCATAAGACCTGCATTCAATGATATTAACGATTCCATCCTCCCTTTATCCTCTCTTCTTACAATTTTGTCTCTGCTGTTTGGCTTTCTGGCTTTAAGTTCCTTTTGTGTGTGTGTGTGTGTGTTCCTGCTCAAAGAGTGCACATAATTTTTTGGGAGAATAATTGATGAATATACCATTGCACCGAAAGTAGAGGGACCGAGAATTAACTCAAGCAGTGTTCTTTGAACTTTTATGTTAGTTCTAATAGTTTTAATTTTGGTGTTGCACATGAATTTGTTTGTAACCCTTAAATCTTTGACCTTTCCAAAAATGATGCTTTGCAATATTCCTTTTTACGGAATGTCAGAATCAACCATAAAACTAAATATCAGTAAAAGATGTTAAATTTCCAATGAACTTTTGTAGAAGAAGAGGTAAGAAAGGCATAATAGAAGAAAATCGACAAAATATTTTAATATTGTCACTACCAAAGAGAATAAAGACAAGCACAATCTTCTTCCACTTACTAAAACCCAAACAAATTATAAAATGTAGAAATAGATTATTGTCAATAATATGATTTAAATGATAAACTTTATACTTGGAAAGTTCCATATTTAAGAAAAGTGGCAAAATAAACCAAGGAAGGAGATCTATGCAGTTTATATGAATGGTTTGGACATTTTATGAAAAGATCTGACAATCATTTACATAAAGAAGTACAAAATTGAAACAAAATGTAACAATACAAAGTAGTCTAGACTTATTGAAAATAAATAATTTTTTTAACATTAAAACTAAAAAGTTACAGCTTTTGATCAAATCATTTCGTATGTGTGGGTTGCATTCATATTGGTTATGGTTTAAAGTTAATTATAAACTAATACAAATCAAATATAATGGATATGATTCAAATTTTAAAAGTTATGACTCTTGAGAAGAGTCATATATATTCCTTCATCTATCCAAAAACTTAAACTATGTTGCTCTCTATTCTATAAAGTTTTTTAAGCACGAATTTCTTAGTCTTCTTATATTCTCTAATTTTCAAAATAATAATAAAATAAATACATTTCATATAAAGCCATAGGTATGGTTTGATTTTAAAATTGTTCTATTAAGTATCAAGAGTTTATTCTAAATTCAAATCCATAGCCAACTTAGTATAAGGGTGTGAATCCTCTAAAGAAAGTGATTTCATTTATACTTTTCGTTAATTATTCTCTTAATCTCTTTGATTCATCAGCCAAACTGACATTGCTTATTGTCACTAACTACTCATTTTTCTTAACATAAACAAGCTATGGAAACCGCATCATGCAAATTGAACAAATAGCGATCGTAGGAGAAATGGATAGGCAAATCCATGGCATAATATTATTTTTACAAACATTATTCTATTTAGTCATGGTACCTGTGTTTTTCCTAAAAAGTGCACTAACGTTTATTTTTATCACAATTAAAATAGTAAAAAGAATGTTTTTTTTTCTTTTTCTTAAGAAAAAAAAAAACTACATTACTTAAATAAGGATTTTTGCAAAATTAAGTACATGTAGGTCTACACGTTTTCTTCTATGACTATCATATTGAATAAGTCATCAACATAAAAATTAAAGAGAATGTTGTGGTCTACATCTCGAAGTTACATCATTTTACAATTGTACATCTAATGTTTTAAATTGTCAAATTATATACCTGATTAGTTGTTTACTTTTCACGGTTTAGACTTCATTTCTTTCTGTTGACTATCAATATCTTTATCATCATGAACGGCCAATCACAACACAAGGCACTTGTGATATCTTATATTATATTAAATACTAATTCACCACAATAAATTTTGGCTTTAGAGACAAAAAAATCTATCTCTAAAAGTGAAAATTTTGTGTTTGAAGACTTTTGGAAACAAATTTTCCTACGCAAAATTCTATCTAAAAAATCATCGTCGCTAATTCTTTTAGAGACATATTTATTTTCCATCGCAAATTTGCTACTAAATTTCTGTTGCAAATATATCTCTGTTTTATAATTGGTTATTTTTAAATATTTAATTAGTAAATAATAAATAAATTATTCCATTGCAAATCTATCTCTGATTCTAAGACATATTTGCCTCCTATTTATCTTTCCCAAGAGGTGACCCATCATTGAATGCTACATACTAAGCACATTTACATTAAAGTTTTCACAAGCACTAAACTGATGAACTAATTCATATATTCATAAATAAAATTCTACTACTGTTTATTTAAGATATATCACAATTTACAATATTAACTATAAAATAATTTACTTTTAGTATTAATTTTTATTTTAAATTTCACTTTGCCATTTATTAAGGATTTTACATTAATATTTTATTAAAATAATATAATATTTATATAAACTACGTTTACATTTTGTAATAATTATTTAAATTATATATTTATTATAAATATATAATATTATTTAGTAGTATATTATAATTTTTTTGCCAAATATGATATTATTATTAAAAAATATTACATAGTATGTATATATAAATAATGTTATACAATAAATTTATATATATATTTAATGATATATAATAATTATACTTTTACATTACTTATTTAATATTTTATATTAACTTAACAAATTATATATTTTTAGTATTATGTTTATTTTTTATCATTTTTATTACACTTAATAAATTATGTAAAACTTATAAATATATATAATAAATATAATAAAAAAAATATAAAAATCCATTTTTATTAATACATTAATAAAATCATATATAATATCAAGTTAAATATATTTAACTAAAATATACCATATTTATACACAGTATATTATTTTTTTTGGCAAAACATGTTATTATATTTTAAATAAAATATAGTATGTAAATATAAATTATGTAAGATATATATAATAATTTTTTATATTCAATAACATATGAATAATTACAATAAATATATAACTAAAACATTATAAATAATATGAATATATTTTTTTTATTAAATATATTATTAAGAAAAATATAATATTTATATATTCATATACTTTATATATACTAAGTTTATATTTTATAGTAGTTATTTTATTTTCAATATTTTATTTGAAATGATCTAAATTTAAATTCTATTTAACTTCCATGTATATGTTTTATTTATCTTAATTATTGAACTAAATGAGCATGTTGATTTATGAGAGCTATGTTTAGTAATATTAATATTTCAGTAGATGAGTTGGTAATAGTTTAAATGTGTCTAAGTTAGTATAATTTGAACATTTCATATGTGTTATTTTGCATATGTAATAAAATCAATGTCATTATTCTATATATATTAATGTGTGTATAGTATAATTAATATTTGTGTCTTTTATACATTAATATGTTAAGTTATGTTTAAATCTATAAAATCAACTTTTGATTTGCTTAAGGAATAGTTGACATAAATTTTCCTTAATTAAGCCCAATATTCATGCCTAAATTACACTCAAATGAACCCCAAATTAACCCAAATTCAACCTAAAGTCTAATATGCCTTAAAAGTCAAATTTGAGATAAGATTAAGTCCAAAATTTGCTTAATTAAGCTCTCTTTTGGCAGCCCTCTCATTTCATACGAATTTTCATTTTCTTTCTTTCTTATTCTCTTTTTCTTTCACTCCAAGTTCCAAGCCCCAAATCAAAGATAACACCAAGCTTCTTGAATCAAAACTCTCTCCAAGACAAGGCTTATTCATGTGAGTTAATATAAGTATAGCTTTTGTTTTATTTTCCTTTCTTATAGTATCTATGTAAGATCTTGGATAGAATGAGTTTAATGTCCTATAAGTTGTTTTGTTCATGCATTGAAATTAGGTTGGATTGTGTTTTCTTATTGTGTGAATTTGTCTATGTGTTGTGGTAGTTATATGGAGTGTTGGGAAGGAATAAGGATAATTTGAGTAGTTGAAGTTGAGGATGAGTGGAAATGGGATTTGAAGTGATTTAGTGTGTTGATTTAATGTTCTAAGTTGCTAGGATTGATTAGTGTAGATAGGAGTTAGTATATGAAGCTAAAAAAGAAATTGAAGAAGGATTAAAAGTGTTATAGGTTAGAAATTTACAATGTGAAAAACAGGGGAAATGAGTTCTATTCGAATAGGTCTGTTTTGAATGTACGCCAGCATCTGGAATTTCAACTCTGCCGGCGTAGAGGCGGTGTTAGAAGTGAACAGAATCGATTTTTTTTAAAACCGCTTTGAACACCACTGGCTTTTGCAAGAAAATTTTGCCAGCGTTTGTTTTTCAAAATGTACGCCGGCCGTTAAAGCTTCAAAGCCGCCGGCGTATGGATGGTGTTGAAGTGGAACAGAACCAAAATATTTAAACACTGAGTGAAACGCTGCCGACGTATATTTCCCACACTGCCGGCATTCATTCAAATTTTGCCAGCGTAGGAAGGCTACGTATCCCCTGAGTTTTTCAAATTCAAACTTCTTCAATCTTCAATCTTTACTTCATATATGATCTCCTAATGAATATATAAGCTAGATAAACATGTTTTATGCATGAATTGGATATTAAAACTTTGTGCAAAGCTTATTGAATCCTCTTGTATAATTAATCTAGGATTGTGATATATATATATATATATATGGATGTGAAATCTATATTCAATTATTGATTGTTCTAATATTCCTATTTCAGTTAAAGGTTCTTTGGTTAGTTCCTCACCGAGTGATTATAGTGATATACTATTGGGTTCAGGTACGCAATAGCTTGTTTGATGTTTGTTAGGACTAGGCATTCCTAATTTGATTTAATTTGATTCGGCTTAATGTTTTGATGAACTGGATGTCCATTACGCTGTTTAATTTGGTCCGAGGAGCAGCAAACCTGTCATGATGCAATGACATGTTAGTTAGGCGCTTAACCAAGTCATGATGCAATGACTTTACCATGATGCAATGGTACGCTATGATGTAATAGCGATTCTTTTTTGTTAAATGGGTAGCCGATGGGGGAATTGTCACGCCCCGAGGGTATCATAGACGGGACAGTTTCGCCATACACAATACCCGGCTTAAGATTAAATCACAAGTCTCTTAAAGCCCGAAATATTGTGCAGAAGCGTATCCTGAATAGATAACCAATGGGCTTGATAGTATCAGATTAGCCACAAAATGTACAACTTATAGTCTCAAACTAACTACTAACAACTGCAGGAATATAACATTAAAAGAAAAATAGTTTAGGAGTGTATATAACAAAGCAGTTGGATTACTGATCCTATAAATATTACAATCCTGTTTCAAAGACTTTTTAGAAACCCCTCCCAGGAAAAGAAGAAGGAACTCTCTTCAACCCTCGTATCCTTCCCTCAAAACCCTGAATCCAAAGAGGAGCTAACCTGAGGGTAGCCTCATCCTGACTGGTACCAAATATAGTCCTGTGACAATAAACTGTAAGGGAGTGAGCGATCCACAGGCTCAGCGAGTTATACTCCTCACTCTATACCATTCAAGCAAGTTATTAATTTAAACATATGCAATGCAAACAATCAAGTGGACAAATATATATAGCCAACTGGTAACCATATACATATTCGGATTTGCACCCTCCGAATCCGGGGTTGGGGTACATCCACTCATCAGCACCCAGATTAATATACTTCGGGAATCAAATTTCTCAAGAAAACTTTTTATATATCAAAATAATATACATATAACAACATCCCAGTGAAGTAATAAATCCGAAACAATGACCCGGCGCGATTCTAAGAGAAGGGCCGTCTCCCCAGGACGACTTAGTTCCCATTCCCCTAGAACAAGGCCCATGGTACACACTAGGTATATACCACTTCGGTCCTCCATGTTCACCATCCTCACGGGACAGTGCGGCCCATCCGGGTCAAGGTGTAGTGGTGATGGCCTTCTACGTGCATAAATGCTATGCATGAATGTATTCAATTATTATGCCAGATTGTTTTATATTTATTTACTTGGCGTGCAAACAAGTTTCATACACTTTCATTTCTATTCTATAACAACCAATGGGTTAGAATATAATTACAATATTTTATCAACCAGTTTAAGTAACAACAGCCACAATTTATTTCCCAACCCCTTAAGATTTTATTTCTTGATTAGTTCTATCCTACAACCACAATCAAGTATGGAGATCATAGGAATATACTCACCTGTCCATATTTCTCGTCAGTCGTAATAGTCAACAGGCAGGTCAAGCTCAGAGTCAGAATCACCTGAATATAATTAAAGATAGAAATATACTATAAGAATTGACTAAAAACATCTAATACATATATATATCTATGCTACAGACTTTCTATATTTCTGGAATCTAGTACTAGAAACCTTATGTAGCTAACTTAAATCGATTAACTTTGATTTTACGTACAAAGGTAGTTTACTAATATTTTAGAGTTATTTGAAATATAAGAAAATAATAATAATAAACTAATAGAAATAAAAATATTATTATTAAAGATAAAGAAAATTTTAATCAAGTAACATAAGTAACTAAACATATAGATATAAATACATATTGAAAAGTTAAAGGAAATAATTCAATAAATATGAGTAATAATAATAATAATATATATCATATTTACATCTATATATATAATCATCTTAGAGAATAAATAAATCAACATACTTATATTATATTAATAATTTAATTCTTATATATATATGAAGCATAAATATATATATAGCAAGAAATATAATATATCATATAACATACAAGAGCTTATATATACATATATACATATACTAACTATATATATATAACATATACATATATACATATATACATAGGAGAAGCAGCAGGGCTGCTGCACGAAGGAGGAGCAGCGCAGCTGCTGCTGCGTGGAGCGCTCGCCTGGAGCGCTTGCTCGAGAGCTGCTGCGCGCTAGCTGAGCGCTCCTTCAGCGCTCGCTGAGCGCTAGCTTGAGCGCTCGCTAGCGCTGCTGGAGCGCTAGGCGGGCGCTCGTTGAGCACTGCTCCGAGCGCCCAACCGGCCTCACGCGTGCGCGTGAGCTGGGTGAAGACAGAGCAGGGTGCTTTGTCTGTGCGCGGTGATGTGTGTGGGTGTGGCTGTGTGTGGTGCGGTGGTGTGCTAGGGTGGTGCAGTGGTGTGGGTGAAACGAAGAAGAAGAAGAACGAAACGAAGAGAACAAGAAGAAGACAGCAAAGAAAGAAAAAGAAAGAAAGCTTACTCTTTTAAGGTCTTCGGACCGTTGCTGCCAAAGGAAGAAGAAAGAAGAACAAAGGAAAGAAAAAGAAAAGAAATTGAAACAAAGAAAGAAAGAAAACAGAGGAAATCCAAAACGAAAAAGGGAGAAGAAAGAGGGAACGCAGCCTTATGTGTATATATATATATATATATATATCTCAAGAAGGCTTAAAGTCAAACAAACAACAAACAAAAAAAAATGTCAGACATATCCTCCGCAATTGATCTTATATATATATATATATATATATTTAATAAATTGATCGCAACATGGATCTTGTTAAATTTCTTGTTGACTAATCGTCTCGGAAAAATTTAATTAAAAATAAGAAATATCCAAATTAAACAAAATAGCACGGTTCAAGATTATAATAGTAAATCGAATAATATTTTTATCGTATGAGATCAAATACTCAGACAACTTTCAGACGAAGAATTTATAAATAAAATCTTTAATTAATACTATTTAGAGTATATTCATAGTTGAATAAAGAAAACTCAATTTATTAAGAAATTTATAATCAATTTAATAAATAAAATAAAATAATCAAAATAATAATTAAAGTTATCAAGACAATTTAGTGAATCAGAAATTGGAAATTTTCGGAGCTCACAGGAATAGTATCTGAGTAATGTTTAATTAAACTTAGGAGGAAATACCATGGTTTAGTTCAAAGTTTATGAGAACTTGTGGACTAGGCTCATGTTATGGATTGAGTTTACGTAGAGTCGGGCAACAACCTTTGAACCCTAAATGAAGCTATTTTCTTTATGAAATAGATATAGGAGATATAAGTATTCGGACTGCTTATATCAACCCCCTGAGCAGCTGCTGTTACTCAGGATCCCTAAATTCCCAAAGCGTGATCCCGGGGTTTGAATACCCTCCTGCTGTTTTGTAAAAGAAAACTTAATGAGATAATCACTTGTCTATTGATGCATTCCATTTGATTTAAGTTTGGCTTGATAACTTATTCTTGCATTTTGTTATTGTGTACTGAGCCTTTGGCTCACTATTGCTACTTTGCAGGTAATGGAGACGAGTTTTATGATGATTTGGGTTACGGGTCAGACTTTGAGAAATTCATGGATGAGTGGGACGAATAGGACTCGAACACCCTAGATTTTTGGAGGAGTTTTTGTTAAAGGAAAAGTTTGTATAGAAGGCTTGATAGATAAGCCTAAGAGGTAAAGACCTTAAGATCTCCTAGGGTTCTTTTTGCTTTAAGAAAACTTGTAATTTTGTAGTGTCTTGTATTGACACTAAACATCGTACATATGATGTAAATATATGTATAGATTGCTTTTATTAGCAATTTGTTTTGTTAAAAGTTCTTTATAAAGTTTAGTAGATTTGATCAAACAATTTTCATAAATTGTTAATTTTGGGACAACCTTACATATAATGTGAAAACATTATATCTGATTGGGGACTCGGTACTCTAAATCTCGGGATTTAGAGGGTCGGGTCTTTACATTATTATTGATATATATTTTATTTTTAAGTAGTATTTTATGATATTACTTATATATAACATGTTATATATTATAAAGTATAAATAATAAATAGTACTTAAAATATGTTTGTTATAAACATATAATTAGCTATAAATAAAGTATATATAATTAGTTATAAATGACATATTATTATAAATATTATAGTTATTATATAATAAAATTAATTTACAATTATAATATAAGTCCTTATTATATATTACACATTTATATATATATTATATTTGATATGTATAATTGAAAAAAAAATTTAAACATAATTATTATATATACATATATATATAATAATTTAGTTTAGAGACAGATTTGTAATAAAATTTTAAAAACTGGAAATTGATGCTAAAATAATTTATTTCCCACTAAAATCAGAGACAAATTTGCAATGGAAAAAATTCCATCACAAATCAATTTGTAATCCATTGCAAATTCCATCGCAAAAGCATAAAAAAATATAAGATTATTCATGATCCATATCATCATAAATTTGTTGCAAATTTTTCACTAATTCATTTTTTTAGAGACATAATTTTTTCGTCGCAAATTATCTGTCTCTAAAGGCTAGTTTTCTAGTAGTGATTCTAGGTTATTTGTCTTGTAAAAGAAAAATCCATGTCGTCAATAACATAAAGTAAAATAAAACAAAACACATATTTAAAAAGTAAATTTCAGAAATAAAATAAAAAAATAATTATATGAAACTTGAAGTTAATGAAAAAATTAATTATTGCTACTAAATGAGTAAAAAAAATTATAGCCCTCACATAGAAGAAAAAACAATAATTGAATGAAATAAATACATAATTATCTTCAAGACCACCATAATCAACTTTTTCATTCCCATTTTTATTAACACATTGCATTTTTTTTTTTTGAAAATTTCTTTTTTAATATATGTTTTGTTTTCTTTTACTTTGTATTAATGGCGTGAATTTTTCTTCTACTGGTCAAATGACTTTATATCGATATTTAATATAATATAAAATATTACAAGTGTTGTGTTGTAATTGGTTATCTGTGATGATCAAAATAACGATAGTCAACGGAGAGAGATGAGGTATAAATTGTAAAGAGTAAAACTCTTATTAGGTGTATAATTTGACAATTTAAAACATTAGGTGTATAATTGCAAATAAAGTTAAGATGTAGACCACGACATTATCCTAAAATTAAACGCACTTTGAAACATACCTATCAAAAAATTTTACTATTATCTAATAATAAGTTACAAGCCCATAAAATGTGCAAACATAAGTTCTAATTATGTAAGTATCTTTTAGTAAATGAATACACGAAATAAGTTTCTTTACCTAATAAAATGTCTTATTCTATAATTATTCACATAACAATACTTATATATGGCTCTTCCTTTGCATCAATTGCTAAACATTTGGAATACCTGTTTTTGAAAACATTTTTGTGAATTTATGGTATTAAGAAGGAAGAAGAAACATTATTTATTTGTCTATCTTTTTAGTAGACAATCATAGTTTGAATAACATACAATATGAAAAACAAGAAGAAAATTCATGTAAAAATTATTTTTAATACAAATTGCTTATTCCATGTTTATTTTCTTAGCTATGTGTTTTAACATTCTTTTACGTACATTATCACAATTCTTCTTCTCTTTTTGAAATTGGTTGGTCTTGAGTTGTACTCATAGTAATAATAATGATGTAAAGAAGGTGGTATTTCTTTACTAGTGATTGCTTAGATTGATTACACCTTTTTTGGCGTGCCATTTACGGAATAAAAAATAAAAGGGAATTATATGATTCTTATGGATTATGGTATGCTATGCATTACTTAGTGAATATACATTGTTGGCGAATGACTGATTTTATAGAGGATTATATATTACGAATATGATGAATTTATAAAGTATTTTGTTATCATTTGTTATTTGAACTTTAAAAAGTAATTTAAATATTTGAATATCCACATAAATATAAAATATTAGAAAAAAAAAGTTTTTTTATTAAAATTTTGATTTAAATCGTACTTCGAACTAAAACAAACCATAATTTAATGGTTTTAACATTTTATAATTCAAACCAAACCATCATTCAATGGTTTAGTTTAAGATGAAAAAAATTAAAACCATAAATTAGGGATTGATTTGGTTTATAGTAAAAATTGAATCAATTCGATTCTTGTCCACCCAACATATGATGGTGCTATTGATGTCAAAATGAAAGAAACCTTAAAATGCATACCATAACAAAGCCATGGTAAAAAATAATAATCCTAGAAGATAAAGAGAAAGACTGAAATAGCCATAATTTCCCAAGTCATGTTTTATAAATGTGTTGCATGATTTTGAAATATGATGAATGTGATTTATATTTATATATGATATATGTGTTATGTTGATGTGTTAAAATACATAAATGTCTTAAAATAACTAAATATTGAGTTTATAAATTTATGAGTATAGTTAAGAGTGTGATAAACTAGCTTAAAACAAGTAAACATACTAAATAAATAAATAAATAATTTTCCTACATAGCAGAATTTTTAGACATTAACCAAGCCCAAAAACACACATTTAATGCCCAAAATAAGCCCATTTAAAGCCTTAAATAAGGCAGCTTCAAAAGTCAACTAAAATGATAAATATCATCTCATAAAGTGTAATTTTAGTCCAAAAATTTCAGACATAAAGAACATTCCTTTACAAGCTTCGAAACCTCATTTTCTCTTCTCCAAAAGCTCTCCCATGGATATGTAACACCTCATTTTCTCTTCTCCAAAAGCTCTCCCATGGATATGTAACACTAACCCCTTCAACTTCTGCAAAGAAAACCATTAAAGGCTTGCAACAAGACTACAAAATCAAGACACAAAGCTCTTAAGGTATGTGTGTTCATTTGTTTTAAGCATACTTAAAGTTGTGCTTTTTTTTGGGATATGGTTTGTATGCTAAAAATGAGATAGGATGGTTTCTATGTCTTGTTGGTAGTTGGAGTAGTATTTTCGTGCTAAAAGAGCTTGTAGTATATGTTAGATATGTAACTTGAAGTGTGTTGTATGATTGAAGTGTAAGATAATGGTGTTGTGAAGTATGTAGATTAAATGAAGTGGGGTGTGAATTGTGTTGATGAGTGATGATTTGTGTTTGGTGATGTAGGAGTGGAGTTTATACATGTTTGGGGAATGTAACTTTCATAGTAGATACATATATTAAGTAGTAACAAGTTTAAGTAGAGTTTTGACATAAGTTGGAATGGATGAAGGAGATGATATGTTTAAAGTTGGTTAAAATGATGTTTGAGATGATTAGAATGAAGTGTATGCATGTAAATAGATATTAGAATACATATATATTGAAGTATGATGTTGGAAAGATGTTTGAATAGGATTGAAAATGTGCAAAAGTTGCATTTTTTCAAATGAAAATGGGGAAATCACGTTTCAAAAATTTTCCAATTGTACACTACCCACTACACGAGTCATGTATATTTACTCGTAACTCTACAGAATCAAATTTCTACATACACTACCCCCTACACAGGTCATGTATATGTACTCGTGACTTCACAGAAGCAAAAATTTATACACTACCAGTGTACACAGGTCATGTAGCCTTCCTTTGTTTCGCAGCCTTATTGTATTTTAACCATAATGTTTTCATCTAACCTCCGATTAAGGTGATTCAAGTTGTGTTGGAAAGCTTAAAAAGAGATCTACAACTTTTATGTTTTAAGTTTTTACCAATTTCAAAAGAATCAATACTTAAATTTTGTTTCTTTTCAACTGATATAATTTTCAAACAAAGTTAAAAACTTATGTTTCCTTGTTAAATATGTGTTTGCTTAGGAAATGAATCTTTTTGAGCCAAATTGAGATAGATAAGTGAAAAGTGATATTGTGATAATTAATTAATATAATCAAGCATGATGTAAATGAACTTATTGTATGTGTTAAGTTACGTATGTATGAGAATACATGTTACGTTTTGTGTGAACTTTGTTTAGAATTGAACTTTGTGCAAGTGTGATTTCTTATTTTGAATTAGTGTTAAATTTTTTTATCAAATTCTCTGTCACCTTCAAGACTAGTTACACCTTCTTTGGTTGATAATATCTCAGGCACGCAGTAACATGCTTGTTTCTTGCCTAGGATATGCAAAATTAAATTTACTCTAATTTAAGAAAACGTTAACTATGCTTGGATTGATTGTCTATTACGTTGTTGAATCTGGTTCAGGGAGCGGCACCCTATCATGATGTAATGACATGATAGTTTTAGGCGCTTAGGCCACCTTTGTCATAATGTAATGACTTTTATAAGTGGTACAGCGGGTAGTCGATGGGGTTTTTAGTATCGCTATTACATTTACTTAAGCTTAGGATAAACTAACATTATTTAATTTGATGTTTTGAGACTTGAATTGCATGATGTTATGGACTAAGATAAGTGAAGATGAGAAATGGCTGAGAACCTTAGATAAAACTATTTTTCATTTTCAGATATATCATCTATAAGATATAAGTCCTTGAATTACTTATATCAACCCTCCAAGCATCGAGTTCGTTACTCAGGTCCTCAAAACATCCTTGTTGCTCGGAATTTGAATACTCCAGTGTTGTTTGATTAATGAAAGACTTTTTAATAACCTATTGATTGTTGCATATGCATATAGATTAAGCTTGCGTGCATCACTAGCCTTTGTTTTCGTTACTTGTGTATTGGGCTTTTGGCTCATTATTTTATCTTTTCAGGAACCCAAGACGATGAGTTTTATGCTAGCATGGGTTATGGGACTAATTTTGAAGATTTTCTTGATGGTTGGGAAGATTAAGTTAGCCAGGGACTACATGGATTCTTTTTTATAATAGATTAGGATAGACTATCTTTTGAAAGAATATGTATTAATGTTAGAGCTTTGTTTATCTTTTATATCTTTTGTTTAAGGCTTGTCATTAGCCTTTGTTTATAATATATATACTTAGTTATATATATGTAAGTTTTATCTCTTATGATATGTGATGACAATGATGTATGTTTTTCTTAGAAGTTTAAAAGAAAAATCTATAGTTCTCAAATTCGTTCTTATAAAGGATTTAGACAAACAATTCTTCAAACAATTCTTCAAACACTTCTTTTAGGACAACCTTACATATAATACTGTAGGTTATATGTGGCTAGAGACTCGAATTCATCTATTTTATATAGGTGTTGAGCTCGGGTCCTTACAAAGACAATGGTAATAATCCTATTATTATGTAAATCATGAAATGAAATCAATCTTTAAAGATTGATGATTCATTTCTTTTTTAAATCAAAATAAATTTCATGAGTTTGTATCCAATTCAAGCTTATTTTTCTTCCATTTTAAATTTATTGCATGTTTAATGGTTGTTCCATTCTATTCCTAATCCCACAAATTGTCACTCATTTATTTCACCATCTTTTCATAAATGCTCCTACTAAATTCTACGCTATTGCCTAGGATTTCTCTTATTACATAATCAGTAACTAAGTATGGATTGATATTAGAAATGTAATTAAAAACGAATCGATTAGCAATTGGTTACCCAAATTCAAAATCAAATAATCAAACAACATTAAAACATGCTTGAAATCCCCACATGATGATGATGATGATGATGATGATGATGATGATGATGAGTCACCTAAGTTAAATTCTAAATTTTATTTTTATCCTACGATATTCACAGATAAATAATTATACATATAAAATTAAGAATAACCTCTTAAAGAAATAAATTCTTCAAAAAGTATCTTCGAAAGAAGTAACTTCCTCAAGGTTAATGCAAAACAAAACATTCCTATTAAAAGTTAGTTTATCCTATAAATATGTACTGTCATACCCCTATAGAGCACTCTGGTAGTATTGATGCTCCCTAATGATAATTTAAAAATCACAATATTCAAGTGAGCCAAGGGTCTTTCAAAAAGTTTTATGAGCATCAAACTTGTAGGATACTCCATAGCATGGATAATAAAAATAGGACTGTGAGGTTGTCAAGATAAGAAATTTGCATACATATAAGTCATGTACAACATGTTCTTTACATACAACTTAGGATAAGCTCCTAACCATTACCTTACAAACTTACAGGAAACATATATACATTAGTCCTATACAACCGTACTATCTTTCGCTCTCACTCAAGCCTTAGTTTCCCTTTGATGCCTATTACATTCCTTCGCCTCAAGAATGGACCAACTCTATGGAACCCTGAAAGCATATAAAGTCTGTATGAGTGTGAGCACACCAAAATTAAGTGAGATAAACTTGATCATACAACACTTCAAACAAATGCTAGATAAGTTTAGTTTCAGCCATATCAATGCAATACTTAACCATATGAATCATGCACAATTCAGACAACCGGAATCCAAACCAATGGAGATTTACACCCTCTCTTAGGGGTTAAAGGACTAGCTTAAGTAGTCTATACCCAGGAAAGTTTGAGAAATAAGGAAGGAAAAGTTTTCCAAATTTACCTATTATTATTATTATTATTATTATTATTATATTATTATTATTATATTATTATTATTATTATTATTTTATACATATGCAACATAATCTCAACTTCACCTTAGAATCTCATAAACTCTACTAAGTATAACACCCTAAAGCCAACTCCAACTCGAGTGACATCCTTCATGCCGCTTAGTTCCCATAGGGCTGACAACCCTATGGTAAACCTACCAAATTCACTGGTGTGATAAGGCATTACTATAAAATCGAAATATCAATACGTAACATGAATACCATGCTAATACAAGTATGTTGTTATGCGATGCATGTCTATTTTTCTTACGGGTCGATTAAGATTTAGATAAAGTTATTAGCGACCACACAATTTTCAAACAAACACCAATATGCCTCACACATCAATAACACATAATTGGTTATTACTTCTAATATTATGGCTTGTCATTCATCTAGATACCATATATCACACATTATTCCCATCCATACACATAGCTAGTTATGTTCATATGAAGACGTGTGCAACTATATTACAAGCACAATAATGTGATAAGATCAAAGTTACTCACCTATCCATCATGCTTAAAGATCATAGTAGTCTACCAGAAACTTTGGAACCTTGTTTGTGGTTCCTATAGAACAATAAGTATAAATTACTATACATATAACTTAGAAAGAACTCTTATCAATGCCTAAGTATCCTAGATTCGTGTTATAAACTTCTTAACATATGTGGTTCTTTATTGCTTGCTACATAGGTTAGGTCGTGGGTAGCTCAGGAAGAGTCACGAGCTCCATCATAGATAGAAACTAGGCCGTGCCTTGGTGAATTAGGAGTTGCATACATCCAAAAACGTCCACAGCTTATATCACAAGGTAAGTCGAGGGCTCGACTTGAGCCATGATTTATTTCCTTCCGAGCCTAAGTAGATAATATACCGACACAGTTAACCCCATTAGCGATCCACTTAGTCATTAAATGAAACCACCATTGCATCATGGATTTGAGTCATTGCATCATGACAAGGATTTGGACTAAGTGCCAAAACTACCATGCCATTACATCATGACAAGGATGCCGTTCCCCGAACTAAACAAGACTCAACCACAAATCATTTCAATAAACTTTTCATTAGTCTTTAATTAAGGTCAAACTTGAATATATCTATCTTAAGCAATAATCAATCAAATTATTGTGTACCTGGATCGGATTGAGAATCAAAGGAATTCTCCACTTGAGTATCTATCTCTGTTCCACACAAATCAAACTATATCAACATAACTATCCTAAGCCAAACTTATACTCACTAGTTTAAAAACCTAGGAAGTTATTAAATCTCATTTAAAAACAATCCAAAGTCATCACATGACATATATATATATATATATATCATATAACATCATACAAGGCAAATCTTTAAATCAAAAAGTCATATATCATGTATTAGAAGATGTTGGAAAAAGTTAGAAAAATTGAAATTTACAGAGCCCACGTTGACAATTTACACCGGCAGTGTAACTAAACGCCGGCGGTGTAGGGATTCTACGCCAGCGGTATTGAAGCCACCGTTAAAAAAATGCTTTATGTACAAAATTTTGGATCCTTACGCGAGCAGTGCATCAACTGTATAGACCTCAACACCAGCAGTGTTGGGGTCTAAGCCGGTGGTGTTCAGGCTACCTTTTGAATGATCAGTAGCCAAATTTTTTAAGCCGGCAGGTACCCCTACGGCGTTCAAGGCAGCGTACACTGCAGTTCATGTTGTACATTTCCTTTGTTTTTCAAACACGAAATTTTTACATTTAACGCATCCAACTCCTTTCAAACCATATTATAACCTTCCTAATACATGGTATAAGAACCCTATATCATCAAACATACATAAACTCTCTAACATCATTGAAACACAAAACTCCTTCTCAACCATTAAAACACACTTAGCCTTAAAATTTCATTCTTTCTTCACATTTGCTATTTCAACATGAATCCACTTTTCATTATAACAAAACAATACCAACTTCTCATTATACTACAACTCAACACCATCATTACACTTCCTTAAACAAATTCTAAGCTATCTCAACATCACAATATAACAACAGACACATATATCCAACATGCATTATATTTGATAGAAAATTCATGGATTATAAGAGAAATAAAGCACCTTAAACATCATATAAACTTACCTTAATGTATATATGATGGATTCTTGGTATGTTGGGTGCAAGAAAACTTGGTTTGGATGTTAGAAAATATTGCCTTGTAAGAGTTACGAATTTTCTTCCTCTTAGTTCTGTTTTGGAGGTCCAAAGTGTAAAAATAAGACGATATTTATCTAATAATAATCGACTTTTGAGGCAGACTTTCTAAAGGGCTTTAGGCCTTGATTAGGCTTTGATTATGGGCTTAATTTGAGTTTAATAAGGCCAAAAATCTGCTAGGTTTATGGACTAAAGCTTTGCTTTAAAACAAGCTTAATTCATCATATATTATTTACTACAATAAGAATTAACATTAACATAATAATTGTTAACATGAATAAACTATCAACCTAAATATATTTCCCATAGATTATTATCTAGTTATTACTTCCTAACACATACAATTATTTCAAACACCACAATTCACATTAACATAGACACACATATAACAATCAAATTTAACATGCATTAAGTATGAATTTAAACTATGGTCATTTCAATTCATGATCTCCAACACACTTACAAAACAACAACTGAACTTACTCCATTTCACAACTGACCCTTCCATAATAGATACTTGCATCAAAGTCCACATAGAGATAAAATCAACACGACAACTTCATATAACTCACTAATCTATCATGAGACTTTTATTTTCATATTCCTAACTTTAGATCCAGCATTTGGATTTTAAGGTAGTTTTACTCTGTTCTATTGCATGTTCTATCATACTTTGTTTAGTTGAGCTAGGTTTGTTTTGCTTATAAGCTTTTAACAAATATATTACAACTCTAGGCCTAAACAAACTCACAGAGCAAGTTTTTATCTGTTTTTAACATTTCTTAGCAAGCAAGGCTCAGTTTTAGTTTTCTACGCTATAACATCTATTAAACTCAATGCTTTACACATGAATGGTGAAATATGCATATGTACTAATGTATTTAACAAAGATATTTTTCTATAACTTTTAAGAATAAAGTAAAACAAAGTTACCTATCATGCTTTTCGAGATTACTTTACTTACTCCTTTCAAAACACTATTGCGAAACTTGTAAACACTATCATAGGTGTTTTTCGAGTTAAGAAAGTGAAGGTTTTAAGAAACGATTTTGTGTGTATAAAAGAGATTATGTTAGAAAAGCATATCTCAAAAATATTGTGTTTATTTTCTAAAAACAACGATATTCAGTTGGTGTAAACTTTCAAATCTCCAGTTACTTTTTCTGTTATGTAAAAGAAAATAAGTATAGTTTAATTAAGAATTGTAATTTCATCATTTAATGAAAGAAACTCTATTAAAGGAAAGGACAATATGCCCATGCTTTGAAATTTATGGTGGATAGCTTATAAAGTGATTTTTGGTAACTTTGGAGAGGATTTATTTATAAGAAATGAAAATTAAAACCTTTTAATGTATATGAGACAAACAGATTATAGTTCCTGATAAATATTAATTAATATACTACCAAAACATTTATTATCTCATAACACAAAAGAATTAATAACGAGATTTAAGCTTCAAAACTTGCGAAAAAAATTTTAAGTTAATATCTAGTGTCTTGTGTTCTTGTGAATTATTTCTAAACTGTCTTAACCAAAGCATTTAGGTTTTTTATTTTTTTATTTTTAATTCAAGCAAAGGAAAAAACCCAGGGATTACATGTACCCGTTCCTCTACTCATTCTCTACATCGTTTCTCTCTCAATTCACTTACCTATCCATCTTTCACCCTTCCTTCTATTTTTCTCTAATACTTAACACCACTACCATCTCAATAGACATCTAGGAGCTATAAGCTAGAATTCATAAGCGTAAAATGATTTCATCAACCACTATCAAGAGTAGATTTACTTACATCTTGTGTTAAGTTATTGCAACCCCCTTAAGTTTTAATTTCAAGTAGACATGATAATAGTTAAATGGTTTAATTGAAGAATAATAAATATCATATTTATTATTATAAAGAGAAGATAGGATGATCATGGATAAACTCATTCACAATCATAAGATTGTTATTATAATTGGTTGTTTAAAAGGAAAAATGTCATATTGGAGACATATTGATTAATCTTAGTATAAGTTTTCCTCTTAGGAGATGATTATGAAAGTATCCTACTCACTCTGGTAAATTAGTGGAGAAACTTAGGAATCAATGATTATAATTATGTGGAGATTCTAATTAGACATAAGAAAGTAAGAAACTAATCGTACTTTATTTTGTAATTTAAAGAAATTTGTTGGATTTAGTGATTACAGATTCAACCATAAAGAAGAAACTAACATTTGATAATTAAATTAGCCTAAAATTTGAATTGAAATAGTCACTCATTAGAAGTTTCTTGGATTGTAATTTTAGCAATATAGACAAATCGAAAGTTATTAGCCAATGAAAACAATTGGCTAAGAAGGAACTATGTCTATCTAAAAGCACCTAAACTATGATGATGTTGGTGATAAATTGATGTAAGTGAAAATAATAAGAATTTGTTAAATAAATAATAAAAAGAAATGCTATATTGAAGTAGGATGTAATCACCTAAAAAAATTCCAATCGTTAACTTAATCATAAGTTCTAATTTGATGTATTTATATTGAAGGTTAAATGTCTCTTTTCTTCTCATGGTATTATTATTATTATTATTATTATTATTATTATTATTATTATATTATTATTATTATTATACACTTTCTTGTGTGATTTCTCTATAATTACGGGTAAATTACTCCAAAAGGTATCAACGTTTCAATTAGTTTTCAATTAAGTTCTGAAGTTTTCATTAATGGTCAATTATTAATATTTTATTTGACTCACTTTGCAAAACGTTGATACCTCTTTTTAATCACTTGAAACGTTGATATCTTAAATGAATTTATTCCCAAACGTTGATTCCTTTTTCAAATAGTTGATACGTTGATACCTTAAGTAAACTTATCCTTAAACGTTGATATCTTTCATTGTATTCACGCATATTATTACTTAATCCGAAAGATAAGAAAAGTAAGAAAAGATTAAAGTGTTGTCACTATTATATAAATTATAGATTACACTTCAATTAACAGTGAAAGACTTCCTAAATAATTTCAAATAATTTGACTAAGTAGTGCTAAAAAAATTGATATGTTACAATAAATGACTAAATATGCAAATATGTTCTTTATAAAAAGAAATACTCTTAAACCAATTCAAACTAATCAATATGTTACAATAATGTTTGGTATGTTGAATTTCAACGAACAACATATGTACAAAGTATATGATGATAGGCTTAAGAAGATGAAAAATTAAATATGAGGAAGTATTATTTACCCATGTTGGATTGGCTTTGGTCCACTATTCAGAGTCCACACTATAGCCGTCATGGTAAAGATTAGGATGACATACAGTTAACCAATTTATATACTTAGCCACCACCCTAATAGAATCCATAATCACGATGTCAAGATAGAAGCAGTAGGCAGCATCAATAGCTATTGGTTTATATAATTGATTTTATGTAATTCATTATAAAAAAACTTACCTATCTAAAACTCAGTTTATCATATTACTGTACAAGTTAACTCATGCATTGTGTTTCGAAACATGGTTATTATTATAGAACTGTATTTTTTTAATGATCCAAGAGACCAAGATATAGTTTTGTGGGCTTGGTGGTTGTTTGTAGAGTAAAGGATATGTACTTTGGAATTTGTTGTGGGGTTTGGATATGTATTTCTTTGGAATGAAATCTTCGTGTTTAGGCTAACTTCTAAAAGCATGAAGGGAAAACTTGGAGCCTAGTCAAAATCACGACTTTGAATCACGATTCCAAGTTCAGTATTTGTGGAATTTTTTTTCCTAAAGTCCAAATTGTTTATTTCTTTTTAATAATCTTTTTTTCCCTTTTCCCCTCTCAGTTACATGTGATACACAAATATGGATTTATATGATTTAACAAACTTATATTCAAAATAAGTTAGGAAAAATTAGTCAATTAGGTGTCATGGAAATAAAACAAGTGAACTTCCATTATCTTCATTTTGTAACAAAAAATGTTTCATATGATGGAGTGTCAAAAGAAATTGAAATTTAGTGTGTAAATAGCTATTTTGAATTTGGAAACTATGTGCTATCATTAAAAAAAAAAACAAATGAAATATCTTTTAGTATTGAATTTCATTTAACTCGATATTAATCCTCTACTAATCAAATAAGTGCGAGTAATATCAACATTAGTGTGGGATATCTTTGTGATTGTGATAAGTAGGGAAATGTGAAAAATTTTATGTTTTTGTACATATCAAGATGAAAATGTGATATGGAACATGGTGTCAAATTATTTCACATAGTAACATTGTTAAGAAAATTTGTCTTAATTTAAGGAGAATGTATCCGACCATGTATCAATATTGAAGCAACAGTGGAAGTAACTCATGGTTACTTGGAGAAATGGCATAGAATTGGGGCTATAAACAAGTCAAATTGAGTTAATACAATTACAAACTCGAACTTGACTTGAATGAAAACCTTAAAACTCGAACTTGATTAAGCTTTAATTTTTGAGCTCGAACTCAACTCAACTTGATTTAATACTTGATTAAGCTCATAAGTGCACCAAGCTGAGTATTTTAAAGCTTGAACTTGAGCTTGATAGCTACACAAGTAGCTTGAACTTAAGCTTGACTCGATATTAAGCGAGTCTAATTTGAGCTTTCATTGAGTTGAACTCGAGTAGCTCTTAAGTTATCTTAACTCACTTATAGCCATACATGGAATTTAATAGTGACAATTTTGTAATTATGGTGATTCTAGGTTGTTATGAATTTTTGTATTTTCAAGATCCTATTTCAATGGAAAACAAGTCAACGAGTAAAATTCACTTACTTCACTTGTGATATGCATCAGGTTTTGGGAAAATTCCACCATTTAGGCCTTTAAAATAGTGTTTTTGCTATTTTTGGAAATTTTTATTTATATCATAACATTTGTTAGGAGGATTCACTTTACATGTTGCATGTTGCATTTGTTTCATCTTTTTATCTATGTTCTTCCTAAATATTTATTAGGAATATTTCCTTTTTCGGCAAAAGACATGTTTTCATATATATTATACACCCTAGGGCAAGAAAGACAATTGTTGATAATTGAGTAGAATTTCTTGGGCATGTTTTTCTCTTTTATCCCAAATCTCGAATTCTTGCATAGGATTTCGGTTTTTTATGCCAATTGCCTAGGTATTTTCATAATCAATAGGTAGTTGAAGATCACAAGCTAGTATTTATGTGTGAATCAACTGTTTGGGATAAACCTCGATTGACCTACTACATGAAATATAAATGACTTAATAATCTATATAAGTAATTGTGTTGGATCAATAAAGATATATCATGAGTTTAAAGTTCAAATTGAAGTAGATATATGATAACTTAGTATTAATGATTCAAGAGATGTAGGAGTAAAATGATGAATTAATGAGTTTAGTTTAACAGTGGCCTGTACTATAATAGATATCTTAATTGTTACGTAAATTGACAACAAGAAATGGAATGATTAAGAAGCTTACTAATGGAAATAGAATTGTGGTGAAAACTAACGACAACCATTTCCATCTTGTGTAATAGTTAAATTGCCATGTCACAAAAATAGACAATTAAAAATCTAAAAATATTCCCTATATGTAATTTAGGCATTTGGGCTCTATTCGACCTATTTTTTTTATCAATAAAAATAATCTAAAAACATTAAGCTAAGACATGATCATGTAAGAGAATTAGTTAAAATAGGCTTCTAGCTATAACTTGTATAAAGCATTAGTAATATAGCAAATCCTTTGACAAAATTATTATTAAGAAATCAAGTTAATGAGACTTCTACTGAAATAGGTCTGAAACCCTACCGACTAATTGTAATGTGAACCTTATTTCAATATGGCACTAACTAGTTTAGATTTTCAAAGGATAACAACAAGTTATTGTCAGCGGTTAATTAATTATTTGATAATGTTAATTAATTAATAATGTGAGAATGAAACGTTGTAACATTTCCTAGCAGATTAATTTTGCATATGAAATTTGAATTTGTTTCAAATAATTTCCAATTATATTAATATAGAAGTGGTGTCACTTCTAATAAGAATATATGAGTTATCACTTATAAATGATCATGAAGCCAGAATGAAACAACACTTTTTGTAGTGTCATTAGGAAATACAATGAGCTTGACAAATGGTGGAAATGTGTTAAGTTTTTTTCAATTGTAACACAAAGTACATAGATTTGTATAACAAACCATGTAACACCTTATTGCAACTTTGAGAAACTTATATGAAGGTGTGTTTTAAATCTCCACATACCATTTATTGTGAATTTTCACAATTTGGAAATAGTTTCAAAATAGTAAGGAATTCAATTTTAGAATGTTAAAATAGTTTTAAAAATATGTTAAGCTCATAATATGGTTTTAATGATAACAAAACATACATAAGTGATTACTAAAAAAGTTATTAAGTGTGTAGTTATTGCTAAGAAAAGTTTAAAATGGATTTATAAAGATAAAGAAGTTTGAAGCACTCAGAGGTTACATATGAGATTATCTAAAAAATTATCAAAAAGTCTGTAACACTTGAAGACTGATTCAAAGGGTAAACTTACTGCATGACAAACTTGAACGGAATATTGTAGATTGGGTTTATTTAAAAAGTTTTCATCCATTTGAAGGATCAGCTCTAAAGTTGAATGTATTTTAGTAATACATTAAAAATGTTCTACAAAGTTGGTTAATATATCAAAGGATTTGATTTTACATTAGTTTAAAACTTCTTGAAGACTCGAGGATGTCATGATAGCAAGATGAGTTACATTGTAGACAAGTATGATTTTATTCCAGTATTGTCAAGGACATTTAATCTATTAAAGTTTCATATCTTTGAAGTATCAAGATCATGATTCAACTACAAACAAAGTTCAAATTTTAAGAAGATAAAGCGAAGTAAGATACACTTTTACTTTATAGGGATATGAAGATATTTATCAATGAAACATAGCAGAAAAAAATCTTTCTCAAGATATTCTCAACAAACTTTTGAAATAATATCTGCAGAAATGACAGCAACAAACAAAGGATTAATTTTCCAATTTTACTAAGAGAAAAACATGAAGAATATAACCTCCAACAACTGCACAATATCAGGAATAAATCTTATCTTCAAATGATCAGCACATATCTATCATATCCACTTCTAGCCGTTGGAAAACATGAAGATATATACCAAGGAAATCCAAAACTAAAAGCAACGTTTATATGAAATGAACCATTTTTTGGCTGGCAATATATGACCCAAGTTAAACGATATCTTGCTTGGGTACCGTAGATTACAATTTTTGCCAGCATAATTACCATTATCTCTGCATGTGCCCATCTCCTAACCGTAATACAAAATACTTTTGATAATCGACTTTAACCAACAGGATAATTATTATAATATCACCATGATTGGGTGGATCTCTCGAAAAATAAGACATGTCTAGCATATATAATAAGAGAATTAGTACAATACCACATTTGTAACATTTGTAATATAGCAATAATGTAAGCCCCGTAAAGTTCAGGAACCCATTAAATACCACATTTATAACATAACATTAGGGAATCTCCATACATAAGACATATAAAGTCTGCATAGAACACTAATCTAAACAACTAACTACTATGACTAGAAATGGCTTTTAGGGGAGTCCATCTATCAAATAACGAACCATAAATACTTAAAACAAGTGGGAAATTTTACATTCTAATCATATTTATTTTGCTCAATGTAGCACCAGGCCTGAGTCCTTAAACTTCTCCTCAGTTATGGCATCTAAATATGCAGCATCCTCTTTTACAAGATAGCACTTCCAATCCCCAATTTCTCCTTTACGGAAAAAGACATTAAATTCAATAGCATTTCCCGTCTTAAGAAAATCACTTTTCCCACTTTTGTGCACCTCCAGATTACTAAGATTACCAAAGCTACACATGGAAGTTATTTTCTCTACAACACCTTCCATTTCCTCTTTTGAGGAGAAAGGACATCCCATGAAACTAGCCAATTTTTTGACATAGAAACAAGTATCTATCTTCATGTCTTCATACTTAAGAAATATAATCTTACTTGGGTTCTCCAAGCTAGCATTCCAATGCCCCAACGTATGGTCCCAGAATGACCCGTAACTAGACAAACCTTTGGAAAATAAATCAAGAGCCTCTTTTATAGGTATAACTTCATTCCCTCTCGCTTTTTCAATTTTGTTAACAAAGTGCCACATCGAAATGAAGGCGTCTTTAGGATTCCTACATATATAAATGATTTTGCAACCTCGGCGGAGTATCGATTCAGGCAAGGAAGTGAATGGTATGTGGGTCGCAATGAGTGGAAGGCCATTGCTACCGTCTTCGTCTTTTCGACTTATGATTTCAGCAAGGTCCATCTCTATGAGTGGCATACATGCATGGGAATTTGTTGTGATCAAAGGGTTTGATGAATTATCATAATCAGCTCTTGTATATATGGCAAAACCCAAGGCTTTAAGCCAAGTTGTACCCGATTTTATGTTGCTACAAATGAAAATATCAGTTGGTTTGGCATGGAATTTTTCTTGAGCTAACATGACAGAATCTAAGAAGGCTGATGGAAACCAAAAGTTTTGGAATTGGTTGAGCTCAAATGTACCACTAAGTCCCTTCTCTCTTGGTAAAAGTGAAATGGTTTGTTTGATTTTGTTTAGGGTTTCAGAAATGCTTTGGTTATCTTTTTCGTTGGCTTTGGTGTTGGAAGCATGACTATTTGAAGAATCCATTGTTGGTTTGGAGAGAAAAAAAAAAAAAAAAACTTCGAGTCCGTAAATTGAGGGGAACGGTGAAGGCCTTTATCCTTATTGGGAATTCCAATCACCATACATTAACGGACACTGCAACTAATTATGCATGTAATGGACTTGCGGTTATGACTCAGTTCATTTATAAATTTTTCTCAACAAGTAAAACATCATCCGGGATATAAAATTGTATACTGAAAAAAGAACGAAATTAACCGATTAATCATCCAAATGAAATTTCACTTTTTTATTTTTGCAGAATTCAAAGTTCATATATTAGAGTTCCTACCAACTTGATGCGGAAATGTATATAAATGATTTTTTTTTTTTTTTTAAATAATGGATGGATCCTATTAATTTTTTTTCCTTTTCTCTTTTAGAATTTAACCTTAGCCATTCTACTATAATCCTACTTCTGAGATATGGAAGAAAAAGAAGTCAGCAAGGCAATTTTGAAGAGAGAGCGACATAACAAATACAAAGTTGAGATTAATTCAACACTTTTACTTAGGACTTAAATGTACTCTATAAAGAAATTTAAGACAAAATTGATGAAGCTCGAATGTTTTCAAAAGATTGGATCTTTGTCATTTACTTTCAGATAATCGTTATATTTGGCATCTAAACTTTACCCATTTTTACAATTAACTATTTGAAATTTGAAATTTGAAAGTGTCAATTTGGCACTTAGACTTTATCCATTTATGCAATTAACAATCTAAATTTTGTCAAATTTTGTAAGTAGCTATCTAAACTGTACTTATTTTCATAATTAAATACCTCATCTAAGTACTATAATTAAACTCAAAAAGTTTGTATATAGTAAATTGACAATTTCAAATTTTAGATAGTTAAATATAAATTGGTGAAATTTAAATACCAAATAGTACATTTGCCTTTTACCTTTTATTAAAATTAGTGAAGAAATGAGAAAAAAAAAGAATTATTATAGATCTTCTGAGGATAACTACGTAACCGTGTACATTCCCCCTTTCTTTATTATTTTTTTTTTTTTTTTCCCAAAACAGCAACAGCGCAAGGTCTACCAGTTTATTCATTCATTTGTTAAGCTTAAGCACTATATTTATCATCCCTACTTACTACTTTCATTTTTCCTTTATTTGGCTAACGTAAGGATGCACGAATTTCACGATGATTACGTCTCCCTCACTTCTTTACTACCCATCATTTTCCTGCGGGCCAATGTTTATACACAGCAACACGTCCACTATTCTATACAATATGCCATTTATTACAAAATTGATTGAATCTTACTGAAAATGAATTCCTAGGACAATAAAACTTTTCAACGTCTTTGCTATTGTCTTTCTTAATATTGTTAATATTATCGCCAATTGACTTGAAAGCTAGGGCATTTGAAGGGATTTTGATACATCAATTGGAAAAGTAAATTAGCGAAATTAAATTTTAAGAGAAATATTGTTTCTATGTGATATCCCCATCTTGATATCGGTGTTTCTACACAATTTACCTGTACTGAATTACGAATTGCAGTTGATATTTGTGGTCATCTCGTAAATTATACTCTCAAATACCATAAAAGAATGATATGGAATCGAAATTTGTTTCAAGATATTGTAGCAATCTTCCCATGAAATTTTATGGTTAATTTATTTTGTTAGGAAGTAGAAATAGTACAAGTTGCAATTCCACAAATAGATATTATGAAGCAATGCATTAATAGACTTGACATCATATATAACTTAGTAAATATGGATTTTCTCTTATAAATCCTTCACATAATTTCAAATATTTCCAATGTGAAACTTTTCTAATTTTGGATTGTAGCAATCTTCCCATGAAATTTTATGGTTAATTTATTTTGTTAGGAAGTAGAAATAGTACAAGTTGCAATTCCACAAATAGATATTATGAAGCAATGCATTAATAGACTTGACATCATATATAACTTAGTAAATATGGATTTTCTCTTATAAATCCTTCACATAATTTCAAATATTTCCAATGTGAAACTTTTCTAATTTTGGATTCTAATAGGACAAATTCTATAAATGGATATCGTAAAACACATAGGTTAATAGGTATTCTCTCTAATAAATTGATTACATAATTCACATATTTTTCATTTGAAACTTTTTTAAAACTTATACTTATTCTCTGATAGTTACAAAAAATTATTGTTGAAGGAAAAAAAAAAGTATATACTGTTTGTTTTGGCTTTTTTCCGGTAGATACAGACACTTTTTCAAACTTTTTTCTAATAAATTATTTATCAAGAAATAGATATAGATAAAAAAAGTTGACAGTTCTCATCAAAAGATCAAATAGAAGAAATATAGATAAAATTTAGATGCAAATCGGATATATTTACACATATCATTTTAAAAAATACAGATACAGATGAAAAACAAACAAGTAAGTTATAGCTTTGACAAAACATCAACAACCATAACAACTCTTACATCATGTTTAGTTGCCAGAATGAATTATGGTTGCGAGAGAAGTAATATCCTAGTAATAGAATAGGAAATGGAATTAAGTCTAAATAATAGCAGAATATAATTGTTATTCCTTTACTTGGTCGGAAGAATAATTTCAAAGAAGCTAATTCCACTAATCAAATATGTTGTAAATGTCATTAGTGAATATTTATGATGAAGTTATTTTGGGAGACAAGTATACATTTTCCAATTACCAAGAGAAATCGAATCAAAGCATTTGATTTTGCAAGATAGCTCTGCCATTCCCCAATTTCTCCCTTACACACCAGAGGACAATTGTACCCGATGGGATTTCCCACGTTAACAAAATCACTTTTTCGATTTTTGCTCACATTCAAACAACTAAGATTACAAAAGATTTGAAGCTACTTTCTCGATCTTTTTCCTCTTCAATGGAGAAAGGACACCCCACGAAAGTAGCCAATTTCTTGACATAAAATTTAAGTTATTGATTGAAATTGACATTAGCAGTAAAAGTAATGGCACCCAAAACTATAAACTATAAGAATAATAGTCATTTTCTTCAATATTATCAATTTACAATAATGTCCAATTTCAACAATTTCCATGGAAATAAGTCTCATAAATTGTTTCGGGGTGTTTCAATGAATATTTGTAGATAAAAGTACTAAAGACACGAAAAAAAAAAAAAAAAACTCTCTTAATATTTAGTATTGTACATTTTTACATTTGTACAAATGTCCTTGACCCTTTAAGATATACAAATAAAATATTATAAGGTGTAATAATTATTTATATGTATATCTTAAAAGGTCAAGGACGGTTATACAAATACAACAATCTATAATATCAAAGGTCAAGAGTGGCTTTTGGTATCTTTAAAATTTTTATCTACAAATAATCACTCAAACATCTTGTAAAAAATTTATGATATTTGATGCTATGGATATTGTAAAAATTTTAGAGATGAATAAATCATTATTTATAGATAGCACATTTTTACTAGCTAAATTCTAATATAATATTCCAAGAAAATTCTTATTTGTTTGTTTTAACAAATTCAAATTTAGTGTTAAAGGATGTACCGTATTTTGCTGATGTTTCTCATAACTCGTAAACCATTGCTCAAGCAAGAGCTTAACGAGATTCGACTTTTGGAGTTGCTTTGGAGCATTGCTTCATATCCATTGTGATATATGGGGCTTCATCCCTATTATGGTGGAGTTTTAGATCAAAAGCATGATTTTGGACCATGTACGCCATTTGGTAATGGAGTGTTGCAACTAAGTATCTTTCACTTATATGAGCTCCAAGAATTTGTACTTGGACTTTTAAAGCTTTAGGTAATTTTAGCTTAGCTAAGGGGATGTTATAGTTGGGAAATAGAGTTACACACACTGTTCCAACATTCATTATGCTCTCAATTGTTCCTCTATATGCCTTCTGATACTCCAAGTATCTGGTGTTTAGCAGAGTCATTCTAGCAACTAATGGCATCCCTTTGTGACCATGTAAGGTTAGGGTTAACATTATGGCCCAAAGGTGAAGGTGTGTATATTTCTGTGTGAGACAAATTTTGGGTGATTCTAGTGGAATCTAGAAGATAATAAACTGTTCCTCCTCTGTCCCTTTGAGATGGCATTAATTAAATCGAATAGTTTGTAATACTCTCTAACTTATGAGGAATGTGGTCTGATGAGAGATTTGATGGATGAAATAGCTGAGTGAGAGCAAGCAAAAGTAGGTTATAGATTTACAAAGAGTAATGAAGTATTATCTATTCTATTATCTTCTAAGATATCTCATATAAGTAATCTATTTTACTTTCATGGGAATTTCTAAAAGAACTATCATGACTAAAATTGATAGTAGCTATTTGGTTAGATATAGTAGCAACAGTGTTTCAGATACTCTTAGTGTTTTCCATCATGGCTTATACATGCTCTCCTTTCCTCCTAAAAAGAAGAAATTATTTGGCTTTGATACCAAGTGAAACTCATTCTACAAGATTCAATAGTTTGGATCTCTTTCCCTCATTTTAATCAGAATTAGTCTAAACAATATCGATCAAGATGATTTTTGAAAATAAAAACCAAATCAATTATATCTTAAACAGAGCCAGGAATCATTATCAAGGGTAAAATGAACACTATCATTTTAAAAATTATTAATGATCCAAAATGAGTAGAATATATTAACCTTGATTAATCATAGTCTATACAATTCGCTAGCTCAAGATTGCGCCTATTGTCACCTCTTGCCTTTAACGGCAACTTATGATGAGCTAATACCTAATTTAATAAAGTGCTACAGTAACTTCATATATTAATCCTATAAAGTCTTGATAAGGTAGATTTCGATGATGACTCTTGTCACATAAAATGCAATGAAGATAAATTTCTTTCTAGTGACCAATCAAAATCATCGCTCTTCGCTTTAGGGTCTAACCACATGGGTGTTGGTGCACTATCCATGACATTTTCTAAATACCCATCATACGGGTATTAATTGTATCCAGTATGTTCAAGATAAGGCTGAGCTAGCTAATATTGTTTAAATTTTCTTTGACTTAGTCTAGCTTGATCTATATCCTTAGTTGATTTAGGTTTCGATCTTGGAATTCTTCTAAGGCTATATCTCTTTCTAGCTTTATTTTTTTTTTTTTCATAATCTTGGTTGTAATCCCATGGGACTTCAGCTCATAAGCTCCAAGCCAAATTTCCTTTGGAATTGTCATGTTTCAGATACAAAGCTTCCTTTACAGCTCTCGATAATATCCATCATTTTCACATAAAGAGAAAACCATCTAAGATAATATGATTTGGAATTGGATAAAGTTTTGCTTTCCTAATTTGAATCCACGCTTGCCTTAGTTGGATGATTAATATCAAATCTTCTATGTTGTAGCATAGACATTTTTCTTCTATATGGTCTAATCATGCCTAGATGATCACTTTCCAATCATAAATTGAATAGAACCATCTTAATAATTCTGCTAAAGGATGGACTGACATTCCTTCATGGTACGCGAGATTATAATGGAACCTTAATGCCTTCATAGTTGGCATTTGGGTGACAGAAGTATAATGATGAATAAATACCAATAAAACCACTTTAATTCTTATGGAAATGGATTCACAAAATGCAATGTGTGAGGATAAATGAAGGGATATTTTAGATAGAGACGATATGGTTTGAGATTCAATCCTCCATATTTGCTAAAAATGAGATACTGGTACTCCCAGATTTTTGCATTGGTGTCTTCAAAGAAGTTATTTCTTTTAATCAACTCATCCATTTCTAGTGGAGTTGTTTCATTTGGCCATCTTGGCCTGTAGATTTTTGCTATTCCCGAGAAGGAATCCATTAAAGAAGTTGAATGCTCTTAAGGCTCCAACCTGGGTTTCTAAATGTCCAAATGTAGCATATAAAGAGAACCTTTTTAGCTTGTTAGGCATGTACATTCCTATCATCTAGAATGTGTTTGTTCTTTGCCAAAAGTTTCCATAAACTAAACATGCATAAATATCACCCAAAGGTGCATGAATATCCCTAGAAGGCAAGTTCTTGGTGAAAAAACAGATTGATGGACTCTTCTTTTAGAATTTTTGGATTCTTGTATCCTTTCTTTTAGAACTTTGCAAAGTTAATAGGGCTTAATGATTTTGTTGAGATATGGAAAGAAGATCAGTAGTGGAATTTTTCTACCTTGGAATGTGTTTTAACTTCATAGGAGTATTTGGAAAACCACTCCTGCCATCTTAGTAACTGTAGATATGGCATTGTTTTCTACTTAAATTAGAGCATTTTAGGGAAAGAGCTCATGTCCATCTGAATCTTGAAATGTAATCTCATCAAATGGTATTCAAACTTTTGCATTTCATTTTTCAAAGCAAGGATTTCTTTGAAGGTTGAGTGATAATGGATTTTAAAATCTTGAATCTACCGCTTTTGTATCCGTATATATGCCTTTTGCCATTGCTTTATTCTAGGAATACTACTTCCTAATGTTTGTCACTAGTATCAGTTTAAAGGATAAATTCTCCATCAAAAGGTATTTTCAATGTTAGCAAATCCTGCAATTTTTGTTTTAACAATTGGACTGCTTTTGTTTTGTGATCACCCCACTCTAGATGATCTTTTTTAAAATCTTGGAGAGTGGACTGATTAGTTTGGAAATTTTTGGAACAAATTTTCTTAGATAGTTGACTATGCCTAAAAATTATTGACTTTCCTTGGTGGTGAGATTAGAATTAGGGAACTTTAGAAGCTCCTAGGTTATAGATGGTTTTTGTTGATAACAACCATCTTTTACTCTCATTCCCAAAAATTTCATTTCTATCTAGGCTATCTTCATCTTTCTTTTTGCTAACGTTACTCCTCTAGAGATAACTATCTCATAGAATTTTGAAAGTAATTCAGCATGAGAATCTTTCTCCGGACTGTACAGAAGGATATCATTTATGGAGATGACCGAATGTTCGATAATTGGTTTGAAAATTCTAATCATGGCCTTTTGAAAGAGTGTAGGCATAGATGGTAACACTTTCCAATGGTAGTAATGTTTTGGGATGTAGAATCCTATTTTATGTCTATCATCAGGATGAACTCCAAGTTGCATATTTTCCTTGGTACCTCAAGTATTAATGGCATAGGAATTCTTCTCCTTTTCATCATACTCTTCTTTAGAGATTTAGGAGTAGGATGGCAGTTTGCTTGCCTTACAAATAGCACATCGATCCTTAATTCAATCCTCTAAAGATCCATATAGATTTCATAGAGAGATTGTTTTGGTTGTGATGGCAATACCACATTATCATCATATTAGTCAGCATTATTATCATCATCAAATGAATCAAACTTTGGATCTTCTAATGGTTCTCTATAGAAAACCATGTACTCCCATTTGCCACCATCTTCTTCTAGAGGTCTTATAGTGGGATGCCCTTGTTGATATCTTTTCTACATAATGGAGTTGGAACTTTTCCTTTTTCTTTTCCCTAATCTATCATCATGATCATTTGGAAAATTTCTTTAGACATAACAGTCATCACATGGGCCTTCTAGTTTGAAATATTCATGTCTGTTGAATAGATCTTTCCCAAAGTGTGTTGGCTTTCCTTCTTTGTTGAAGCATTAGATGATCTACTGGAATGTATCTAGCTCAGGATTAGCCAGATAGATTTCTACTGGGTGAAATATTGCCTTTGACTCTTGAATTATAAACAGGGTTGGAAAGACAGATGGTACTTTCTTTCCTTCCTCTTTCTTGAAATTGATAGTTATTGTACCATCATTCTTCCTTACAGAAGTTGGCTTTATGGATTGTACAGATGTGTTTGTCAAGATAGATCTTAAATATGATTGCCAATTAGAAAAAGAATCAATAAATCTAAAGTAGAAAAAAACATTTGCACATGTACGACGATATCAATTAATCGAAACTTGCCAACAAAAGTAAGACAATTTTTAAATATATAAAAACCTTAGTTACCCATCAATAGAGAAAAGAGTGGACTAATTAAAATAAATTTAATAAATATTCAGATTTTAAAAGGGGAGATGAATACTCCTCACTTTCTTAAATATAAAAGATATTTCACTTCAGTATTATGTTCCAAGATTTGTGGATCAAATTTTGTCCTCGCCCGTGAGGATATGTCAGCATCTTTCTTTTTTTCATTTGAAGCGGACATCTCTCCCCTAAGTAGGATCCCTTTCTAAAAATCGATTTCTTGTATTTATGTACGAGAAATATAATCTTAAATGGAGTATCAAAACCAAATCCTGCCCTTTTCCTTTTATTCTCCCCCATTAAGTCAACTTAAAATTGATTCTAGAGTTAATATCATGAGCGGTATTTAAATTTTAATAAAATATACAATTAGGTATTCAAACTTTAAAATTGATTAATTTAATACTTAAAAAAAACTCTTTGTTAATGCCAACAATACCTCCTCCAAGTTGTTTTACGTACTATTTTGATCAATTTTTAAGTTTTTTATATACTAAATTGATCATCTTTATAGTTCGAACATCAATTGATCAATTTTAAAATTTAAGTATCTAATTACATATTTTGTCGAAGTTCAGGTATAGCTCATGATATTATCCCTTAATTTTAAGAAGTATTTATGTTTCTTTTTTTTTTTTTTAATAATTCTCAATTCCAAGCATTGTACATTACATAAACCGACAATAAGACAAATGCATGTGCTAGATATCTGGCTATGATTCTTGAAAAAAAGATATAGATTATTGGTCCACCTATTTTAGATAGATCCTCCATTGAGAATCTGCCAAATGAAAATAGTTCCACTTGGCAGACTCTCAATGGAAGGTCTTTCTATGATAGATGGACCAAAGGTCTACCCATCTTTTGCTTGAGACTCTCTTGTGTTCATACTCAAAACTTACTCATCAATAAGATCAAGGAGTGAACGAAATTAGCGAATTTTTCATCTAAATAAATTGCACTATCTTTACAAATCCAAAATCATATAGTAGAGAAAGTTCTTATCCACTTGATACGGTCATGGATATGAATGAATTTAAAAAATAAAAGATAAAAAAAGGGATGGATTCTGTTTTCACTTATTTATTTTTTACAAGTGGTGATGTGAGGGAAAAAAGAAGAAGGCAGCAAGGCAATTTTAAAATGAGATATATGATGGATATATAAAGTTTGTACCAATTTGGTGCTTTACTTCTTGACTTATATGGAATAATGTTATAAATATTACCTAAATTTTGATAAAATATATAATTAGATATCTAAACTTTAAAATTAATTAATTTATTACTTAAATTTTGAAATTAATCAATTTAGTATCCAAAAGAACTTGCCGAATGTACTATTGTTGCATACGAAAAGTTCTTTTGGATACTAAATTGATCAATTTTAAAGTTCAGGTACTTAATTGCATATTTTGTCAAAGTTGAAGTACCATTTTGATAAAACTCAAACGTTTTAGAGCAACTAGTGACTTTTTCCCTGATATAATAACCGATTTCATCTCCCCATTATTTATTTACTTGTTTAGTTACTTATGATATTATCAAACACAGGGTACCCTATTCATGCTAATCTTATCGTACACTATATCAAAGCCTGAGAACTCCCTTGTCACCCAATGTCATGCTTGGATTAGGATCATGGTGTTAGTTTTGTCATGTATAACACTGGCGTGTTATATGCAAAGGCAACTTGTTTATTGTGACTGTTTGCTAACCAATTTTAATTTTGTAAAATCATTTAATTAGTTTTGAAAACCTTATGAACGTGTAGTGGAAAAGTAAACTTCATAGATAATAAAGAGGCTATTCTCGTGAGTAAGCTCACATAAAGGTTAACTGTCTAATAGCAACTATCTCAAAAATCCAATGTATCTCCAAAACAATCCTAAGTGATAATATTAATACTATACTAAATACTTTAGTACAAACCAGGGCTCAAAGAAATGCCCATGGAAGCATAACAAATTTGAACTATATCATGAACCCTATAAACTAGCATCAAGAGTCTATGGTCCTAGTCACTAAGGTCATAAAGGAGCTCTTCGAAATCAGTCTCATAACCCTTGTAATCATAACAATACTCTTCTAATCTATCTGAACTCAAAAACAACAAAATTGAGTGAAAGCCTAGTACATAATAACACAAGCACACACAAAATATCATGCATGCATAATCTATATTCAAAACAACAATCAATAGTTTATGGTTCTTAATTCAAGGCAAGACAATCAATAGAAGAGCACTCACACTTTGGTCAACAACCTAAGAGAATTTAGCGATCTTGAGTAGTATCAACTGCTCAAGAGTTCGATTAAGACAAGTCAAATACCTTAACTCCTCGAGAAATTTCTAAGTAATAGCCCATCTAAGGTTAAAAGTTGTTACGCATCTCAACTTATCTCAATCCATAATATATTATAACTCAATCAATACCCTTAGTCATGTGTTGTAATATATTACTTCTCACCCAACCTAAGCAAATGTTATCCTAATATCATTTCCCTTATTAGTTACCTCACTAAGCTACCAAGGGTAGTCCAAGCACACAACTACTGTGCCAGCATTGCCTAATAAGGTTGTTACTACTGTGCCAGCATTGCCTAATAAGGTTGTTACTCTTCGACCCGAATTAAACTACGCACACAAGCAACACTAAATTATTAGTCTTTTTTTTAAGTTTTAATTCATTTTAGATGCTTACCTTAAGCAAATAATACGCAAGCTACTGTATACTTGATATCAAGTATGTAGTCTAGCATAACTTAGATGGAAGACCAGAAGTTAAGTCAAAAGCAATAATATATGCACAAAATGATATTTCATATAAGTATTGAGTATATAATTAACTATTAAATTCATATTAATTATCAAATTTTATTTAGTTATTCATTAAAGTAACGACATATATATATATTGGTATATATAAGACCTTGAATGGTATCCTAAGCTTAATTCATTTAAGGTATTGGGATTAAGTAAATTGGATTAAGCCCGTTGGTATGAAAGATTGGATTTCTTATTTAAAAGTATTGGGCCTTTAAGGGTCTTAAACTAAGCCTGATAAGAATTTAATTGGGCCTTGTAATATTTAGGGTAATGGATGAAGGAATTTAAAATTGAGCCCATTAAAGAATATGAATTATAATTTAGGAACATTTGGGCTTAAGTATTGGGTTAGCCCAATTTGAGTAAACTTCGATATTGTATCTATGGATTTGGATATAACTCCAAAAGAATTTAATTTATTTTAAATTATGTTATTGCGCCTTGGTAAATCCTAAATGGCCTATTAATTATATTTTAGTGTTTTTGAGCCTAAGAAATTATATTTTGAGCCCAATAGATAATTATATACCTAGAGTTAGATAATGATCTTTAATATTTTGATATTAGGCCTAGTAGGAATAGATAATGGGGATTGACCCCATATCTTGATATTTAAGTCCGTAAAACATAATTTTGGTAAATGGTTTTTAGATAGGCCCACTCGATGTCAAATAGGCAAAATGGCTAAAGTAGGTTAATAGACTTAAAATTTATTATTTTAAGCCTATTTTAATTAGTAAAGCTCAAATATAAATTAATTAAGTCAAATTTTCTATATTTACCCAAAAATCATGTTTGATTGTTATTTTAGCCTTTCGATCAAAAGGGATTTTGGTGGACATTATCCAGGAGTTGAATTTGTTCATACGGGAGCCACAACGTGAATTCTAAACCATGATGAGGAAATAAAGTTAATATGTAATATTAAGTGGCCAAATATCAGGTTCCGCTAAAATTCCAATCAACGTGTCATGTTGTGTCAGTGCCATAATCCAATCCAAAGTTTTGGTCAAGCAAATATATGCCTTTTTTTTTTTTTTTTTTTCAGTTACCCTGTAACTATCACGTCATTCATTCAACTCAGCTAATCCCTGCCCCTGCTTTATCTGGAGGTGAGAGAGTATAAAACATTAGTTATATCTTATTTTGTAAAATACAGGATATTAAATTTTATATTCAGAACCTATTTTATAGCTCATTATATCCATATTGTATTATGTGAAATTTATAAGGTACAAGATACCTATGAAATATGTAATTGTTTTTATGCAATCTCTATATATATTATATTTTTTTTCTAAGACATCAAGTAGTGTTTAATATGTTTTCATATAATATGTAATACTATCTTATTATTTCATACATTCAATATAAAATAACATGTGGAAATAAATTTAAAAAGTTATTTGTTAACATGACAAGTTCTATAATGTATAGAATCTATTCATATGTGAAAGTTGACACCCATAAAAAATATTCATGGAATATATTTATGTAATTTTAAAACAAAATTATAAAACTTGCACAAAATTCCAAAACTAAAAACTTTAGAACTACTTCTATATACTAATTAGTGTTATAATATAAATAATATCTCTATATAATTTGAGAGCTCGAGTATGTATATACAATAATAGTTCTTTTAAAAAAAAATACAAGTTATTTTAAGATAGAATAATAAAATTCTTCTATAATAAAATTTATGAAATGTTGTCTACATATAATAATCTTGATTATAAGTAATTGCAAAAAAATATGAAATATCATTATTTATTTTATATTAATATTATTATATATTTAACAAGATGGATACATGATACCCGGAACTTATACCTTCATGGTATAGTATAGGTTCCAGGGTGGGTACAAGGTTTAAAGACCCCATACCCGTGCCTTACCTTGTGAGAACGTGTTCCAAAAAATTGATACCTAACACACTACCTTCTAGTTCTTAATACCCACTTGAATCCTCCTCGATTAAGTAGGAGAGGATACCCTATACGATAAGATTTACCGACTCACCCTTAGCTTCAACCAAAATTATTTATTTAATTACCATCAATTCATTAAATTAGAATAACATAGTCTTGATATAAAATTAATTCAATTAATTTCCAACAATTTCAATCAAGATTAATTCACTAAGATGAAATTCAAATTTGACATATACATATACATTATCTCGACATATAATTAATACGTTTACATAAGTAGAATCATTTTATCAAGTTTTATTAGAAATACATACCAACGTTAATATATATATAACAGAGACAGAGACAGAGAGGTCCGGTTCATACATAGCAAAATTTAATTCTAATGTTTATGTAATCAAAATTTTCTAACCCGGAGGCAATTTCACACACTGATATGTCCAATCCTAGCATTATTAAATTATCATGTAATTATATGTTGTTCACCTTCCATTTATTAAGTTATTAAATCAAAATCATCTTAAATACAATGTACACTTTAATCAATAAATCAAAATTACAAACATGCATGTACTTCCATCAGTATTTGGCATACACAGCAAAGGGATATTATTATGCTTCAATGCATTAAATATTAATTAGATGATAATAAAAAAATTCAATACACACGTACATATGTTCTCTTTGGTATTATCATAAAATCATTTTTCAATGTCATGATTTACTAATTTCATTCAATTTCAATAACATATGTAGATTGACTCCTAATAGACCGACATATTAAATATTCATTTCATCAGATTTGCATAATGAAAAATTGCCACGTGAACATATATACATATGTTTGGCATTTAAGGAAAATTTGTATACATTTGATTATAAAAAATATATTATAATTTAGATCTGAATTTACTAGTAACATATTTCATGATTCCATCAACAATTTACAATCACACACAATTTATCAATTACATAATTTACTTAACTTGCATTGCACAAAAGTAAAATAACCCTTCACTACGCTATGCCTTGAAATTTAATATAGCTTCTATTGCTTAAACCTTAAATCCACTTCAATTATCACCTAAACTCAAAAGAGAAGAAAAAAAAAAAATTAGTATGGCTTAGGAATAGATATAAGAAGGGTGATAGATTGTAGAATTGGATTACCTAATTTAGCTTGAATTAGGCTATGGGTTTTCATATAAATATGTGAACTAAAATTTGAGAGTAAAAGGGTTATATTTTTCTACTGAATTGGAGTAAATGGAGTGTTATTTTCAGTTAGGTATTTTAGGCTAAAATTAGGGGTGTACAAAAAAACCGATGAAACCGAGAAACCGAACCGAAACCGTAAACCAATCCGAAAAATGGTTAACCGGTCATTGGTTTCGGTTTAGGATTACGGTTTTTATTTTTTTCCGTTTTCGGTTTCGGTTTTGGTTTGTAACCACAAAAAACCGATGGTTAACGGTTAACCGTTTCAGTATTTATAAATATATATATATAATTTACATATATAAATAATTATTTTATATATATATACATACATATGATTTTCATATACATATAATTTACCTATGTTAATATTCCTTGAATTTCGATTAAATGCTATTATCTTATGATTAATGGAGTTAATTTGGTAATTGATTTAGTTTGATTTTATTGATAATGATATATTCAAAGGTTCATTTTTCCCCTTTTCCTTAATTTCATTTTCTTTTTCTTAGCTCTAGTAATATATATAATAGTTTAAAGAAAAACTTTATGATAAAGGCTAAAAAAAGGTTTTTTGAAATTATCAATTTGATTTGTTGAAACCATTACGTTAAATGGTTAAAAACCGAAAACTGAATAAATTAACCGAATAAAACGGTTAATCGTTAAGGCGGTTAACCGTTTATAATGGACCGGTTAAGGATCGGGATATTTAAAAACCGATAATTACGGTTAGGTTCAAAAAATAAGGCCACGGACCGGTTAACCGGTCCATGAACACCCCTAGCTAAAATGTGAGAAATGAATAAGATTAGGGTTTAGGCATTATATAGGTAGGTTCTAGAATAGGGTAAATGGTTTATGTTGATGGTATGGTAATAAAAATATGTTGAAATTAGAAGGAATAAGATGGGATAGGTATAGGCTTCTAGAAGATATAAAGTTTAGGGTTTGCAAAAAAGAAAAAAATTGGTTAAAAATGAGCACAGACATTTAGCCAATTTTAATATGAAACTCACTTTAGGTAAATGATTATTGACTTTGGTGTTTGGCTAGAATTTTAATGAATTTAGAATATGAAGATGAAATTCCAAGGTAATTTAGATAAGAGATTTAGTGTTTCTAATCTCTAGTAATCCTAATTGAAATTATTTACTCAACTATATTATAGTTCACATAACATATTCAGTTGAGTTCTCAAATTTCAATCATTATTCTAGGTTTTAAATTTAGCCTTAAGTTTAACTATATTATATTCTAATTACTTAACACATTATTAAATTAATCAACATATAGTAAGGATATTTCACTCAAAGGCTTCAAATACCATGTATAAGACATGCCTACTTGCAAGGAACGTTGCTGAGATTATCAGATACAAAGATAATATTGACTTGACGATATAAATAGAGACTTTATAAATGAAAATGTCAAATTTGTACGTGAACTAAAAAAAATTATACTATTTTTACTATCTCACTAATACCATTTTCTTCGTTTTTTGGTGTGGAAAAAACAGTTTATCAATGTCAAACTGTCTTAAGAGCATTAGTAATTTTTCGAAGATATGATGCCTCTATTATATCTACAAATAGAGCAAAATGTCTTAAAAACTTAGTAAAAGTAGTCATAAAAATTTTGATTGAGTATTAAATTGACCACTTCAAAATTCAAATGCGAAATTAAATTTTCATACAAAATTTAGATACCAAATTTGACGTTTTACCTAATAAAAATTTATAGCACTCTATTATTAAGTCTAAGTAAGAGAAATCATCAATAATAGAGTTTGGATAGATCCTACTCTCACATCTCTCATACTGTCCTCTCAACCAGTGATCCTAAAGTACTAAATTGGAGCATCTCATGTCCTAGTGTGTCCTAGAGGTGCTCTTGAAGAACACTGTAAGAAAGTCAGCTACATTCAATTGAGTGAAGTTTTCCTCCTATTACAGTTTCAAGCATATTGTTAAACAATTAACAATAAGCTTATGGAATGTAACAAATACATGAGTAAATATATATATATAATCGATAGCTAGATTATATACAGTATGGATTTGTGCCCTCCATAATTTAGGTTAGGTAATTGTTGCAAGAGTCTACGCGACCAACTCAAACCCACCAATTCCAAGTATTATGCACTCCCTAGCTTAGTTCCATTCCTTTTAAACATATTTCAATATATTTTGAAAATATGACTTTGTATACATATATGCCCAAGATGAAATAAAATCCCTAAGCAATGCCCTTGGCAATACCCTACTAAAAAGGTCATTTTTTCCAAAATGAATGGTTCCTCTTCGTTAGAGAAGAACACATGGACTACACCATACCTGTCAATCCCTTGCACGATAGTTGTTGTTCTCCATAATGCAACGTATGATATGCATAACCAATTCATTTAATCAAGCCAAATAATTATGATTCATTCCTCAACCAATCAACCACATATTTTATTCCTATGAAAACAATTTGGACCGATATTCCACATCTACAAGGATTTTAGAGAATCAGATTGCTTACAAAAAGACAATGTAAGGTAAATTTTAGGTCTATTTATCAACTGCTGATAAATGAAATCATTAAAGGGGACAAGAAAGTTTTAAGGAAGATGTATCAAATTTTTAATTTTTTTTCTCAACTAAGTCTAGTTTATCAAATTCTTAATCCTCTACTTAACTTATAAGTCTTGATCTTTAGTACGCTTTGCACTTGGATCCTATCCCAACCATAGTTTTCAATTTTACCTACAAAAACAAAATGTCAAGGAACTAGCTACATCTACCTAAGTGAAATTTCCATATATTACACTTTCAAGTATTGTTGGAAACAATTATTAAACAAGCAAGAGTAATGCAATAAACACATGATTATAGATATATATACTTGCCAATTTGATTGCATATAATACAAATTTACGCCATCCATTACTATAAACCCTCAAGTTTGGGATACATTTAGTGAAATTACTTAGGAATTTCTTTTGAGATATTCTTAAAACCTAAATAATTAAACTCAATGTATCAAAATATAATGAGATAGCACTAATACGAGCAATGTAGATCTCAAATATATAGTTTGGGATACCAAACCCTAGAGATATTACTTTATTAGCATCAAAACCTAATAGAATCAATAGAGACAAACTTGATAAATACCGACTAGATAACTTATCTCAATATTTCATCTAAACCACAATGACGTCAATAAAAAATCCAATGAAATACAATATAATAATTAATCGTTGTTCAATCAAAATACATAAATGCAATTTTCCTTTGGATTTTTCTTTCCAAGTAAGCTTTTTCTCTGAATAAGTCTATATATATGTCTTGCCATTCCTTTTCCAAAACATCCATTTCCTTCAACTTGTCCCAACCTTGATTAACCCTCAAATTGACCTAATCTCATCTCTTTTTCCCATAAAGACGGCAACTCAATTTCTTTTCCTTTTTCAATTTTACCCCTTCAACTAACATTTTCCACCATACATACATCATACATATATATACACATTTTACACTACCTTACTCTTCCTTCTCCCTCATTTCCTCATAGTCGGATCATATATATTATTAGGATGCAAGTATGAGGTTGGAAAAATCCCACATAGGAAATATGGAACTTATGTAAAGGGTTTATAAGGGAAGACCTATTAACCTAATACCTTAAGATTTTTGGTTATAGATGGTGTCAAGCCCATTAATGTATTCCTTCATATAGTCTATTTGAAGAATTTCTGTCAGGCCCCGAAGGGTACCCTAAACATGGCAGTCCATCGTACATAGTATTAAAGCTTAGGAATAACCGCCTCAATCACGCAAAGGCTTCCATACTATGTACAAGGCGTCTAACACATGGAAGAGACACATCGGAGTGATACATTTTATATTGATACAACTTGAGTGACAATGTAAAGGAAATGCACTTCATTATACTTCAATTACAATTCATCCACAGATTTCACTACACAAACTATTACAAGACATTTCACAAAACCTAGCTAATATCTTCAAGTATTCTTTACTTCCTATCGAAATCCCAAAGTCATATTCGGCTCCAACTATCTCGATCCCTAGGTAGCATTCTCCCGTTAACCTCTTTATTCAAACATCTATTGGGGTATAAAATACACTAGCTTAGTGAGAATTCCCTTAATTTCATATCATAACAAACAAGTTATAAATCATTCATATGCTATGCATGAGAAAACACATGAGCAGACAAGCATATGATTTTCTGGTAGCCATATGTGAATGGATTTACTCTCTTCATTCGAGGTTGGGGTGGTCCATAAGTGATGCAACCATAATTCCAATCTTGAGTGGAGTGGTCCATAAGTCATGCAACCATAATCCGGATCTCTTTCTCTTAGTTTTACAACATCTGTTGTTTTATGTAGTTGATTCAAGTGCCTACACCACTTCCGTTAACTTAAGCAATCTCGCATCCTTAATGTTAACACAAGCTCCCTCGCCTTCGCTAATATACTTTTGTCCCACCAAAGGTATATTAGCCAATGCAATGTAACTCCATACGTGATATGCATGTATAGTTTATTCATATAATTGTGGTATGTTAATTATATAGGTTAAGAGCGATCATAGAGTATTTTAGACAATTCAAGTCTATGATAACTCATATAATGATTTTACAACAAGTCTCGTCTCGATATACTTATCATTCATTCAACCAGGATTATATCATAACTCATCACAATTTTACCTTTTCCTAATTCTAATGCAACCACCTACAAGCACAAGCAAGGAAACAAAATAAGAGGAAAACTCACTCGACTACTGGTTCACCGGTCTTTTAGTAAAAGTAATCCGGTAGTAGGGAATCATCAATTTCGTGGTCAACTAAAAAGGAAGAAATACGTTAATAAGTATTTCAACCCAAAACTAATTCATTCTATCTCATATAAACTATCAATTCGTAACTCTCGTCTTACGCGGGAATTCCAACTTAAAACGGTCATAACTTGGTCGTTTTAACTCGGAATTTAGCAAATTATATAACGATTTCTATCTACTTCGAAAGATCTATCTAATTCTAATATTATTTTCAAGTTTTGAAAACTTTGAAGCTTCGAAAAGATCTAATCATTTTAGATCAGTAGCAAAAACAATTTAAAAAAAATTGATTTTGTGAAAGTTCATGAAGTTTCTACTATCCAAAGCAAGTATTAATGCAATATGAACAAATTACTATCATAGATGACTTGTCATGAGATATATATATTTATATATATATGTTCTTGATGATATTGAATAAAAAAATTTCTTAGAAACTTTTTCTTTGTAAGACTATGAAAAATCAACTTAGAAAGGCTAGTCTTTATTCTTGATAATCCCCACTTGTTTTTAAAAAAATTCCTTGATAAAATTTATTTATTCTTGTTAAAATTAAGCCTTCATTATGTATATCCTTAGGCCTTTGTTTTTCAATAAAAATTCCTATTTTACACTTTGTAAACATGTTTTTTAATATGGTTCATCCCAAAATTCGAATTTTGTAAAAATTGTTTTTGTGGTGATTCCTTTAAGTAAATGATAGTTACCTTCAAGCGTAGTTTTAAATTTATAAAGGCCCGTTCTTAATTTACTATAAAGGCAATAGGCAGTGTACCTATCGAAAATATAATATAGTGTAAAAATCAGGATCGTCCACAGGGAATAAGCAATTACTAGTAATTACTCTTATTCTACTATCTAACTGATATATATTGATGAATTTCTAATTAATTTACTAGAGAAAACAAATACACTAGCACTGATCAACAAGCAAGATTATATTAAAGCAAATGATCTAGGTTTTGTCTTTATCTAATTTATCATGTGAATCCTTGGAAATTAAAATTTGATTTAGTTTTAAGCTGTTGAGTTTCTCAAACAAAATGATTATTCTTTGGATTTTATCAATTCTTTCTAAACCTAAGTTAATCAATTAGGATTTATCCTCAATTAATAGCAACTTAAACCTACATTAAGAACATGAACTCATTGGAATTTCAATAGTCACAGAAAATTCTTACTATTCTATGTCTAGAATTACAAACGAATCTCATCAATTGCATAGATCAATTTATGAAAGCAATCTTTCAATTAGCTTAAATAAAAAATAGACATAAATTTGCATTCCGGATATACAAATTTAAGAAACAGTTAAGAAACATGCAATTGAACAAAAGAACATCAATCTTTTATTAAATCCAAATCCTCATCACAAGATAAAATTAGAGTTCAACAAAACCTAGATCTGAAAATTTACTCTTCCATAGTAATTAACGAGAATACATGAAATTCTAAAAACAAACTAGAATTCATGATATCACCCGAGAAAATAAAGCTCAAAATTGTGGATCTTCAATCCAAGATAATCTTGACTTGTTGAAACTCTGAAAAACTTGTGTATGAATTCTATATGTGCTCTCTCTTTCTTCCTTGCTGCCGTTGATTCTTCCTCCATCTTCAATTTATAATGGATTTCACATAAATGGAATTGAATGCTCATTATGGAGGAATTTGGAAGTTACGGGAGTTACGGAAGTTACGAGTCTTTTGGCTTTTCTAAGTAACACCCCTCTTTAATGCCCAATGAATGTTATTTTAATAAATAGGGGGTTACTATTCATTAAACAAGCCGTTTCACAAAAAGTAACTTATTGTTAAATTGACGTGTTTAGGGACAAGTCGTGTCACTTGAGCATGTCTGGCTGTTTTCTTCACAGTGGACATTGACACGACTGGGGACATGGCTTGTCCCTCAGTCGTGTAACTTCCTCTGGCTTTCCTTTCTTCATTGACACGACTTGGGACATGGCTTGTCCCAGAGTCGTGTCCCTTACTGTGGTCTTTTTTTCTTCACTGACACGACTTAGGACATGGCTTATCCCAAAGTCATGTAACTTCCTGTTTTCAATTCTTCAAAACGACATGCCCAGTGACAAGCCATGTCATAGTCGTGTCTTTGCAAGTTAAAATTTCCAGTTTGACATGCTTTGTGACAAGTCATGTCACTGAGCTTGTCCTTCTAAAACTTGAGATTTAGGACTCGATTCTTCTTTTCCTTGACATGGTTGATAGACATGGCTTGTCTTTGTTGTGTTAAGCACTTTTTAGTCCAAACTTTGCATTTTTGACCCGTTTTGCTTTTTTTATAAAATAACGCCTTTAAATGCCTGAAAATATAAATTACTATTTTTAAGAGCCAAATTCATAATATTTTTCAATAAAATGACCAATAAAAATCCATTTTGGTATTTATAAAATATGAATAATTTTGGTTTATCAGTAAACTCATTTGATACTTAGAAACTTAAGGCTCAACCATACCTAGCCACTAAGGACTTCATTTCTTTAGTAAAACTTTCTTTTTGAGTTTGAAAAATAGGGCTTTTCATATTATTACTCCATTATTACGAATTTCTTAAAATGACAAGCAACTCAAATTTTTCTATTTTACTTCTACTCCTTATTCTATATCTTTTTCTTAGCAAATCCCATCTTAACTTATAAAAATCATTGCTTGATGATATCTATGACCTATACTCTTCATTTTTCATTTAAAACACAAGTTTTTGAGTTGATAAAAGGGGTTTTAAGGCATAGTCTTGAAACCATCCGAATTTCACAAGGTTAAAATAAAACTCAAATTTTATATTTTATAATCTCTACCATTTACTTATAAAAAACATCTCCTATTGATACCTATTCCATAAGTCTTTCATTTTTTAAACAAATCTTTCATTTTGGTGTTGAAAAATGGGTTTTCAAATTGATCTTGGTTGAGATCCGAATTTACAAAATTTGTTTTTGGATATATCTTTTGATAAAATCCATTTGAACTTATGAAAAATCATCCTTTACATATCTTATCTTAAGAGCCTTCCATTTCTTGAATAAAAACTTCATTTTTGAGTTGCAAAACATGTTTTTAAACTAGGCCTTGGCTTAAATCCGAAAATAGAATTTCGTTTTGAAAAATAATCTTTGAAAATTACCTTTGAACCATATAAAATGAAGTCTTGATGATATATATACATTAAGCCTTCATTATCTTAAGTAAAAATTTCATTTTGACACTTGGAAAGTGGTTTTTAAAAATGGGTCTTGCCTATATACGAATTTCACTATTTTTATTCAAGTTTAAATCCAAGATCTACACATAATATGAATATGAATATAAAAGAAATGCATGGTAGTAAGCCCTAAACCTATAGATCTAAACATAAACATAACCAAAGCTTCATAAAAATTTACATCTATAAAGTATAATATAAATATGAAGATAATAAAGTCTTAAAGACAACAAATATAGCAATATCATTACAGATCATAAATAAGAGGAGTGTTTCAAAGTATTGTTATCATCATCTCTAGCCTTTAAGCATTATAGAGAGTCCTTTGATGCATGAAACCTCCATATAATCAACCTATAGTATCTATGGAAGCTTAAGAAGAAGGTTTACATAAAGAATCTTCAAGAATGGAATGTGGAATCAATATTTAGAGATGGGGGCAGCTTGTATTCTCACAAGAACAAAGCTAAGAAAGAGTCAAATAGAGGAAAAAGAGAGAGAAAATGATGTAGGGTTGCAAGGAAGGAAAGGGTGTAAATAAAAGGCTTTAAATAGAGAGAGGAGGAGTGTATTAATGTGTGTTAAATAAATGGGAAAAGAAAAATAAAACAAAGGGGTATGGGAGATTGAGCGTAAGAAAGAGTGAAAGAAAACATGATTAATGTATAGAAGTGACAATTGAAGTGTACTTGAAGTATGGGTTGAAAAAATACTTTTTATTAAGAAAATATGTAAAATAAAATTAAGAAAAATATCTTTAAATGAGTGGCAGAATTTTCATAAATAAAATTAAATAATTAATTGAATTATTTTAGTATTTCAACAAATATGCTACCGATATGATCAAAATACGCGAATATGAACTATAATTGATATTTTTATAACCCGAAAAAAATCTAAAAAAAATATTTTATGCAAATAAAAATATTTTTCAAATATTTTTTAATTATTAAATTAATTTATTTTATTTTTTTGTATCCGGTCTTAAACAGAAACTGATCCCATATAAAAACCCGAAACTAACTAAAATTTTAGAAAAACAAAATTTCTTATGATATATAAAATATTTATCTAAAAATATAAGGGTTTATAAGAAGAGTAAAATTGTGTAATGAAATAGAAGTGAATAGTACCAAAAGACTAGTTAATTACCGGTAGTAATGAAATACGAATATAATCATGAAATAAGATATTTCTAATTAAAAAAAAATTATAAAATTGATATTTTTGAAATCCTTATGAAAATACAAGTCTAACGGTTTTAATGGTATATTTTTTATATCTCAAGCCTAGGGACACGCTTTTCAAAATCTGTATCCGAACGGGTTGGAAATAGATAAAAAATTTACCAATCCGATATTTTTATGCGACTTTATATTACTATGAGGCATTATACACACTTAAACTACATCTCAGTCTCTAGGGTTAAGAGCGTGAGATTACTGGACTTAAACTACTATATTCCACTTAAGGTTCCCGGGTGATTTTTCCGGTTTAGATCTTTGCCAATTTGGAAACTGGGGGTTTATGTTTATATAACATATTTAATTTGAGAAACTTATTTTAAATTTTATTTTTTGTAAGTATTTAATATCTCTTAAATTTTTTGGAACCCTTGAATTGAGTTTTATTTCCGAAAGTTTATCGTTATTTACTTTTTAATAATTTGTTTTGGGTTCTATATTACCCGATTTTATAAGTCAAAGTTAAGTATGGAATTCGTCATACATAGTGGTTTTGGATTTGAAGACTGTTGAGTTCTTATTTTATTATTTTTTTTAAGGAATCATTTTCTCAATATTAAGGAATTTCTAGATTCGCTCGTGATTTAGGACTAGTCGAAGTTCGATTTTAATTTGGAGTCATTTTTAGAGTTCATTTTCGATGTTTATTTTGGAATTATTTATTGAAATTTTCTGGGGCTTATAATTTCTTCCCATTAAAGGTTTCCTTTTCTCTTAACAATTGGTATCAGATCTGATGATTCAGCTAGGAAGCTCACATGGTTAGCCTTCCATATGGAAATAAGAGCTTTGCAGTGATGACTTGTTTGTGAAACCCTTCATGTATGGCGAGTAGGTAAGCAGTAGACCACTCACAAAAGCGGGATTAGTGGAGTCAATTCAACAAACTCTTGATAAGATCATGAGGTTCACACTTGAGAGGGAGTATGACCTAACACATTGTAGAGACTCATACTTGAACGAAAGATTTGTTAGGGTACAAGTATGAGGTTAGAAAAATATTTGTAATAAAAAGATATGAAAACTAATGGCAATAAACGTAAAGTGCACACAGATATTTACGTAGAAAACCCTTGATGGAAAAATCCATAGGCAGAGGAGAGAGAATTCACTATTATCAAATAAGGAGTATAAGAGTTCATGAGAAAATAACACCAAAATGATACTTCATATTAGAAAACCCTAAATTCATATTTATATGTGATGCATGAAATACAGGTGAATTTGCATGTAAGCCTTTATTTCAAGGCCAATAGCATAGAGTCAAGTGATGGCCGACTTAAGAACTTTTAAAGGCCAGTAGCCTTGACTCCAAAGCTGGTTACTTTGGACTGATTTTCACTGAATTCAGGTCATAAACTCTAATAATCTCTACCTTGACATAAATTCAATAGGAAAGTAGAAACATGGACTTCAATGATTGACATAAAAAATAAAACATTCTCCACCCTTTCCATAAACCCCTAAAGGGGATGAATCAGCAGTGAACACCAACCAAGTCCAAGCAGTGCTCAAACTTGGTTATAGGAAGTGACTTGGTAAAGTCTACACCTGGTACCTGATTGTAGCCTTTTGCAGCAAGTCTTGTTTTATATCTAGGTTTTTCAACTTTTGGTGTTCCTTCCTTTTTCTTGAATATCCATTTGCAATGAATAGTCTTTTTACCTTTAGGGAGTTTTACTAAATCTTATCTACCATTCTTAGGAAGACATACCATCTCTTCCTGCATAGCAATCATCCACTTATTAGAATTATCACAACTAACTACCTTTGAGTAAGTATATGGTTCTACATTAGAATCAATATCTTCAGCTACATTTAAAGCATAAGCAACTAAATATATCTCGCTAAATCTATGGAGGTCTAACTTCTCTCTTAGGCCTGTCTCTAGCAATGAAATACTGTGTATGTGGTGGTGGTAAAGAAACAACATTACCTTGTGTTTGTGATTTAGGTTGAGAAGTAGGCTTTGGTAACTTACATCAATCTCAAACTCCACCTATACATTAGATTTTTGCTGAGTTTTATCAGATAAAGTGCTAGGTGGTAAATCATGTAACGCGGCAGTCTCATAAAAAACAACATCTCTACTAATTATGACTTTCCTAGTTTCTGGATGCCACAACTTATATCCTTTAACTCCAGACTTATAACCAAGAAAGATACACTTGATAGATCTAAGCTTAAGTTTTCCATTATTAAGATAAGCATATGCAGGACATCCAAAAACTTTTATATTCGAATAATTAATAAAAGTACCATACCATACCTCTTGTGAAGTCTTTTTTTCAATAGCAGACGAAGCAGATAGATTAATCAGAAAACATGCTATAGGAGCCGCTTCAGCCTAAAATGGCTTCGGCAAATGAGCATTTAAAGTCATATATCAAACTTTCTCCGTTATTGTTCTATTCATTCATTCCACCACATGATTTTATTGTGGAGTACCAAGAATTGTCAAATGCCTCACAATTCCTTCTGACTTGCATAAATCATTAATTCAATTAGAACAAAACTCCAAACCATTATCAGTGTAAAGACATTTAACTTGTTTCGTTGTCTATTTCTCAATTATGATCTCCTGCTTCTTAAATGTAAGTAGTACATCAGTCTTCTATTTCAAAAGGAACACCCAAACTTTTATAGAGAAGTCATCAATAATCATCATGTAATTAGCACTTCCCTTAGAAGGCACTTTAGTTGGTCCGCAAAGGTTAGAAGGAATGTAATCAAGTGTTTCCTTTGTATTATGGATACCGTGGTGAATTGGACTCTCTTTTGCTTTCCAAAAATGTAGTGTTCATAAAATTTCAAATTACCAATGCTTTGCCCATTAAGAAGTCCTTTTCCACTCAGATCAGCCATACTGGATTCACTTATATGCCCTAAATGCATGTGCTAGAGTCTAGTAACATCACTAGTTGACAAGGAAGAAGAAGCGACAACTGCATTACCTGTAACCATAGAACCCTACAAAACATACAAAGTTGCAGTTCTTTTCTACCCTTTCATCATCATAAGTGAACCCTTACTAATCTTTAGAATTCCATGTTCACCAGTGTACTTCTACCTTTTTGAATGAAGAGTACTTAAAGAAATCAAGTTTCTTTTCAAGTCTAGCACGTGTCTCACATCACCAGGTATCTTGACAATTCCATCATGCATCTTAATTCATATTGTACCAATACCTGCAATCTTGCAAGAAGCATTATTTCATATCAGAACAATACCTTTAGATAATGTTTCATATGTTGAAAACCAATCCCAATTGTGATATATATGAAAGTATAACTAGAATGCAAAATACATTCCTCACTTGTTTTAGAAACATTATCAGAAATAAGAATTTCTCAATCACTATTTTCTTTTGCTACATCAGCTTCACCAGATTTTTTTAGTAGATTTGCTTTTCGATTTGCTATAGCTTTCTTGCTCTTATTCTATAATTTACAACATTCAGACTTAATGTGTCCTTTCTTCTTACAATACCTGCAAATTTTAATCTTATTTACATATTTGAATCTACCCTTGCTATTACCACCATAATCGTGTTCTTAGGTCTTTCCAAGAACAACAAGACCCTTTGCCAGAGGCTCAAATCTAACCATAAGATGCTTTCTCCTTTCAAAAGAGCATATAGATTCATAACCTCATTAATGGTAAGAGTATCACCACTATATGTAATGATGTATCTAAAGGTCGAATAAAAAGGAGGAAAAGAACACAATAAAATCAAACCTATATCATCTTCATTATACTTAACCTCTAAAGTTTCTAAATCAGAAACAATTTCTTTAAAAATCGCTAAGTGATTTTCTATAAATGCACCTTCTGCCAAACGGTAGGAATAGAGTTATTGCTTCAGATATAACTTGCTGGTTAAGATTTTTGTCATGCACAAATATGTTAATTTCAACCATAACGTAGTGGCAGTCTTCTCCTTCAACATATCATGCAATATTTGATTTGACAAGTGTAGATGAATATGAGATAAGGATTTTCGATCCTTACATTTTTTTTTCTTTTTGCGACCATGACGAATGCATCTTATCAAACTCTAATAGTGCATCACCTAAATCAATCTATGTAAAAATTGCTCGCATCTTTACCTACCATAACAAAAATTTGATATTGCGATCCTGATGGGTGTCGAATCCAACAAATTTTAAAAGACCTACTCTAAAATTTGTAAATAGTAGTGAGCAGGATCGTCTCCACAGGGATCAGTGAAAATCTATTTCTATTTTAGTAACTAGCAAAAGGGAATAAAAATCGGGGGTTTTGTATAAACGATTAATTAGAAAATAATTGATTTCTAAAATTAACAAATACGTTTATTAGTGTAAATTCAATAGCAAGAATTCTAACCAAGGAATTATCACGATTCAATTCATAAAGATGATCATTGATGCAAGGATTGTTATTCTAATTCATGAATAAATTGGTTATGACATTCAACAAGCTCTGAATATCTATCTCTCCTTAGAATATCGATAATCAAGATACGATCTTTAATTATTCCCTTATTGATTAGATAACCCTAAATAAGCTCTTAAGATTTAATCTATCAATAGCATTACTAATTAGAGAGACCACCAATTCTAATCAATAGATCAAAAGCATGAACTATTTAAATTAGATCATAAATCACCATATACAGTAAAGTCATCCATGAAGACTTCTATGATGTTTTCGACATAATCTGAGAATATACTAACCATACACCTTTGGAATGTGGCGGGAGCATTACAAAGTCCAAACGGCATCCTCCTATAAGCAAACGTTCCAAATGGACATGTGAATGTGGTCTTCTCTTGATCTTCCGGTGCAACTGGAATTTGATGAAAACCTGAATAACCGTCAAGACAACAGTAGTGAGAATGACCAGCCAACCTTTCGAGCATTTGATCAATAAAGGGAAGAGGGAAATGATCTTTTCTAGTGGATGCATTTAACTTCCTATAATCAATACAAACCCTCCATCCGTTTTGAACACGAGTTGGTACCATCTCACCTTCAGAGTTTTCAAGAACTGTTATACCTGTTTTCTTAGGAACGACTTGAATTGGACTCACCCATTTGCTATCAGAAATTGGGTAGATCATACCTGCATCAAGAAGTTTCAAGATTCTTTCTTTACCACTTCCATCATAGGTGGATTTAGTCGACGCTGAACCTCTCTTGACGGTTTGCAGTTGTCTTCTAACAGGATTTTATGCATGCAGGTGGAAGGGCTCAGACCTTTAATGTCAGCAATGGTCCATCCAATAGCTTCCTTGTATTCTCTGAGTACCCGAATCAGCTTCTCCTCTTCTAAAGCACTTAATTTGTTGGAAATTATGACTGCAAGGGTATCTTGCTCTCCAAGAAATATGTACTTCAGGTGGTCTGGTAAAGGCTTTAACTCCAACTTTGGTGCCTGCACGATAGAAGGAAGGAGTTTTGGGTTAGATGAAGGCAGATCAATGTAAGATAAACCATACCTTAGGGGTTGCAACGACTCCAATTCATGTACGGTGTCTTCCAATTCAGAAGGAAGTACTAACTTCCTTGCAATCTTCCTCAATTTCTCAATGGTGAGACTCTTTTCAAGTGCGACCTTCAACCTATTCACATCATTCAAATCAAACGTTTCCTGTGCTAATGGGTCAAAAACATCTATTACAAAAACAGAAGAAGTATCACTAGGATATTTCATGGCATCATAAATGTTAAATTTTATAATTTCCCCATCGAACTCCATAGTGAGTGTACCATCATGTACATCAATCTTTGTTCTAGATGTTTTCAAGAATGGTCTTCCTAACAAAATTAAGGATGAGTTTGCAGAATCATCATTTTCCATATTAAGAACATAAAAATCTGCAGGAAAAACCAACCCATTTACTTGCACCAAAACATCCTCTAATACACCTTCAGGATATACATTGGACCTATCAGCAAGTTGAACAATTACACCAGTTTCTTTTAATGGTCCAACATTCAAAGATTGATAGACTGACAAAGGCATCACATTAATAGAAGCACCTAAATCACACATGGCCTTAGCAATTCCAAAATTACCTATCTTGCAAGGGATTGTAAACATACCTGGATCCTTGCATTTAGGTGGGAGTTTTCTTTGGAGTATAGCGGAAATATTTTCCCCTACACTTATCTTTTCATTCCCCTTAAGCTTCTTCTTATTAGTGCACAATTCCTTCAAAAACTTAGCATATCGAGGTACTTGCTTAATAGCATCAAGTAAGGGAATATTTACCTCAACTTTGCGAAATGTATCAAGAATTTCCTTTTCCTCCTCTATTTTCTTGGACTTTGCTAATCTTGATGGAAAAGGGGGTGCTATCGCTTTGGGTGGTACCACCAAAGTTTCTCCCATTTGGTTGCCTTCATTGTGTGGTGGCTCTACTTCTTTTTCAGTCTCTTCTCTATCTCTCTTTCGAGTTGCCTTGCTTGTGGATTCCTGTAGTTCCTTGCCACTTCTCAAATTAATTGCATTAGCACTTTGTTTAGGGTTTGTGACAGTTTGAGAAGGCAACTTACCTTGAGATTCAAACTTACTTACAGATGATGCGAGTTGGCTCATCTGTGTCTCCAAGTTCTGGATACTTTGCTTCGTTTCATCCTGAAATTGTTTTGTGTTAACAGCTAAAGATTTAACAATTTCCTCTAGAGACATACCTGAACTTGAGGAAGAAGGTTGTGGTGCTTGGTTCTGTGGCCTTGGTCGGTATTGTTGATAGTTATGCGATTTAGGCCCATAGCTAAGGTTAGGATGATCCCTCCATCCCGGATTATATGTATTCGAATAGGGATCATACTTCCTTTGTGGTTGTCCCGGGAAACCTCCGAGTGCATTGGCTTGCTCTAAAGGTTCCTCTTGGAGTGTGGGACACATATCTGTAGGATGATTTGGAGCAGCGCAAATCCCACAAGCCTTAACCTGTTGTTGGTTTCCAAAGGCCAACTGCTGCACAAGAGAGGTTAAATCAGAAATTTGATGCTCAAGATGAGAAACGCTTACCTCATTAACCTTTCTTGTTGATGGATCGTGTCTATAGCCAAATTGCTGAGAATTTGCAGCCATAAGAGATATCAATTCCCTGGCTTGACCAGGAGTTTTATCGACTATTGCTCCTCCACTAGCGGCATCCATCATTTTCCTTTCTATGGGTATCAATCCTTCATAGAAGTATTGGATAAGAAGCTGTTCTGAAATCCCGTGTTGTGGGCAACAGGCACACAACTGTTTGAATCTCTCCCAATACTCGTGAAGATTCTCGGTATCCCTTTGCTTGATCCCACATATATCCCTTCTGATACTAGCAGCTCTAGTAGCAGGGAAAAATTTATCCAAAAACAATTTGACCATATCTGTCCAAGTGTTGATGGAACCAGGCGGTAGGTAAAATAGCCAGTCCTTAGCCCTATCCCTCAAGGAAAATGGAAAAGCTCTCAACTTGACCTGTTCTTCGGGAACTCCTTGAGGTCTCATGCTCGAACACACAATGTGGAATTCTTTTAGATGCTTATGAGGGTCCTCATTTTCCAACCCATGGAAGGTAGGAAGCAAATGTATCAATCCAGATTTCAATTCAAAAGCTACGTTCAGTTCTGGATATTGAATACATAAGGGCTGCTGATTCACGTCTGGTGCAGCTAGTTGCCTCAAAGTTCTATCTTGATTGTCCATAACTCGTTGCTTGTTATCCTCTCCTTCGGATTCACTGGATGTATCAGCAAATTCCAGCGTTTGATGTAGTCCAGGAGATGATGAAGATGAAATTGCGTCTTTAGCACGCAGTTTTGCTTCCTTGCGCAATTCCCTGACTGTCTTCTCGAGATCTTTATCGAATTCAAGTTCACCTGTATGAGAAGAACGAGTCATAAAGAAAATAGAAACAAATTTTCGACACCAATCCCCGGCAACGGCGCCAAAATTTGGTGGGTGTCGAATCCAACAAAATAAAAGACCTACTCTAAAATTTGTAAATAGTAGTGAGCAGGATCGTCTCCACAGGGATCAGTGAAAATCTATTTCTATTTTAGTAACTAGCAAAAGGGAATAAAAATCGGGGGTTTTGTATAAACGATTAATTAGAAAATAATTGATTTCTAAAATTAACAAATACGTTTATTAGTGTAAATTCAATAGCAAAGAATTCTAACCAAGGAATTATCACGATTCAATTCATAAAGATGATCATTGATGCAAGGATTGTTATTCTAATTCATGAATAAATTGGTTATAACCTTCAACAAGCTCTGAAGATCTATCTCTCCTTAGAATATCGATAATCAAGATACGATCTTTAATTATTCCCTTATTGATTAGACAACCCTAAATAAGCTCTTAAGATTTAATCTATCAATAGCATTACTAATTAGAGAGACTACCAATTCTAATCAACAGATCAAAAGCATGAACTATTTAAATTAGATCATAAATCACCATAACATAAATCAATCACTTATTCTGCAACTAATCATGTTATCGTATTACTTATATTGAAACAATCAAACAATTACGGATTTGACATTCCAAATAACAATAATCGCTTTGACAACCAAACAAATAGGCCTAATTCGTAATGATCAATCAAAACAATTCTAATAATTCAAATAGATGAATATGAATATTCATAAACAAAATAAACTCAATAGTTCAATTGGATCTCACAATCTTTGATGAATTGATCCCGTAATAATCCTCGGCTAGATTGAGTAATTAGTTACTCATGATCAAGAAAATAAAACTAGGGTTTCTTGAGAGCATCAATAACAAGAACAAACAATGAAAGAATGAATGCTCCTTTTCTCTCTCCTATTTCTTTATATATGTGAGATAAACATCAGATATAAGGAGTGTTTTTCGCATGAAAGATGGCTGGAGGCATGTCGCAACAAGGCTGGCAGCTTTTAATCGCGAAACAAGCGATGGATGATGATGGCCGGCTCCATGGCCGGCAGCCATGAATCTCCCAGTGCCGGCCATGAATGTTGGCCGGCGGCTTTTCCATGATGGCTGGCGGCTTTGGGTGTTCTGGACGAATTTGAACCTTGTATATCCTCCAAATGTGTTTGCTATTGCTATAGTTCATGAGAAACTAATAGTAATGATAGCAAATCATCCCGAGTTTGGAATGAAATTGTGAGTACTTGTGCATTCCATTGAAAGTGATATTGATCCTTGAAGCTTGTTACAAACTCATGCCCAATTTCGCCAAACCGTTCCATTTACTTTATAAAACCTGAAACACGACATTAAACTCGATTAAGTATCAATTCTTTTGGATTTCTATAAAATTAATAATAGAATTAACATATTTTACTCAATAAAAATTGGAGTTGAGTATATTCCGTCTTAACAGATCCAATGGCGAAATATCATATTTCACAATTGCTATTATAGTGGATAAATCAAACATATGGATCTGATACCAGTTTGTTATAAAAAGACATGAAAAATAATGGCAATAGATGTAAAGCGCACACACAGATTTATGTAGAAAACCACTGATAGGAAAAACCACGAACAAAGGAAAGAGAAATTCACTATTGTCGAATAAGGAGTACAAGAGTTCATGAGAAAACAACACCAAAATGATGCTTTATATATATATTATATATATATATATTAACCTAAATCCATATTTGTATGTGATGCATGAAATAGATGAGAATTTGCATGTAAGCCGGCTCAAGTCTGGTAGCCTTTATTTCGAGGTCAGTGGTGCTGAGTCAAGTGATGGCTAGCTTAAGAACTTTTTCAAGGGCGGCAGCCTTGACTTCATGGCTGGCGGCTTTGACTGGTTTTCACTAGATTTGGGTCACAAACTCCAACACAAAATATACATACATTTTATCTTTTTGGAAAGGAACTTCACACACACATCTTCCCGGATATTTCCTTGCCAAACAAATACGTACATATATTGATGCAGCAAAATATATAGAAATTTATCACAAACTATTAGTTTGCATGCAAATGATGGATTGTGATCTTTAATATCCTATTGATTCAATGAATATCCAGTAAACGACATTCGAATTCAAAAACGATAGAGAAATTGAAATTTTGGGGAAAAAGATAGAGTTAGACAACTCAAAAATATGTATTATTGAAAATTTGAATTGTCTTGCCATATGGTGTACACATATGAGCAAGCTCAAAAGCTATAAAAAATAGAACTTGAAAACTACCAAAAATAAAAACGCCCTACAACTCACAGATAAAAAGAAAATGGAAAGGCAAATACTATAACACAAACAACAAGCAAAATAGAATAGTCAATAAGAAGTTATAACACATAAAACCTACCTAAAATAGAAAAAAAAATGTCATTTTAAGAACCAAAATGATGGAACTCGCCCTAGAATAGGTATAGCATACCACCAAAGCTAATGATTTCTTCCTATTAACTCAATTCGTTCAAGATAGAGTCTAAAAATCATAAAACTGTAACTAACCCATGATCTCCTCTTTTATAGGTTATCGAGTTTTAATAATTTATAATCTTATCACTACAAGAAAATTGATCTTTAGAGGCAGAAATTTTGCAACAAAAAATTTTTGTCTCTAAATTATTTTATTAGCGACGGAGTTGCGACGCATTTGCGAGTATATACGAAGGAAGATTTTTTATGTTTAATTATGTTTTAACAACAGAATTTGCGACAGATTAGTTCGGACCTGTAAAAAAAAAATTATTCTGTTGCAAATCTGTCTCTAATTCTATAGCGGGAAGAAAAATTTTTTGGCGGAATATTTTCTATTTAAAAGTTTGTTTCAAATTTGTCTCTAAAAATAAAATAATATTTATAGACTCTTATGCATATTACTTTTAGAGACAGATTATATTTCGTCTCCGATTAGATAATATATGCATATGTATATATGATTTTCAGAGACAGATTAAATTTGTCTCTAATTATCTTTTAATTTGTTTAATAGATAAACAAATAAAACGACAACCAAAAAAATAAATAAATAAAACAAAAAAAAAAAAGAAAAAGCAAATCACTTAGACACTCTACCGTGTCTTCTCATTCTACATTCTAAAAATCCCCCCAAAATTGAAAACCCTAACCCTTTCTATTCATGTGTCCAAGCCAGCTCCTACTGATCCCAAATGGAAAATGATGATAAGGACATCCAAGGTTTATCATGGCCATTTGCGATTTTCTGAGGTAACCTTTTCTTTTAACCCTATAAAAAGAATTTCAGAGCACATGAGAACTTCTACTTACAAACTTACGTTTTATTAGGAATTGCTGACACCAATCCTGGAAACTTAGACAGTAAAGAAATCACAAGTGCATTTTCTCTAGTTAAACTTAATGCTCCGTTTGACGTATGTTTGCCTGTTCCCTATTGTTTTTCGACACTATGAGTAATCTCTTCAAGGGGGAATCGTATCCGAATCCCATTTTGAACTCATATCTTAGATTTTTTTTATTGGCAAAATTTCTAATTTTTTAATTTTCTTTTTCATATTTTATTTCTTTTTCTTAGAAAAAAAAGGGTGTGTGTGTTTGGGATATATTATAATCAAAATGCTAATGCGGACAATAACGCCTTCATGGCTTATGAGAAATTGTAGTGAAAATATATATGGTATTTGAATACTGGTCGGATTTTATATTAGTATGTAAATTTTTATGATATGTGAAGGGGACTAACGATGTGTTTGAAGTTTGGGAGTAAGGCAAATGATTTAATAGGATATTTTGATATTGATTTGACTAGTGATTTTTAAGAGAGGAATTTTCACTCTGCTTGTAAGGGGTAAGGCTTCCTAGTTATGAAGTAGTCAATTGAAAGGTTGGAGAGTGTTGTTTGAGGTAGCTATTTAAAATGTTAAGGATGGTAATCAGTATGTTGGTATAGGAGATTGAACCTAAGTTAAAAGTGAAGGATTTGATGTATGTATCTGGCAATGGCTGGAAGTTGTTGCAGGGGATTAGAAATCTATTGGGTTTAGAAGAAATCAAAGCAATCCATTGTAAACCTATTTTTGGCTTAGCAAGGGATGGATATGCTTGTGCGGTAGTTTGATCGACATGGTGTGTCTCTTAGCTAAATCAGCTTACAAAAGAAAGCTGATTTGAAATTGACGTATACATTAGTGTCTTAGTCTACAAAATCACAAGGAAGATTGTAACTCTCTAGGGAAATTTTGACCACGAGGAGATGTGATTTATGAAGATAAGGGAAATGGAAGATCAAATAGAAAATTATGAATTCTGAGTAAAATCTAAAAAGTAGTAAAGTTGTAGTTATCCATGAAATGCAAATGGTGGATAATGGATACATGAGTCTGGACTCCTAAAAGGTAAGGGCAGAAGTCAGAAATATCCCATCATTTTCTTTTAAATTACAAAACCTATCATATTTGTTATGGTGCCAAAAGTTGAATTTATCTGTCTATATAGCTATAATTATTTCTTTTTTTGCTTTAGTACTCCCACCAGGTGAAAGAAAGTTGCTGATCCTAGAGTCTTGTCTAGTTTTGTTTGAATGAGTAAGTGTTTATTATGTGTTTTTAAAGTGATAATAACTATTTATTTTATTTCAAAGATATTTTACTTTTTAAATTTATTTAACACGTGAAAAATATTTATTTACTGAGATAAGGTGATAATACTATTCTCAAGACAACAAATTTTTATCTCCACTAATAATATTGTCTTAAATATGAATGTCCTTAATAAAATCATATGTTAAGGAAAAATGGAAGTATCTAAACTAGATTTTGTTCTTTTTTTTTTTTTATATCCCTCTTTTTTTTTCCATTTTTGTGTCTTTTAGGACAATATAATAAACAATAATCCTGAAGTGAAGGAAAAAATCCAAAAAGTGAAAAAGCAAGGAAAAGAAGATTCGGTAGAAAAAGACAGAGAGAGAGAGACAGAGAGAGGGAGGGAGAGGGAAATAGAAGAGAAATTGATTAAAAATAAAAAGAAAAACCAAATAAAAAAAAGAAAGAAATATCCAGTAAGGGTGTTGAATTTTCAAAAGAGCCTTTACATGTGCAATCTGATTTGTGTGTTCATGTTTTGTCAAGTAACTCACATCTCATACTATAAATCTCAATATAGTATCATATACGTATATTGAAATTTCACTAGCTAAGTATAATTTTTAAATTGAAATAATCATCGAACTGCTAACTAGTTTGATACAAAAATTCTAAAGTAACCTTTATACATACATAGTGGTATTTGCATGCAAAATTAAAGGTAACGAATTTCTGGCTATATAAATCTCGTAACATCATATGATCTGCAAAAGTTATTTATTATGGCTTTTCTCATTTTCCTTTCTTCTTTTTTTTTTTTTTTTGGATTTACTACTATTATTATTATTATTATTATTTTGCTTATTCTTGATGAAGGAGTTATTTACTCGTCTTACATTTTAAAATGGATGTATCGAAACGAAGAAAAATTAAAATTTAAACACTAAAATGAAAAGGAAGTTAAAAAAATGAATAAGAGTATCTATCATCCATATATGGTGTGAATATCTTGAGATGCTCTTACTGGTTATATTTTTTATACATGGGTGTTTATGAATACTGAAGCCTCCATTGAGCACTAGATATTCCCGCAGTAATCCAAATCTAAAAACCGAACACTTATTAATCCAAATCCAAATTTGCTTTAAGCTATTGCTATTGTGTTTGATAGTTTTATTGTGTGAATGCGGCTCTCATATATTGTCATCTCTAGGATATTGCTGGCACCTTGGCGCAAAAGTAGCAGAAGATGCAGCTCATGTAGCAAAGTTGTGCTCAGCTCTTGAATCAGTTGATCATAAAAGAAGGTAGGTAGTCTTATAATTTAGTTTTTCCTTTTCTAATACCCAATCAGTATGGCGTTTCCTTTGAATGGCTGTTTTTATTATTTGAGATGTGTGGACTCAAGCATTATTTTAGATAATGCTTCACTTTCCTCACTTGCTTGTTATTATTCACGCATTTTGGCTTATTGACCGTAAATGTATTGCCAACTGATCAATAAAAAGAAAAAAAAAAAAGAAAAACAAAAATAAAACGTATTAATATTGAGAAACTCAATAGAAAATGACCGGAGTGGAGAATGTCAGACATGCAGCAAAACTAAGACTTAGATGCTTAAATACCACATGTTTGTGCATTAAAATTCCTAAATAATCATTTAAGCTAGCTATATGTATACATATAATATATATTGTTCAACAAAAAACTGCAGTAAGTAAGTAAGGATTAAAAGAAACTTCTCTTTTAAATATCTTTTCTGCCTTCTTTTTTTTTTAATCATATATATCTCAACATCATCCTAGCAGCAGTAGTAAAGTTAGTTCTCAAACTCAGATAGATAGCTTACAATGCAAAGCGAGCGACTCAATAGTATTGGTGTGGATAGCAATGGCAGATAAAAATTCAAATTAAATTAGGTTGTGAATCTTGGATCATTTGTAAATATGAGATGAAAAGGATCAATAATTGTGGAAGAAGTCTGTTTTCTAGCTGATATGCTGCTAGTTGCTTAAATTAAGGTGAATTTTATCCTATTTCTACACTTGAAAATCTATTCAGGCATTGTATGTTTAAAACTTGAGTATGGGATCCTTAGTTTCACTTTCTTCTGGCTCATGGTGTGCCTATCAGCTATTATGGAGTATTGACAATGGTCTTGTCATCTTAACAATATTTTTCGTATTGATTGATTTGTTGTGTTTCATGTAAGAAATTCAAACAACAGCAAAACAGAGAGTGTTTGAGCAAAAGTTTCATGGTATGAACACAAAGTGATCTTAAAAGTATTAGGCTTGACCAAAAAAAAAAAAAAAAGAAAGAAAACTTTCATTTTTTTCATTTTGCCAAAGGTCTGCTATTGTTGAATGGATGGCCACTCAAATTGTTTTATAAGAAAGCCTGGTAATAGAACCAAGGCAAGAATAAAAGAATGAAAAGAGGTTGGGAAGAGGATCAATCTTGTATCAATACAGTAATAACAAACCATTAAGTAATTTGTTGTAGGATAGGTTACCTTGACTAACTTGTAATTTTTGGGTCCTTGGTTTTTTTTTTTTTTTTTTTCTTCATATCTCGTGACTACCAATCGTTTAGCATTTTTCTCATCTAATACTCAAGTGAACTAGTTGAATCATATTTCGATAATTTGAGTAATTGTGTGCTTGTTGTGCATCTGCAACTTCATCATACATTTTGTGATATTTGTTCAATATGGAAAATTATTTCTATGCATTTCAGCAAGCATTTTTCTATGCATATTTTCATCAGTGTGCTATTATTGGTTGTTGCATGCCCATCTTGGAAAAAATTTAGTATTAAGGATAATGAAGTATTGTGGGACTTATTTGAGGTAAACAAATTTGATTTTGTTGTGTATTGTATTTATATTTACAGCTAGTATTAATAACATTTTATGATTTTAGAAACGATATACTTGGGATCCAGCAAATGAGTATAAGATAAGAAAGTATGGAATGCTATAGCATCGAGAAGATTTAGCGATGCACTCAATAGAGCTAGAAAGGAAGCATGTGTAAAGATTGGCAAACAAAAAGTAGAGGATACAAAGGGAGATGGACCTAGCTGGATATCACCTGAAGTATGGAATAAGTTAATTGATGACTATTGGAGTGGCTCTAAATGGGAAAAGAAATCTAAAGTAGCACGTAATAATCGACTCACAATTAAGGAAGGTTCTATTTCAAAACATTAAGGAGGTTCCATTTCATTTTCCTTGTATCGAAAAAGAATGGTATGTTCATAATTCTCTCTCTTGCTATTTAGATGTAACACACTTTGTACGTACTAAATGTATGATTAAGAAAAGAATTTATGAGATTTTTCTTTTGAGATGACTCAATATTATTAATGTAGGAAAATACTTTGAAGCGACCTATCTCCCAACTTGAATTATTTGATCGTATACATATGAAAGAGAATGGCTTGGGTGAATATATTGACAAAAAGTCAAAGATTGTTTGTGTAAGTTTATTTTGTTATTAATTTACATAATTTATTATTTTTTAGAACTTCTAATATTTATTATGTTAAATGGACTTTTATAGGATAAATATACTGAGTCATTAAAAGCAAAATATGATGAAGATTTATCATCACTTCCTAGCTTTGACTCAGATGCATGGATGGAAGCAATTGGAGGCCCTAGTCATAGGAGGTTATATGGATTTGGAGTTAGGGAAAAACCAAATAACATGGTTGGAAATAGTCGGAGTCCATCCTCTTGTGGTTCCGCTTATGGTGATTCATCATCATCTATCATTACTTAAGAGAAACTTGGAGAGATATTAGAAAAGATGCAACACGAAATGCAAGAACGAATGGAAAAAAGAGAGCAAGAGTTGCAAGAAAAAATGGAGAAAAGGGAGCAAGAACAAATGGAAAAAAGAGAGCGGGAGTTCCAAGCAAAATTAGACAAAAGAGAAGAAGAATTTAAGGAAGAATTGAGCAATTGGAAAGTGATCTTGATATGCTTTTGATGGCATTTCATATGCGACCTTCATAATTTTTGTTGAACTTCTACTTTATATAAGGACTTATGTTATGCCTTTTTGCATTTATAGACTCATAACTATTGCAAGTATGAGTATCTTAATAGTTTATTTTGTTGAAAATATTTAAGCAGGCATTTGGTATTTTCATATTCATATAATGTATATGTAAGCAAGATTGAGATTATTGAAGGAAAGAAATTTGTAATGAGTATATAGTAAACTAGGATAGATTTGAAATGGAAATTATGAATAAATATGACCTTTTATTAAAATATTGTATAAAACAGAGACAATTTTGCGACGGAATTAATTATAGGGTTTTTATTTGCTCTAGCAATTATAATAGAGATGGATTTGAGACAGATTTGCTAAATTAATAAATTAAATTATAATATATGAAAAAAAAAATTGAAATGGATTTGCGACGAACATTTAAAAGAAAAATTATTAATAATCGAGACAGATTTGGGATGGAAAAACGCAGTCTCTGAACTCTTTAGTCGTGAATTTTCATGACAGATTTGTGATAGAATTTGTAAGTATCAGAGACAGATTTTTTGTCTCAAAATTTGCAACGGATTCTTAAATCCCTTGCAAAAGAATCAGCGACGATGATTTTTGTGATAGAAATTTGCAACAGATTTTTCGTCTCTGGAAGTCTTTTGAGATAGAATTTCCACTTTAAGAGACAAAAATTTATGTCTCTAAAAACCAGTTTTCTTGTAGTATATAATTCTACTCTCAACTCAGTTTGTATAGGAAAGCACACATATCATTTCATAGCATAGGATAGAGTATAGGGCCATCTCCATAAGAAACTTTACAAACACTAATACTCTCTAATCCTCCTATTACCTAGCCAATTGATTGATGGATTGGTTATGGGTTGTTATTCCTAAATTACTAAAGATTACTTTAATTGACACAAATGACTACAATACAATACACTATACAAGATTCAACAATACACTTGCTCATTTCCTTAACACGATCTAACAATGATTGATGTTCTAACAATTAATTATCTACAAGAATTCATAAGGTATATGAATGTTCTTCTCATAATCATTCAAATATAATTTTACTTAAGTCCATCAGGATCTCTCCCAAGTTAACAGCTAACTAAAATTGTTTTAAGCCACTACAAGAATTTTGATATTAGGTAACGTTTACAAATATTACAAACGTTGCCTATATTTTATAATTTACACACTCATCACAATGGTCATTTAATACATAGTATTAGTCACATTTATAGAACAATTTATGCTTATATTGAACATCATCTTATTTTGTGACTCATTAAACATAACCAATCTTATATTTAAAAATCCATCCTTTTTTTCTTAAATATCCCGCCATTTCAAAATTTGCACAAAATGAACCATCTATTTAAAACAATACATGACCCTTCAGTTCTCCACCCTCACGTTGCCTCACTTTTTAGTTCTCATTGTCGCTGACATAGTGCCTCACTACCGTGTCTCCACCTCCGATCGATCGTCGTGCCTCCACCTATGACCGATTGGTGTGGTTATACCTCTACGCGAAGAACCATCTTTCCTTCTATGTGTGATCATAACCAGTAAGTTTCTTCATGTATGTCCCTTGACAAGCGAAGAATTGATTTTTGAAAACCATCGTTCCTTCTCTGACTACTTCTCATTGAAAGATTATCTCTCCTTTTTTGTTTTTTTTTTTTTTGGGTTTGGAATAAGAAACAACATAAGCATGGAGGACTTCTAAAAATTTCAAGTTTTAGGGCTTGTACTGTCAGTTTCTTGATCCCTATTTTCGATTAGCAATGCAATGCCTTCGTGTTGATGATGAAGTTTGTAAAATTTTTTAATTTTGAATGCTTGGATATGATATTAGATGCAATTTAGTATAGATACAAGATTTGAATGTTCGGATATGAGATTTAAATGTTTAGATAACTCTTATGTTCTACTTTTGTTTTGTTTTTGGCAAACAATTCACACAAGCTTTTAATTTAGGGTTTAACCTTTATGTCTTTCCCTACTTCATAGCTATCTTGTCTAGTTTTTTTTTAATTTTTTTTTAATGAAAAAAGAGGGATTAGCATCCCATTGTAGTGTCACTGTTTGAATAACCTTGGGTAACTGCTCGCTCCGGATTTGTTTCTGAATTCCGCATGCTGATTTAGACTAGAATATTAGTTCTCTAGTTGATAAACAGAAGTTCTCTTGCAGGTAAATAGAAAACCAGAGCATAATATGGTAATAACAGTGTGAATTAGCCATATCTAAATGATGGATAAAAAATGATGGTATTATAAGTGATATGTTGCTATTGGTGTGGTGGATTGATGATAGGATTTAAGGTTTTCCAAATGTTCTTTGACTAATAATGTGAAAATTGAAAAACTTTGACCTTGATAGTATCTTCCCCTTAGAGCAATGTATAATTTTAACCATGACTATAGGTTGGGAAAATTTCCATAAAAGAAAGTAATGTTGGCCATTCTGTTTTGATCCATCTAGCTTAGTGTTTTGGATAAACTATAGGATGTACGATAGTATTATAGTATAATTGAAACAACTGTTGTATGCAAGGTTGATGCCCAGTTTGTTGCTTGTATATAAAACGATATCTAAATTGTTACAAGCTGGTAGGTAGTTATCGAAGCCACACACAATCTCTCTATTTATAAGATAAGATATTTCAAATGTAAAATTTCTTATTTTGTTGGTTAAGGACCTTTTAAGAAGCTTCTGGTTGGATTGCAAAAATATTTCATTTGAATTCAATGTGTATATTTGAATTAGAAAAGGAGACATCCAATATCTGTTTAAGATAATCCCTTCATTCTTTTTAATGTATCATTGTTGCCATTAAAAGATAGAATGCACTTTCAATAAAAGAATAATGAAAATCAAATACAATTGCTCTACCTTTGCAGGTTGTAAAACCTTTTCTTTTGATAACTTGCAACTTAAATTATTATTAGTGCTATAGATTTAAAAAAACCGAATCTGCTTTACTTTAAATTGCTATGAAAAGAAAAAATTATCCTATTGTGATAGTCTAATAAGTATAATTTACTCGATTAAACCTTGCATCAAGTTCTTCTGTCACAAAGTGACTTTTCGCACCAATTAGTATTATTCCTACGTCAAAAGCCTGTCTAAAATAGTTTAACAAGTTCTTTAAGTTGGAACAAGTTCTTCTGGTATATTTACTCTATTTTAATGCTATCAAATGGCCCAAATTTATACAATACTTGATTTCCTTCATCTTTCTAAAATTGTTTTAAAGCTATAAAATAATTAATTTACTATGGTTTACTTCGTTTTTATATGTCAATTGATGGTTTACTTAGTTAATGTGAATCATCGCCTAAAATGGGGGCAAATACAAGTTTATGGTTTGGTATTGTATAATTCTCTACACTTGCAAAGATACACAAGCCAAAAGGGTAACAGAACACAAGAAAGAGCATGGTCATACCAATGGCAAGGTCGAACAAAGTAAATGTGTAAGTTCATTGGTCTTTGGAAATTCCCAGCTTGCATGTTTCTTTTCTGGTCCCCCATAGTTTATTTTTCTAGTACCGCATATGAATAATTGATAAATTAAACTCATAGTAATATTACAGTGAAAAGCATTAAATATACTACTCAAGTTGCACCAAAAGTGTTATGGTTGTTATCATAATTCTTATTAGCTAGCAACCTCACACAAAGTAAATCCATTTCATACATATTAATTAGCAATCGAGTGAAGCATTTTTTAGCAATGTAGTAACTACCAGTTAAGTAAATTTGCAAATTTTATGACTTGAGTGGACAGAACAATGTACTTAAGGGATTTTGTGATAAGAATTGGCTTCTCTAGGGGAGAAATAGTACAAATTCATTACAATTGGTTCCACCACCATGGCTTCTACATTGTAGCAATGTGAGTCAATATCATCTAAGACCTAATCATGCATTTAAAGAATGTATGTGCAAATTTAGCAAACCTAGTTAATCCAACTTGATCACGCTTTAATAGCTAGCCTTAATTTTGTTAGTGTATCATTCTTATTTTTCTATTTTCTAAGTATCTAAATTTAATTTAATTATGCATACATTATACTTTCTAAAGATATAAGAAAAGAGCAACCAGCTTAAATGGCACAAATATCATGTATGAAATGTAAGATAACTTGCAAACATGGAGCCATTTTTTAGCAAATAAGAGAGGAAATAGGAGTCCTACTAGTCTACCATGCCAACCAGTAATGACTTCTCTATGAAAGTAGCAAGGACACTAGTGATAGTTTAGTGTTTCCTTCCCATATTTCACATGAATGTTGCTTCTCAAAACATAGAAGATATTAACTATGACTATGGATTGGGAAAACTTCCATTAAGTACAGTAATGTTGGCCATTTTGTTTTGATCTACTATCACAAAATGATTTGTCTCACCAATTAGTATTATTCCCACATCAGAAGCCTGCCTAAAGAAACTTTAACAAGCTCTCTAAGTTGGACCAAGTTCTTCTAGCGTATTTACTCTATTTTAATGCTGTCAAGTGGTCCCAAATGTATATGATACTTGATTTCCTTTATCTTTCTAAATTTTTTTTAAAGCTGTAAATAGTTAATTTACTCTGTTTTACTTTGTTTTCAAATGTCAATTGATGGTTTCACATATGGCCATATCCTTGGTAGTAAAGTTGACGGGACCATTAGCTGCCGATTTATTGAAGTATGCAAATTCTAAGGGTCTCACTGCTCTTCTTCATGCTTCGGTTCATAAGATCCTATTTAGGATAAAAGGTATGCATATTTTTTATTTTTTTAATTTTTTTATGTGGATCTTTTATTAAGTTGAACATGGCAAGAGCAAAATAGCAATGTAGGATTTATATAGCATAACTTGTATATGTCTAGTGGGAATAAGTTTAAAATCATTCTCACTATCACAGTACATCATTTGGAGGACTTAAAATTCTGAAAATCAAAATATACTGAATGGTGGCTAAGTAGAGGAATGAAAAATCCAGGAATTCAGGTAACAAAGTCTATGATTATTATCGGATAATCGGATTAGTTTCGCTATGTATATGTGTGATATATATTAGCTAAATATATTATCACCAAACATATACTTTCTAACCATGTTTTTTTTTTCATCTAAATATTAATACACTTAAGCTATCCTGCTATATCTAAGAACAATTTTGGAATAATCTTTGATAATTGTTCTTTTTCTTTTTCTCAATTTTTTTTATACTTATTTAAAATAGTTAATGTGATTTTTCCTAAAACTTATATTTATTTATTTATTTCAACACATGAGCATCTAGACCATTGGCACATGGAGTGATATTTAGGGATGCATTAGGAGCAAAGCACAGAGCATACCTTAAACAAGGCCTAAGAATGAAATCATAATCTTTGCTAGGGCACTTGGAAGCCCACAACTATTAATGCTAAGTGGGATGTGTATGGACCATCCCGGTGCCTAGGCATGATGATTCAGTTGCTTTTGCAAACATAAAATTCCGACTACTTGAAAAACATTGAACTGTAATGAACCTTGAGCTATTGAGAGTTAATTTTAGGGATATCTTGGATTGTGCTTGAACTATGTTATGTATACAATGTGTTTACACGTGTTACTGAGGCATGTCAAACATTGCTGCTATTTTTTTTTTTTTTCTTGTAGGATGATGATGTCAATGTAGTGACGTATACAATTTTGGCTGGTATTGATCCGTAGCGTTCTTGCTACTTTATACAAGGTATTACTTTTGATAAAATGAAAACATTATTTAATGGCAATTTTGCAGCTTGATAAAACATGTTTCTGGCACTATAGTTGTTTTTCAGGATGAATAGTGTTCAAAGTTAAAAATATATCCAGTTTTGCAAAAGGTAGTTCCTTATATGATCTCTTTGATACTTGTGATTTCGTAATTATAAATGCATCGGTGCACTATTCATGCATAATCTGGCTTTAGTTAAATTACATCTGATTTTAGATGGGAGCTTAATCTTAAATTTACCTAGTTTAGTTGGAGAAAATACTAAGGAAACCTGAGATTGTTGTGTTTGCCAAGGTGCTTAAAGCCTATAAAGTTCGTATTGCACCTTTTTTTTTAAATAAGCCACATTTATCTATATCATTCCTTAACTCTTATCATGGTTATGTTGGTTTTCATTAGAAAGCTCTTCTGCTAAATAATTTTACCATGCTGTACTGTTCTATGGTTGAACATAACCTTCTGAGTGCAAGTAAACTATACAAGAATATAAGGTTAGGTTTATATATCTCTCTCTTCTGGTGTCTTTTCACTATGTTTATGTTGATAAATATATGTAATACTATCTTCTGATATTCTTCGGATCAGCTTTGATGAGCTAGGAACTTTATTGGGCATTCCTTCTCATACCATCAGGCCTAATACTTTATCAACTATTTTTACATTTCATTAACTCCTTTTGTAGTATTAGTGACTTTGTGCATTCAAAAGGCTCTGTGGATAAAGTGCCTGTTATGGGGCATCGCTGAACAAGCTTGGGTGATTCTAGTTAGATTGTCTATGTGCATGTTACCTTCTGTCTTGGTTGCATTGTGAACTTAAGGTAAGTTCCTTATTTTTGTTTTATTTTAGCTGACTAGTGGGATTAATTATATTAAAAATTCTTACTTTGATATTTACTAATTATGAACTTTGGAGTTGCTAAAAAAAATCCACTCTCATTGATTGGCCATGATTACAACTCTAATTGAAAGTTTTCAGTTTGCATTCCAAGAGGTCAGCTATATATTCTAACAAGAGCACCCATTAATGTCTGTTGCTAGCTGGAAGTTGTGTTTTGCATATTTTTCAAGCCATTGCATGTTAATATTTTGATCGCTCCATTTAGGTAAGGAAAATTTAAGTTATATGACGACTATACTTTAGGATTTAAAATGATGAAACGGTTTGACTAACAATGACATCTGTTATGATGAATTCAGAACCTCAAATGATCACAAAAAAAAAAAAAAAAATCTGAACTTCTTTTACTTTTCTACCATTTTATTAGTAATGGGTTCATCTAACAATGAGGACAAAAGAAAGCATTTTAGTTGGTTGCAACTTTACTTGTTAAATTGTAGAAGACAATTTGCGATTTATTTAATGTAGAAAGCAAATAAGACCAGTTTAAACTCCAAACACAACATAGGCCAAGAATCAAACTCTAAAAGGCTGCATGTAACTTCATAATAAAAATCTAGATATTTTACATCAGCTACAATATTACTAGCATAAGAATAAGTTATTAAGATAGTGCACTTACCCTGCCTTCTGTAACTCAGATTCCTGATCATCGTGAAGACTATAGGTGAACATTACCTCAGTTGGTACTTCAGGAGTGCTTAGTTCTGCTTGCTATATTATTAAACTTGCTGCTATGTTGCTATGGCTTGGATTGATTTGGTTGTAAAGTGCTTGGTCTAGTGTGGATTTGTCCAAAACTGAGGCTGGTGCTTAGTGGTAGTAGTTTATCGGAGTTCAGTCAATGGAATTCATGAAAATTATAGAACTCCAACCACTTGATTAGACATGATGTTGCTCTTACTAAGATAGGCTTGCGTCTATTGAGAAGCTACAATGCAACATTTCACTGCTACAACAAGGCAAAAAGATCAAATTGGTGGAATGCTGGGACTACTACAACTATTGTTTGTTTAATTGTTGATTACAAAAGTTTGAGCTTAGTTTTTGCCCATTTCTGCTATGACTTAAAATTAACTTAAAAAAATTTGTTACACTTTCATGATTCCTTATTCCATCACTCATCATCTTTTTACCTATTCTCTAGTCCTGGAAAAGTTCACAACATAAACTCCTAATACAACCAATTTTATTACATTTTAACCCCTTTTTTCTGAATTTATAAACAGTTGATCCCATTTATGCATTCTAACAGTTTTTAAATTAATGTTCCACTAAAAGCACACAATTCATGCATGCTTTTGAGTCATTTTAGTACGAATAAATATGTAATTTTAAATATTTATCAACTGTACATTGACTTGGAGTCCTAGAGTTTCATGAAGGAAAATCAGAGAAAGAAGAATTGATTATTTTACCTCATCAAGCTGCTCTTAAATAACATTAGTCTTAAAGCAATTGACTATATCATCTCCTACATGATTAGATTCAAGATTATCCATGATGTATAAAGCACCATATTTAAAATTAGTAAAAAATAAACCATTTGTGTTGAGCTATAAGAAGGTTTAATACTAAACCTTTTACTTGGAGTAGAAGGTTTAGTATTAATGCAGAAGATGGAAAACTCTTTTACCTTTTACTTGAGCTATAAGAAGGAGAAGCTTATCACATTTGTGTTTCCTATGACATTTTGATATTTTAGGGGAGGGAATGCTACCACTGTTGATATGATTAAGGAGGTCCCATTAGATTTTGATTGGAAACTGTGCCTATTTGCTAATGAAACAAGTTCTGATCTTTCTTTATGTTATCAAACAATCGATTAAGTGATCTCCAATTTCATAAAATTTGAAATTTCTCTTAGGATTCGGGTTTATCTTGTGCAAAATTTTAAGCCATCTTTGTTTTTTGTAGACAAAGATGGCTTGCATGTAGCTTGGGGTTTTTTATGTGTATCATAAACATTTTTAATCATGACTTTATCTTTTCAAGGGTATGGATCTGAGGGCTGTTGCTGAAGGTCAAAGAAAGATGAAGCAATTGTTCATAAAGTAAGAAACCCATTCCTTTTACTAATGCTTCTATTTGGTATAGTCATCAAAATTCTAAGGCAATACTAAATAATTTATATTTTCATAACGATTAAAAACATTAAAAATTTTATCAAGTTGAGTAGAAAATAATATTGATTAATTCCTTATATCTGTCTTATCTTTTATATCTATATTATTAAGGCAAAAAGATACCCTTTGGTGTCTTAATTGTTTATATATTTAAAAAAAAAAAAGTCATATTAGATATAAAGTAATCATGTATGATCAACTTGTACAACAACATGCCTCAAGTTTAAGTAGTTCAGGTTAGTTGTTATGGGCTTTTTCTTATAATTTCATTAATGATTTTTTAATCTTGCAATAATTGTATCTATATATTATATGACAGCAAATCTAAATGAAGGAGTTCCTTCTCCAAGTGGATGAGGTCCTTCGCCAAATCCATTGCACAATGATGATAGTAACGACGGGGAGGAAGAGAATTAAAGATAGATAGCTTTTTTTTTTTTGAACCGATTGACGCGATTGAGGTCAGATGTGGTGAAGTTTAGACATGCTTATTTTGAGATGATTTAGAACTTATGTTTGTGTTTCTTTGAAGGGTACTAAAACAATATTGTTCTATTTTCTACTTTCTTTATTGTAAGGATATGGTGAAGTTTAAGTATTGTTTATGTTATTTGATCTTATATTATATAGAGTGCACTGTTATGCTCTAGAATTCATGTGCAAAATTAATAACAGCTATAAATTGTATTGTGATGAGATAGGTTTAGATTATTAATTATGCATACCATATACAATAACAGGTACATGTTGACCAAACTGAGTTGAACAGCTACGTTTAGACATCGCCAATGTGTTAGAATAGCTATATTTAATAGTAGGATGATAGTAGAATTGTCACGTTTACACATCGTTACTTTAGTCTAACGGCTATATATAATGGTTATCAATTATGTATACTAAAATAATTTAGTTACGTTTAAACATTGCTAATTCTATTATATTCCCACCAATAACCATAATAATTGTCACGTTTCGATTGTTAATAAAATGATTAAGTCACGTTTAAACGTCGCCATACAAAACTTTTAGCCACGTTTAAATTTGGTAGGACAAAGATTAAGTACATTTAACCATGTATAAGTGTGACCAATACATAACATTACGCCACGTTTAACTGTGGCCTAACAAAGTCCATTTGGCACCCAAATATCGTTTGGCGACGTTTAAATTTTTAAAGTAATGTAATTAATCTGCGACGGACCTTTTGCGATGTCTATAGGCCACGTGTATTTAAACGTGACAAAAAACCTTTGGTTACATTTAATCAATATTTGGCAACGTTTATTAAACGTCGACAAAGGCTCTTTTTGTTGTAGTGAGCCTAGTAATTATCAAATTTCCATAAAGAAATGTAGAATGTCTTGCCATAATATCTCTATTATTATGAGCAACCCATTCAATGAATTAAATCTATTCAATGGAACCATCTCTTGATGTTTTCAACTAAAATCTACTCAAGAAATGTGTTGCGTGCTTACATTACTCCTTGAATTTGTTAAGTTTAATTTACTTGATCTAAATAATTATTGGACAATAGACAAATTTGAGATCAATTTCATGTTAAGGTAATAGAGCAAATCCTACTTCTTTGCTTAGACATGATACAACAATAGTAAACACAAATAACTACTAAAAATGGAAACATAACAACGAAATAACAAGAGTATAGAAGAAAAACCACTTTTAAATGAATTTGAATTGAGATATGGAGTCTTTTCAATCGAATAACACGAATGACACACTTCCAAGACTCTCTCGAGTTCTTTAAGACAATAATTATAAATCTGAACACAACCTCTCCCTCCTTGTATGAGGGAGAGGTTCTACAAAATGTTAAGATCCTAAAAAATGATACAATTGAAAAGATGAGAGTGTGTGACAATGTGTCTCCATTCATTCTTTTTCCCAAGTGGTGCAAGGTATTTATACTTATAATAGGATGCCTATTCGGATGTAACTCTCCATGGAAATGTTTCACATGTGTTTCCCTTCAAAGAAATCAATTCAAACTTTAAAAATTAGTAAATAGGACCAATTACACCCTTCATCATGGGGTTGATGGAGGGTGAGATCGTTTCTGACAAACAAATTTCTCCTCATAATGCCCATGATATGCAGGTAAATGGCTTTTCCTTCTTCATCAACAAATGATCACACTCGTGAGGCATCCGTTGATGATTGTTGATCGTCTTTTTCCTTGATAATGGGTGTGGTAGGTTTCTAATCTTCAAATATAGAGTTTATTACTCCTTATTACGCTTGTTATTACCCAAAATTGACTTGATCCTTTGCTCAAAACTGGGTAATTGTTGTTGGCTTGCTCCAAAAGTACCTGAAATAAGTAAATATATATAATAATTAGGTATCAATTCTTGAAGAAATTCTCTAAAGGAGCACTAAATTGCACTTAATATTCTAAGTAATTCATGGATAATTTATGCCTGTCAACCCATCTCCATCCCATTTTGTCACTACTTCCACCTCGTCACTAACATATCTTTTTGTAGGCTCTATCACCTTTTTCCCCTTTTCCTTTGTATCTTCTTTGTTTATCTTAAAAATCTATATATATATATATATATATATATATATAAAGAAGAAGAAGAAGAAGTTTTAAAAAAACTCAAAATCTCTGTTACATTATACTTTAGATCTGCTTTTGCATACCCATTACTCAAAATAGTGTGTCATTTCAAGCATTAATGTTGTGATCTTTCACATTAAACGATTTAGACCGAATAGTAGCTAGCTTATAAAACCCAATTTAATGATAAAAAACCATGTGTTCAAGGATCATGACTCATTAGAAGAGCTATTAGTATGTGATGCTTAGAAAAAGAAATGAGGTACATATGCCTTTCACTTGCATAAATTCAACATGTGTTTTATGCACTAGAAGGTCCATTATTACTCTTAGGGCCATTTTGTTTCATCTTATTTTGGTTATTTTAACATATCATTTTAATTGTTTTCATACAGTTATTCGTTAAAAAACAAATACGAATGAAAAACATAGGTTTTTACTCATAAACTGATCAAACAGATAAGATACAGATAAAATACAAATACAAATAAAAATTAGATAATCTAAATGCATACTTAAATTCTCTCGAACTCTATCCAAATTTTCATGTGGTGTCGTAATCAAGAATAAAACAATTGCCATTTTCGCTCTTGAACCTCTTGGTAGTGGGTTGTATCTTATCGGAGTTACGCTGATACTTCAAAATTATTAAAAAAAAAAAAAAGGAAAAAAAGGGGGAAAAAAAGAAAGAAAAAGGAAAAATCGTTTACGGAAGGCATTTGCACGCTCTAAGTTATTAGTTTTCTTCCCGCAGATTTAGCGAAATCCTCCGACAAGCCAAGCTCACCAACAAAGTTTACGGGGAGGATGAGATATTTCGATTGGCAATAGAATAAATAAACAATCCTAACCAATTTTTTCTATTCTAAGTTTTTTTTAAATATGGATATTTTCAAATTCATGCAAACCCGCAGTCTTAAAATGTATATTTCTGTTCATAACATTATTCATTGATAAAAAGAGGTACTGCTCAGGAAACCTGACCCACTTGTTCGTTTAGACTTTTAATTGCCTATTTAACAAATCAAAGAGCTAAAACCTAATAAACGTGCACCCAAAATTGGATTCCACACAAGCGGATGGCGGTTCCTAAACTACTCGAGTTTAGGTCAATGTTTATTCGAGTTTCATTCGAAAATAGTCGAATCGAACTCGAATTCGAACTATTCGAATATTTTATCAAACCAAACTCGAACTTTATATGTTTGGTTCGATTAGTTTGTAGGCCTAATCAAGCTTTATCAAATATAAATGTTAATCGAATTTTAATTGAATTCAAATATTAATATTATTTTAATTAGAATTTAAAATATATTTTTTAATAAATCAAGCTTAAACGAGCTTAATTGAGTCGAACTCGAGATTATATAATTTTATTTCGAGTCGAATTCAAGCTTAAAATATTAAGCTTGATCAAACTCAAACTCTGAAATTTTGATTCGAACTTGAATTCAAAATCAATGCCGTTTCATCTTGATTCGATTTGATTGTAGCCCTAATCCATACATTAGCTAAAGCCCCAAACCATTGTACTCCTGCCGAGCAGCATGTACGTACCGTACACATTGTTGCGTATTCTCTCGTGAAATTATTATAAGGAAAAAAAAAAAAAAAGAAAGAAAGAAGTGCCCTTTCCCAAAAAAGAAAAGAAAAAGAAATTGTTGTTTTAGATAGAAAACTATATAACGCTTATTTCAAAATGTTAAAGTGAAAAAAGAAATTATATTGGACGTCAATAAGATAAATGTTAGAAACTTTAAGCTCACAAATACACTATTATAATAAAATTTTGGACTTTAGTTTCGGTTTTCTCTAATTTCGTAGAAAAGAATGTGTGTCTGTGTATAAGAAAATAGTCCAAAGGATCAACATAGAGCTAGAAAAAAAAAGTTTAAATTTATTATTATTATTTTTTTAATGCCACGGCTTCACAAGGACAATATAATGTTGGGTCAATATTGTGGTTTATACCTCAACTTTTTAAAACCATTTTGCAATTATACACCTAACATTTTAAATTGTCTTTTTGTATACTAATTAGATATTCAATTATTATCATTTATACATCGTTTCATTTGGCTAACTCTTATTATCTTTATCATCATAGGTAATCAATCACAATGTGATATATGTAATGTTTTACTTTATATTATATACTAATGTCAAGTCATATTGTCACATTTCCAAAAAATTCACATCATCAACACCAAGGAGAAAAAATGGAGTATAAATGGTAGTTAATTAGGTGAACAAATTAATAATTTAAAACTTCAGGTTTATAATTACAATAAGGTATAAAGTTAAGGTGTAAATTACGATGTTGCCTCATATAATGTTCATTCCATGACATTTTTTAATTATAGTAAACCATTATATTATTTTTATACAAATATATTATATTATACCTATTATATTGTAGATGCAATAAATGACACTTACATGTATTTGTTACAATCATGCAAAAAGTTATATTTGTTAGTTTGTAAATTATGTAGGATATATTACTATTTCTTTTCTATACAACCCTAGTCCAAACTCGCATACTATTATAACTATATATAATATATATATAATAATTACTAACATATTAGAATGGTTAAAGGAATGGAGTCTAAATTTTCTGGTATGAAACAAGTGTTTACCAACCTTTAAAAATAAATTACCTAAATAGAAATGAGATAAATTTAATTATATAAATATTGATGCTGAATCATATGTTAGTAGTGCAATTTATTGTTTTACAAAATAAACGTACCTAGAAGAAACAATTTAGCAAAGTACTTGATCTTAAGATTATGATGAATCGTATTTAAAAAGAGCGTGTGACATGTGAAATAAATTTGAGAAAGGCGTTGTAACGCCTTAACTTGATGTTATTACAACCCACCACGTGTTCTTAACTTAAATTGATACGCTAAAGCTATGAAATACTAATCCATAATTATCCAAAACATATCTCAAATACTCACATATAAAAGGGTACCTATTTTTAAACATCATAAAAAAATCTTTAACATCATAGTTGGCATAAATCAAAGCCAGCATAACTCAAAATTAAAAACATCATAACTAAAAACTTATAAAACTTCCAAAATCCATAAAAGAAACATATAAAGCTTTATATGGTCTTCCAAAAACTATCTTTAATCCCAAGCATGTCTAGGAGTTAGCAGGATAATCAAGTCCACTAATGTCCTCCCCATCATCTACAGAAATGTCATATCCAAACAAATCATATACACCCGGATCTTCACTTTTTCCTAAAAAAGGTAAGAGAATGAGCAAATATTACTTGGTACATCAAACCACAAACACAAGCACATGAGCACACATAATACATAATCACATACAACCTATTCTAACGCATTAAACACAAGTTATTATCTTTTTAATAGCCAGCAAATAGCATAGTCTAGAACCAACAATCCAGTTCTAAAGCTGGAGGTACTCATGACGCCATAAAACACACAGTATAGAAAACAAATAATGTATTGATAAATGTGTATTTTATACATGTTTATCCTACAATTTATCTCACATTTTCATGCATAGATTTAGGCTTTTGAAGTGAATTTCTACAGAAAATAGAGAAATTGCATGATTTAAGCTCATTTGTATTAGATAATGTAAAAAGCTATCATATCAAAAGACTTAAAATAGCATTAATGTGTACTACTTTTCACTTTCTATCTTATGTCATCTAAAATATGAAATCTATGCTGCTGCATACTCTGAGCAGGGCTGTTTTAGCTTGCCAAGATCATCACCAAGTAGTACTCGCATCAACACTGCACTCCACAAGCTGATCTAACCTACTATAAGGAGTCAAGCTTTAGACTAGCGGTGATCATTTCTATTATGATCAATAGCATCTCAGTGAGCTCGTAATGCCCTTGCACCAATCCGATCAAGCACCCAACCAGCTAAAGTCCTATCGAGCATTACTTCTAATCGAGCAAGACGTAGCAAGCAACAACCCAACGAACACCAGCAGATGACTCGAGCTCCGTAAGCAGCTTTCAGGCTAGGAGGATTCCAACCTTAGTATGTACCAATCAGATTCGGGTTGATATACAAACGAGCTGCAACGTCCGAGGCAAGTGGTCAAACATTTCAAGCAGCTGCTGTCAAGAAAGGCACCGACCAGGATCTGCTGTACCAACCAGAAAAGAAGCACCCATCCATGCCGAGCTCCTTTACATCACCGAACCAACCAAGCACCTGAAGTCGAGCTCCATCCATCCCGACCTTAGTTGGAGTAGTGCTGACTTATGTACATTGACCTGATCTGAGAGCAGCAGCAAGCGCCCAAGTGATACTCCTCCATGCCGAGCTTCTCCATTTTTTACCTAATCTGCAGACGATCGAGCTTAATGTGTCCAAGTCCGAGCCATCAGCTGACCAAATTCTGCATCACATGAGCATTGACCAATCAAGATCATGCAGACGACAAGCTACTACGCCGCCGGCTTTGACCAGCTAGACAACCTGCCTTGACCAGCCTTTAAGCCAGCTTACTTTATTAGCTATGTCGCACCATTTATTTGTATTTATTATCGGTCTAAATTGTATTTATCATTTTTCTTTTTAGATTTCTATTTATTATTTTCTTTATTGTTTATGTATATTGTATTTTACTTTACCTTTTTAGGATTTTCATGTAATAGTATAAATAGGCCTTTAGGCTTGTATTGAAAACAAAACTGATATTTGACATATTTGATATTAAATTGAGAAGATTTTCTTTGAATTTGCAATTACTTAGCAATTGTGTGATTAAGTTCACGTTTGAGATCAATCGTAGTTATTGTTCTCTGTTATTTAACGCTTCCATACTACATCAGATTAGTATAAGAGAGGGTAGAATCTTGTGGAGATGTTGTTGATACTAGAATAGGAGGCAGTCGTATTCCTGACGGTGTTTAGGGTACGTAAGTCCTATGTTACGGGAAATCGATACAAAGGGCGATGTTGGAGAACATGGATCAAAGATTCCAGCATTATAAGCAGCGCTTTGATGATCTAATTGAGCGATCTATACCAATAGTAGCAGGAAAGATTATTGGAGATGACCGGAAGGCGATCCAAGGATCAGTTCTATTACTTATGATATTGATGATGAAGATGAGTTTTTTGAAAATCTAGCTTGGAGAAGAAGTCATGGTAGCAAAAGACTATATGATAGGAGCAATTACAAGTATAAAGATGAAATCTTTTTTCAATTTAAATATGTTGTTTTGTGAGTTTGATGGTACTGGAAATCTAAATGACTTTTGGGTTTAGGTTGAGGAAGTTGAGAGTTTCTTTGACCATATGAGAGTTTATGAGGGTATGAAGATAAATTTAGTGAAGAGTTGTTTGCAGGGCGATACATGGTATTGGTGGGAAAAACTTTTGGCAATGAGATGCCTTGAGGGCAAGGGGCCTGTAAAGACTTGATTTATGATGAATACCTGATAGAGCGGGAGTTCTTTCTCTTAGACTACAAGAAAATCCTTCCTTAGAAAATTCCAAAGATGCCTGAACCAGTAAACCTAATTCCAAAAGTTCCTAAAAAGGAATTTGTGCTTCTTACCCAAGACAATTTTGATGAAACCAAAATTGTAAAGGAATGTGAACTGAAGTCTATGTAAAAAAGAAGAGGAATTGTTAATTAGTGATGAATGTGATGATCAAATTGAGAAGGGGGATGAAAATAGTGTAAATAAATTAGACTTTATTGAGAATGAGTGCTTGGATAAGAGAGAAGCAAATATTGAGGAAGGAGATGAAAAGAATGAGATTTATTGTGAACCTAATAGAGATGATGACTGTGAAGAAGATGAAAAACTGTGAGCAGGCTCAGGTGTGATTAGAAGGTTGATATAGATACCCAAGGAGGCCTTTAGACTTATCTTTAAAAACAAAACTGATATTTGACATATTTGATATTAATTGAGAAGATTTTCTCTGAATTTGCAATTTCTTAGCAATTGTGTGACTAAGTTTACGTTTTGAAATCAATCGTTGGATTGATTTCTGTTATTCAACACTTTCGTACTGTGTCACAAAAGCAATGCAAGCAACCTGATGTTTTATTTTTCTTTTGTTATTTTGTTTCATAAATATTTTATAAGACCTTTTTACCTTTCTTTTGTACTTTTGCAATATTTTAGGAATCCACTCCACCTACCTCTCACATTACTTTCACCAAATTCATCAACCATCACATTACCATACTTCCACTCACCAACTCACCTTTTCACAAGACCCTATACTACCAATTCCTTTGTCATTTTAGGTATCAACACTTAGTCTGACCCTCTTAGGTCTAGACATTCCATCCATCTTTCACCTCATCCACCTCACCTCACTCCTGATCTCGACCTTATTTCACCGACCTTGACCTCATTTCATCTCATTGTCAGGTACTATTCATTACGCATATTCACAGTGGAGTTGGATCTCCAGAATTATAGTAGACATTCTGCAATTTTTAGGTGATTTCTATCCTTTATCTTTTGTAATGAATTGTGTTCATATTTGTACAAATGAAATTCCATTACTTAGTATGAGCTAAATTTATCAAGTGAGGATATGTGATGTGTTTATGGATTTCCTAAGTAATTGATTAATAAATTATAATGGGTTTTGCTGATTTGGAAGTTTGATTATTTCTAGTTCAATATTTACAAGGTCAAAAGTTTGGCTATGAGATTCTTGTGAATTAAAGCTTAAGATACTCGAGAGGGATTCAAGAGCTTGATTGAAACAGAAAATACAACTTCGATACTGACACAAACACATGCGGTTTCGTCTCAAGATGTAGAATTCACGTTCTTAATGCGGTTAAAGATACGGTTTATTGACACGGACACATACGTGAACCATAAGTTCAACTAGAATAGCATAGCTTGTGAGAAGGGTGTGTTATTTAACTAGTGATTATAAATAGGTTACTAGAGATGGATATCCATGTTATAGTTAGAATTTTGCATTTCTAAACGGAAGCAAATTGTTATGAGTTTAATCAAAATCCAAATAAACAAACTCGATTATAATTACAAAGCAATGAATGGAAATCCTAACAAGACCATTACATAATCCCACACTTATTTACTAAAGGAGTTTCACCGAGTAGTTTTGGCATTAGTTTAGTCCTTAATGTTAGATTAGTTGTAGTTTGTAGTGGTAATCTCAATCTTTATTTCGATTGCCTAGATTAGAGTAGAACCATTACAATCTAGTACTTAGTCAATTAGCTCCATGTGGATTTGACCTGGTACTCACTAGTTTTATTACTGCATACGCACCCAATACATTGGTCGATAGTTTTTATGCTACAAAAGGAGTCTTTCAACAAAAAACATGTTATGATATTAGTGTTGGGTACTCCCTACACACCTGATGCCGTTATCACACAACTCCTAAACTACCATAATCATTTTTGTATGCTACTATACTAGGGATAACGATACACACAGATCATCAGGATGCCAGTATTAGTATCATAGTCTGTCTGATTTTTATTAAAAGCAGCCAAACACAAGCAACAAGCAAATTAATTAAAAACCAAATAAAATTAGTTCATATTATCAATTTTAAGCCTATAAGCACATACAACAAGCCAGGAATGGTTGTACTTGAATCAATTTCTAGGAAAAGGAACTTAATTCACCAAAACCCCAATCACATAAACAGAAAAGATTTCAACACATATCTTCCATTAAAAAAAAAAAAAAACTAATTCCAACATCACTTAAAACCTAATCTCAATAGAAAAATTATTCTACACCTTTCTCCTTGAGTGAAACACAAAAATTCTCTAAAAGAACAAATCTCCTCAACAACCCTTTCAAATCCTAGAATTCCATTCAATACCAATCAGACTAAAAAGCAAAAGAAAATCATTTCTATATAATCATAAAACTTAACAACATATAAACTTACCTAAAATTGAATCTTAATCCTTCTTGATCACCAAAATCCAAATCTCCAAGCAACTAGGATTTTCTTTAATTTCTCATTCAAAACCAATAGAAACCTTAGGGAATTTGATAGATCCTTTAAATCCTAAAGAAAAGAAAGAGGTTCAATTACCTTTCTTTGGACTTTTAAATCTCCTAGGATGCTATGATCATACATAGAGAGGATTCTCTAGGTGTAGGAGTGTTTTTGAGAAGGTAACATAATGATATGATATAAATAAAATCGTGGAAAGCCTTTATCTTCCGAACAGTACGCTAGCAGCTTTTGAACAAAGGCCGGCAACAAAAATTGAAAGGCCGGCAATGTAAATGCTAAATTGGTGGCCTTTCCTTTGGATCAAATTTTTAATTCCAACACTGCCTTCAACACCAAAGGAGCCACAATACATATGCCGACGGTGTAGGATTATGGGCTAGTAGCGTACTGCCGACTTACACTCGAAATTTCATCTTAAATTACATCGCTTTCATTTGATAAAATAAATAACTTTATATTAAAATAGATCATAAAACCTTTATAATATATCAAACAACATTTTTTTTTTTTTTTATAAATTATTTATTCATATATTATAGCGTTTTGGATGTACACCGACAAATATAAGCACCTCAGTCAGTGTAACATGTCATATGTCAGAATTAGAATTATAGCAGTAAGTTGTTGATTTATCAGCACTCCATAATTTTTTTTTATTATTTTGTATTCTTGCAAAGATGAAATACGTACCTCTATCTCGTGTCAGACATTAAACCCCTCGTCACATGTCTGAATTATAGCCACGCCACCATTATTGATTCCAGCACTATATTTTTTTAATTATTTTTTTGGTACGTTCCGCATGGAGAAAGCAACATGAATCGTATATTAGTGGTGCCATGTAGGCATAAATAATATAAAATATTAAACCGAGCATTATATATGTAATTTTATGTTTGTATTTTATTAATTAATTTTATGTAATTAGTATTTATATAATATTTATTTAATAGATCGATAATCATCAATTTTTCTAATTTTTTTCATTTGGAACCAGCATTCGGAACAGCGTTTCACTGTATATTTTATTTAAAAAGAAAACGCCACTATAGTAGTGATATGGAATTGGAGTTTAAAAAAGGCCAAACATTTTTCTTTTTAGAAATGACATATGTAAGCATTATTTGTTTGAAAATGAGGCAATGTTTCGGCTATAAACATCTGGCATCAATTGATTTCCTGCCTCATCTTATTCCATTAGGTCAGGCCCCACAGATTTTAACTCATCTCCTAATCATTTATAAAATAAAGAATGATCTAACTTTGAACAATTGACTTTAACCGACAGGGCAATGACCACGACACAATCATCAATGAGTAGGCCTCTCAAAAAATTAAAGCATGATTGAAGTAAGTACATTATTGCTTCTCTATGATTGAAAATACCTTTAATCAAATATCGAGGTTCCCAAATCATGAAGTCTTGTTACATTAGCAAAAGACGCTTACCTTGTTTTCCTAAATGACGTTAAAACTATGGAGATTTAAATCTTCAACATGTTTGGCCAAAGAGAGAAGCAAATTTCATGGGAATGACATGAAAAAATGGAAGTCCAAGAGAAAAGTAAGTTGGATTCTTTGGACATCATATTTACATCCTGTGAGGGATGAATGAAAGGGAAGGATTGACTTTCATCTCATGGCCAAAAAGTGGCGATGGTGCTGCTCTACCACAATCATCTAAGAAAAACTGCTTTAAAGTCTGTTTTACTCAATCGTTTTGATATCTTATTTTATTGTTTTCGAATAAATTATTTATTAAGAATCAAATACAATAAAAAAACATATATTTTTATTATATATAGATTAAATAGATCAAGTACAGATAAAATACAAATAAGATATAAATACAAACAAAATACAATAAGATATATGAAACAAACAGATATTCATTTAAAATTAAAAAAAAAAAAACAGGAGAAAGATTCAAACAACTGGAAATATTGGCATTCAAATCGTACTTATTATCATCAATGCAATATAAAACCCGAGCCTTCAAACTTTTCTTCAGTTATGGCATCTAAATATGCAGCATCCTCTTCCACAAGATGGTTCTTCCAATCCCCAATTTCTCCTTTACGAAAAAAGGTATTGTAATCAATGATATTTCCCGCATTAAGAAAATCACCTTTCCCATTTTTATTCACCTCCAGATTACTAAGATTACCAAAGCTACACATACAAACTATTTTATCTACCATACCTTCCATTTCCTCTTCAGTGGAGAGAGGACACCCCATAAAACTAGCCAATTTCTTGACATAAAAACTTGTGTCTTTCATCATGTCTTCATATTTAAGAAAGAGGACCTTGGCTGGCTTTTCTAAGCTTGCATTCCAATACCCCATCACATGATCCCAAAACGGCCCATAACTTGACAACCCTATGGAGAACAAACCAAGAGCCTCTTTTATTGGGATCAATTCAATACCTTTTACTTTTCTAATTTTGTTCATGAAATGCCACATCGAAATAAATGTGTCCTTAGGATCCCTACATATGTAGATGATTTTGCAACCCTCATGAAATATGGATTTAGGTAAGGAAGTGAATGGTATATGGGTGGAAATAAGTGGAAGGCCATTGCCACCATCTTCGTCCTTTCGACTTAAGATCTGGGCATGGTCCTCTCTCTAGGATTGGCACACACTCATGAGGGTTTTTTGTGAGTAAAGGGTTTGATGAATCATTATGATCAGCTCTTGTATATATGGCAAAACACAAGGCTTTAAGCCAAGTGGTACCTGATTTTACGGTGCTACAGATAAATATATCAGTTGGTTTGACATGGAATTTTCTTCAGCCAACACGACACTCTCTATGAAGGCTGATGGAAACCAAAAACCTTGGTATTGGTAGAGCTCAAATGAACTCAATCCATTCTTTCTTGGGAAAAGTGAAATGGTTTGTTTGATTTTGCTTGGTGTTTCAGTGAGACATTGGTCATCTTTTTCACTAGTTTTTGGATTGGAAACCTGGCCTTTGGGAAAAACTACCGAATCCATTGCTTGTTGATAGAAAAAAGCTCAGGCTTCTATAAATAGAAAGGAACCGTCTCTTCCATGGTAAATACTAAATAGGACGTGGCACATGCGGACCGCACACACGCTGCGGGTCTGACATGCAGGCTGCTGATCTGGCAGGCAAGGTATGTAAAGGAAAAACACAGTATGCATGGATCGGTATGCAGCATGCCATACATAAGCAAAAATAAGTGGGTCCGGCACTCAAATCGCACGTATCTATATTTTAAAATAATTATATAAAAGATAATAGTTTATGATAACACTATGACTAAATATTAATTTTTAATTTTTATAAAATAATAATCTTTCTTTATTTTTTTTTATAAATCATTAACATGTCTTGTATCTCAATTTAAAATAGCACCTAATATACATATATCCTCTTACTAAGACTTCTAAATCATGTATATCAATTTTAAAAAGCTTAAATCTTCCATTAAAAAAGAAAAAGTTAAAAACTTCCTCTGATAATCTGTTTTATCTAATTTTAAAGTTCTACATAAATATACGTCATTAGAACTTCATTGAAATAACACGTTTATGATATTCATGTTTTTTATTTTAATCACTCTAATAAAAAATAATACAGATCGTACTTCATATTACCATGGGATAAATTATCAATCAATAATTTATATAAATGTCAATAGTCGATATCTTTAAGGAAAAAAAGGGTAATGAGTTGGCACGTCCTTTTTATTATGGGGAAAATTATCAATATAAATTTAAGAAACGAGAAAGCAAATTCAGGTGGAAAATGAATTCCTGGAGCGGACCGCAAATTTAAGCGGGCAATTTTATCGGTGAACTTCTACGGTTTTATTAACAAAATCATACGATCACTTATTTAATTATTAAAATAAATATAAATATAATAATTAAAATATTTTATGATTCGATCAAGCATATAAATCATTAAATGATGAATCAATTCTAATAATATTATAAAATTTCTTTTTTCTTATCACACGAATAGTAAATAGTTTATTTTAATCGATAAAAATTTTTCTGCGTTGATTATTAAAAAAAGCTTTACTAATGTCAAATCAGTGAATGGACAGTATTGCATTTCCGTCAATAAAAACATTAAAACGTGTTGTCCCGGTTTCCTCTCTAGCACGTGTGCCCATGTAATTGTCGGAGCAGAACAGTGCAGACATGCTATTAGTAGGACAATAAGATGGCAAAATAAACTAATAAAACTGGGGTCGAATTAAACCAAATTAAAAATATAATTTTTTAAAAATAATTTGATTTAATAATTTGAAATCTAAAATAACATATAAATTTATTATTGGTTTAAAAAAAATTAAATCAATGTGAATTAAATCATTTAAAAAAATATATAATAATTTTACTGATTAAAGATTATATGTTCTTATGGTTTCATCATTATATTTATTGTTTTATAAATATTAATTATTATTAATTTTTTTTAATTATTTTCTATGCTCATGATATATATATTTTTATAGGTGATGAAATGATATTTTCATAATAATTTTAACTTTACTAAATATATAACTCTTATTATATATTAATTGTTTGATCTGTTTTTTCAGATTATCACTTTTATTCATGGATGACTTTTGCTAGTAAATTATTTTTTTTTATCAAATTTGTTGGACAGGTTATTGATTTGTTGGTTTTGTGAAAATTATAGATTTACGATTGCTATATATTGTTAGTGAATGTGTTTCATTAGTGGATAAATTATTATGATTTAATGGTTTTATAGAGTACTATGAATTATGAGTACGATGGATTCATAAAGTATTTTATTATGATTTAAAAAATAAACTTTGTAAAGTAATTTAAACATTTGAATATCCATACAAATGTAAAAAATTAGAATAAAAAAATTTAATTTGAATTTTATTTAATCCATAGTCCAAACCAAGTCAAACCACTTCAAATATGAGACAAACGGTTACTTAAAGGTATAATTCGAGATGGAAAAAAATCATAAATTATGGTTTGATTTGGTTTTTAGTAAATCTAAACCAAACCGATCGATGCCCACCCCTAGCCATTACTATTAAAATTTAAAAATAAAAAAATATACATACTAATTTTACAAAGATATAAAAATAAGTTGTGAAAAATATCACATATACAATTATCATCTCTATGTAAAAAAGAAATGACATTACAGATATTTTATTTTTTACTCAAATAATTATTTGTTTTATTTTTATACTAATGAATATTGTAATAGACATGTAACAATTATTATAACCTTTTACATTTCTATTGAATTGGAATTCAATTCTCCACTCCATCAAGGTGAATGGGCTATGCAAGATTCATGATGGATTTAAGATACTTATGAAATTCTATAGGTTTTTAGACGGATATAAAACTGTTGAAAGCTTGAGCCCATTAAGATAAAAAAGGTTTTTAAATTTATTCAAAGTCAAATTGTTTATATATTTTATGCTTAATTAATTTGTTAAGAATAATTGTAAATTATTAAATAAATAAAATTAATAAATGCATTGGGATCGTGGAAAAATTAAACTGTATTAATAACATTTTTTTTTTTAATTGACGCAATATTTCAGGCATTAGATGTCAATTACGTGGTTATGTGAACTCTCCAATGGGTGGTAAGGAGAAAGGATTCTCACATGGCATATGGAAGGTTGATCACAACCCTTCTCACCGGTATGGATTCAACCTTATGGGTTATGCCACAACGACAGTGAAGGGTGAATTCAAAGAAGCCAACATTCAATCAAAAATGCATTTCATGTATGATTCCCAATGCAACCAATACTATGGTGGTGGTCTAGGTTGAGGGCAACCACAATATGGCTAGGAAAATGATGTCGAGATAGATCTAAATGTCAATGTCGAAGGAATTATAGTTATTCAAACATCTTAAAAACCAATAATCTACTGCAAAAAAAAAAAAAAAAGTAAGTCAAAAAAGCAAACAACATGCAAATAAATGGGTCGATATGGCACACAAAGCACGATACTCAAGGCATACTAGCACGAATGGTTTGGATATGAGAAAGCATGTAATACATGAAGCACGCATAATTTGGCATGTAGACAACACGATACGATCCATTTACCATGATAGAAAACCTCCATCCTAACTCATAAAAACTTATTTTATAAAAAATTTTGAATGATAGAATTTATTATAATAACACAATACGTACTAGGGTTGTTATTCAAAATAAATGTTTGACATCAACAAGCAAATGTTATCTACACGTTAATGCTCCATTACATATGACAATAATAGAAATATTCCACTCTAGGCTAAATTCCTTATATGTGGTTCTAAATTTATCCACCAATTCTCATATATATCATCATCTTAACTACTATTTTGTTTGCAGAGGGGACATCTCTATTGCAAGTAGTGTCCTTAAATCTAGACATAGCCATAGGTCGGGTTGAACAATCGATCGATCCAAACCATCACTAGTGGGTCATGGACCGTAGTGTGGTTCGATCATACAAGTCATGACCTATTAGCTAACCCCTCGACCCGGTGGGTCAAGACTGATTCAAAGCCTCGACCCATCGACCCGGTGATTAGGGCGAGTCAAAATAAAAAAAAAATAGAAAAGCATTAAAAAAGAAATAAAAGAAATAAATATTAAACTCATTTTAATGTGAATAGATAGTATTTATTATGAAATTATCTTTTCTTTTTCCCTTCATTTGTTCAAGAATACTTTTTTAGCCCAAGTATGTGCATTCTAGAGTAACTTTCCTATTCAAGTGTGATTTTTTTAATAAACTATGCTTGGTTTGCACAAGTTTGTAATTGAAAATTCTCCATATATCTATTATATGATGATTTAATTATGAGTTTTTTTAATCAATTTAACTTAAAAAATTAAGAAAAATTAAAAAAATATATCATTCATAAGTCAAGGGTCATGAACCAGTCCGGCCCGACTCTTCATGATTATGGACCAGTTTCGATTCAATCATAACTTGAACCGTGGCTTGACGATTCTGGACTGATCCAACCCAATGCTGACCTCCCTTTTGCATTCAAGTTTGAAGAACTTGATCTTGCGAAATAAATGGATATTTTTTCAATATTGTACTGCTCTAATACTCGTCGGTGACAGCTGCCACCCACGTGCTGTTTTGCTTTATTAAAATCAAATTAAACATATATATATATATATATATTTAAAAAAATTTCTCGATTCTATTTACACATTTTGGCTCAATCCACTTTCCATATTGTCTTAATTTCAGTCGGTTGACCTCACTCTTTAATTTTTTTTCTTTAATAGAAAAACCATTGTGTTTGTCATTAATTTTACACTCCGTATGATATAAATATATATATGCAAATATTTATAAAATTTTAACTTATATAAAACGTGTAAGACACCAACGATATTTAATTGAAAGGAAAAAAAAATCATGTATCTATATACATAGGGTATAATATCTAACAAATTATTTATTTTTCAATTTAGATAACGATATCATGAATAGATCCCATATCTTTCTTTTCCTCTCCCTATTGCTTTTTCTTCCCCTTCATTGTAAGAAGGATTTGATAGATATCACACGCTATGCGTAATATACATATAGTATGTAGTTATGTTAATGATATTCTAATATATGATTGTATAAATGATGTGTATTACTCATTGAATTTTTTCCTCATATTATTTGGGAGACACTCAGTTTTGCATCCATCCACAATGTAGTAAATGTATGTCTTAGATTTGTGGTTATGAATCAAGTTAGTTTATACTCAAAATTTTCTCAAACAAGTCAAAGGTCATCTGAAATAAAATAGTAAACTCAAAGATGAAGCAAAATTAATCGATTTATCTTCCAAATAAAACTCACTTTCTTTGCAGAATTCAAAGTTTATATATTAGAGAGTTGCTATCAAATTAACAGCCCGTTTACTTGACATGAATAGCTATTCATTCCCTCATTATTCCACGTAAAGCTACTATTACGATGTTTACTTGAGGGGAGTAACAATTCATAATGAATTGTTATTACAGAAAATGATGAATAGCAATTCATGTCCTCACCCATGAATGGCATGAATTTGGACATGAATTACATTTTTAAGTTTGTCATAAATACTTCTATTTTGAAAATATCACCTATATAATTATTATTTCTCTATAATAAATATATATGACATTTTAAATGCTTGTTTTATTTTTTATACCAAGTGAACATTGTAATAATTATTACAACCCTATTATATTTATTTGGATTGGAATTCCATTCTCCCCATATAGTGAAATGAAGGAGCCTTAAAGATTTAATACTTCTCTACTATTTCTGCATAAAAAATTTATTAATATACATTACTAATCACAACATCAAATTTTAATGCCATATTTATATTATATTTAATAAATATGATAGATTATTGTATCTTAATACCACTATATACATGTGGTATTACATGACACTAAATCTTCGAGCAAAGTGGGGCATTTTAAAAGTCAACAAATTTTCTACCAAAAAAACAAAAAAAAAAAAAAGTCAACAAAATTGAAAACCAACTTTTCCTATCTCACTCTCTCTCATCTATCCTCTTCCCCTGTCTTTCTTTTCTTTTCTTTTCTTTTCTTTTTTTCTTTTACTGTCTTTTTTGTCTCCCCACTAGACGTCGTCACGGTTCGGTTCGGGTTTGGAACCGGACCCGAACCGCCGGTTCCTAGTTTCAAAAGTGGTGGAACCGGAACTGGACTCGTGAGAGCTGGTCTGGTTCCTGGTTCTTAAGAACTGCCGGTTCCCATGGTTCGGTTCCGGTTCTAGAGGAACCGAGAACCATGAAAAAAATAAAAAAAAATCAATTAAATAATTTACTTAATTTAACTAAGAAAAAATGCAAAATAAATTTTTAACTTGAAATAACATTGAGCCTAACACTAATTGTTCATAGCATTAGTTAAAAAAAATTCTATAATTATGAATTTATTTATATACAATCACTTGCACTTTTTTAGCTGTTATATTAGTAATGTGACACTATAAAATATTCAAGATATAAATAATTCTCAATCACAAAAAACGAATCACACATTATTAAGAAAGAAAGTCTACTTTGATTAGAAGTCTGCATAAATTTAACAATATATGATTTCAAATGTATTTATTACTTGTGTTGTTAATAATAACACATTAAATATTATGAATAGGAAATATATTCTTTATTATTTATGCGAAAATAGTTTTAGATATTTATTTTATAATTACAATTTTTTATAATTTTCTTTTCTTTCTTTCTTACTTTTTTTATAATTTTATGGTGTAGAACCGCCAGTTCTGCCGGTTCCTAAATCGAAGGTTCCAAAACCGCCGAGTCATGCGGTTTTTAGAGATGGAACCGTAAGGACCCGTCGGTAACTAGTTTAGACCCGCCATTCTCGGACTGGTTCCAGGTTCAGGAACCGCCGGTGACAGGTCAGGTCAGTTCCAGGTTCGGAACCGACCCGTGATGATGTCTATCCCACACCCTCTCTCTCTGTCCCCTCTATCTCTATCTCTCACACACTCTCCCTCTTGTCTTGTCCTTGCTCACTTTTATCTTTTGTGTTTTCTTATCATCTTACTATATTGGCTTTTATAATTATGATATATACAGTATATATTTACTTTAATATTTTATTTATAATACACGATTTTAATATTATATATCAGTAATAGTTTTTAATTTAACTTTGTTTAAGTAATTATTTTCAATAAATGTTTCAAACTAAAAATTATTTCATTAAATTGACACAGCAGTCCATGTGAATGAATCAAGATATACATACATAAATATCTATATTACAATTTAATTTTAGCCATTTGAATATAATCCTACATCTGATGGCCTAGAAATGTCCCACGTTAACGATTAGGCATTATATATAGATATATACATATAATATGTATATATCTATATATATGAAAGGCTTGTCGACCATTCTTGTAACAAAAAATAATTATTAAATTGGTATGTGCGATACATGAAAAAAAAAAAAAAAGCTATATTCCATATCAATGATATATCATAATATTTTTTATATAAATTTTATATATAATTTTTTTTAAATAATGATAAATAAGCAATAATCTCTCTCTCATCAACATGATACGTCGTATGCAAATCATGAATGCCATTTTTTTTTAATAAATTTTTCTTTCTTTTATTAAGTGTATTGGTATTTACACAAAACGTGTCCATAACCTATGAAAAAGGCAGCAAGTCTAAATTGTCAAAACGTGTGAAACAAAAGACCGTCTTCAATTATAACCCATCAACATGATATATTTCTAATCTTTTTCCACCCTGAACGCACCAAATAAAATTTAGACCAATTTGATAACTTAGCTTAGGTATAAATATTTAACAATTTCTAAATATTTTAAAATGATTTGTGACTTTTTTTCTTTATAATATATTTATCTCTTCCCCCTTTATTTATTAACTTATTTATTACTTATATTTGATATTAAAGTGGAAAGCCCTGCTTTCATGTTTTACCTTTTATCAAACTTAGTGTGGTAAAAGAAAAGGGATCATTATTGTAAAATCTTCTACTAATAACCATCTAACCCTATAAAATCCCTCTTCTTTAATTTTTGTTTTCCCTTAATTAGAATACTTATTTTATAATTATCTTCCATTATATTATTTATATCTCTCTTTTCAAAACACACATAGCACATGTGCATGGACCACTAGTTTGGTTATTTATATATCGAGCTTAAGCAATATATTTATCATCCATAGCTACTATTTTCATTTTTCATCTTATCTAGCTGCATCATAAGGATGCATGAACTTCAAGATGGTTATATCTCTACCTAGGCATGGTAAATGGATCGTGTTGTACCATTAGCATACCAAATTTTATGTGCTTTGCAAATCGTGTGCTTTTGCGTGTCCAGCCCATTCATGCTTACGTGCCTCGCATTGTGCTTTATCTGCTTTTTTCTTTTAGGTGTCATAGCGTGGCGGCCTATATTCAAGTGTCGCACCCCAAAGGGTACCTTAATCGTATTATGTAATTATGAAACAAACTGATGCTATCAGATCTTTATAAAACTTAGTTTTAGCCTTTGGACTGATTCACTAGAACATGACGCAACTAATTTTTAAGAGAATTGTGACAAGCAATAGGATCTTTAATTGCTTTGATGAGAAACAATGGATATATGCAAGTATTAAACTTAAAGTAAATAGCATCATACTATATTGTCTGTTGCTTACATATTACAACTATTCTCAATTGGAATAAAACTAAACGAAATCTTATATCAGGACTCCAGTCTATCACATAGATCTTGACTCCTATCAAAGAAAAACTCCTTGATGGAGCCAGTTAAAGCCTCAAGCGAATCCTGAAAAATCTATGAGAGTGTGAGCGATTCCATGGCTCGGTGATGTAATCAAATCAAATCACACATCATGCAACAATCAAATAATTTATCAAACATATGCAATGTGCAGTAAAACATATAAGTAAATACAAGTTTAGACAACCGATATCTAAGCAGGATAGAGATTTACGCCTTCTCATAAGGATTAAAGGAACCATACCATAAATGATCCGCATCGCTAGGAGAATCTAAGAACCAAGAGAGAAAAAGTACCATAAAATAATTCAAAACGTTAATATTTCAAAATCTTGGGACTTAGAAAACCATTAAGTAATGGCCACTTCTTGTCAATACCATGGGCGGCATTCCTTCTGATGCCACTTAGTTCCCTGGAACCGAACGGAACAAAGATACTCATGTGCAAACTAGAAAATGTCATCTAGAATATCAAACACATTACCAAAGATCTAAAATGCTAAAACGTAGTGAGCTATCACACTTTCATGCAGTAATGCCAGTATGCTATGCATGACAAGTTATTTAAAGGTCTCAATAGTTATTATTTCAATTATGGGTGATCAATAGTACTAGACAATTCATAATACAATACATCCAATTGCTATCACACAATACTCTTATCATTTGTTAACATACTATTTTCAAAATAAGTGACATCAATCAACACATATTTACCCATTTCCTCATTTAAGTAGTAGTTCTATTCTTTCTTAATTATTGAAGTGCACTAATGTTACAAACACATTGCATGATTGATCATGGCTACTCACTTGTCCATCTCCTCAACTGTCATAGTAATCGATGGGAAAATCCAAAGACGACTTTGGAGATCCTATTGAAATAATAAGAATACATTTATTACTAAAACATGGATTGAATACTAAACATAGCAGAATTTATAAGTCTTAGTTGCAGTTTTACTGTTTTTGTCGCCATTCGCTCGTTTTGTTGTTTAATGCATGAGTAGTCATTTCGAAGCTCTCAAAGTCTACTATCTATTTCTCATCTTATTTTGATGTTTTAAATAGGTTATGAAAGCTCGTTTCATCTACTTGTTAGAACTCTAATCCAATATTTATAAGTTGCACGTGTTTTTCTATTTTTCCCCGGAATTTGATTGGTTCTTAAAGCTACATTCCAAGTCTTAATAAATGTTTCATTTCTTTACTTACATAGCTACTTCTCTCCATTTTCTTTAGTTTCATCGTGTTTCTCTTTTTGAAGCTAATTCTCACACCATGGTTAAGGATTTTCCGTCGGTTCTCTTAAGCTTATGTGGATGTTTCATGCGTGTTAGACGCATAACATGGGTTTGTTTGAATTCAAACGAACTTGTATCACCTAAAATCACTTATGAAGATAAGGGATTTCATCACCCTACACGCAAATATCCATCATCATTTGTGTTTTCATAAGATAGGTTTAGCAAAAGAAATAAATATATGTATCATTCATGTTATGGTTTGATCCGAGAAGTTCATCATGCATAATCGAACACAACTTTTACTTAGTTCCATAATCTAACTTGATAAGTTCTAGGGTCAAATACATACATGTCTATAGCTTGATAAGCACTATTTAACAAGTTGTGTGCTATGCCTACTTTAACAAAATATGGCTGCTTGTCCAAGGCATAATACATGGCCATGTACCCCTATTGATGTACTTCATGATTGATGGTTAAAGCTCACATAGAATCAAGTGTATAGATCATGCTTATGCGTGTAGAACATGTGTTACGCAATAGATATCAACTTAAATCTGAGAGGAACTTAGGGTTTTACCTCACTCCTTAGATTGCCAAGATCCTAAACAAAGGATATAGATTGTGTTAGTTAATTACTTTAATCAAGGTCATACGAATGGAACTATGTCTTACCCTTACTTGTGGAGTTCACGTGCGTATTGATCCTAGGATTGAGGTGTATTATGTGCTATTCCTAACTTGTGGTTGTGGGCATGTGGAGTTGTGTGGGAGCAATCTTGATAGTGTTAAAGCTTTTAGAACTATATTGCTATCACTAAGATTTTGGGGGTATAGGGCACACGATTTGGAAAGAGTTGGGACCACATTGACATTCCTTGTATTTATAGAGTTTTAGGTCATATGTTGTGGTTGATGTAGCTTAAGGTGATGTATGGTTGATGCAAGTAGCTAAGGACAAATTTGTCCTATTGTTTAGGAGTTCTAACCGCACATGGGATGTTTTGTTCCTAGGAGTCTTGCTTGTTGTTGTTGCACATGTAATTTTGGTTTAAGGTAGTCTTATCTTCAAAGTTGAATAGTGAGCTACTTATCCTAGGTGCCCATGATGAGATGTGGCTCCTTTGGTGATCAAGAAGTCTACTTGCTATATTTAGTTATGGTTGCCATAGAATTAGGAGACAAGCTTGATAAGTTATAGTGTAAACACTCCTTTGCAAATAGCTTAGTCATGATGTTGATGATAAGTTGATGTGATGCTATGATGGATCATTTATACTCCTTTGAGCTCACAGTCATGGGGATGCGTAATGGGAGAGTTGTTTATTGTTTTCTTCATGTGAACTCACGCACATCTATGGTGAGCTACACCTCCATATAGGCTAGGTTGAAATCATGTTGTCTTCTAATTAACTAAACGATAAGGTGGGTAGAAGCACCATGTGATGCAAGTTCCAAGCTTCTTCACTTGTGGGTTTCTTCTAAGTCTTCTTATGATGACATATGGCTTCTTGGGGAGTTGACATATGGTTACTTCTTGTCTTGACATTTAGTGCTTCCTAAGCTTGACAAGTGATGATCCAAGCATCACCCATGCGTCGCTTAAGTAGTGCTCTAAGTGTCACTTTGGGAGCGCTCCATGTGTCACTCCCATAGCGCTCCATGTGTCATTGCCTTGTTTTGATATGTGGCTCCTGCTTAGAACAACTTGTTATGATCTTGTAGAAATCCTTTAAACTAGGTCGATTGAGGTGCTTGTGAGGTGCTTAAGTCTTTCAGTTTATGTGTTATTGATTTCCATGTTATGCGCCCCTATAGGTGTAGAGCAACTTAGGGTTTTTGAGTGTTTTCAAGTCTTTAACATACAATACGTTCATGCTCTTGAGAAAACCTAGTTTATTGAGTTAAATCAAGAAATTTCAAATATGAAATATTGTCTTTGGTATCTTTAAATAACATGAGAAACCTCATTACAATACATAAGCTTTCATACATTGTTCTTAATATGAAAAATTTCAGGGGCTCACATCAAGTACCATGCGCCTTTGCATGCTTTAATCGGATTCAATTTCATACAATTTTTTATATGTTTTTTTTTTTTTTTGTTATTTCCAAATTGCATTTTTTTTCAAGGGTTTTCAAAATTTAAATTATGGAATTCACTTAAATTAGTTTTAAAACATTTAAAATATAAATATAATAAATAAAATTTTGCATTTAATATTATAGATTAATATCAAATTTAATGCCTAAAATTTATAAAAAAAAAATAGATTTCTCAACTTTTAAAAGATTATTCAGCCAATGTTAAATATGTCATCCATATAAAGATGGGATTTAAAATTTTAATTTTTCATTTCTCTACAAGTGCTAATAGAAGCATGGCTAATTGAGGCATATGGTGACGGTTATGATCTTTTCAACTTTGGGAAACACACCTGGACAGGAATATATGCATATTATAATCTAGCCATAACACGTCTATGTAAATTTCCATGATGACACATCTGAGATATGGAAATTTCATTCCTTGCTTGAAAAGTCAAAAGCAATCCAAGGCTATTCTCCAGATCTTACAAACATAAGAAATAGGTGGAGGCAAATATAATGATTTTCCTTCAGAATGGCCAACATTAAATTGTGGAATTCGGTAGACGATGAAAAGAGAATAATGATATTTTATATCTTATTATAATATCAAAATAAAATATAAAGTAACATGCGCCTATTATTCGGAACAAACGCGCAATATGGTCATTATTGAAAGTGTGATGATTGATGATGACTCGGAGATGAGGGGGTTCCAACTTCCGGTAATAATACAGGTTAGACAGACCAATTAAGACGGTTTAACAAACCCGTTTCTCTAATATCTTAGGAACAGACCAATTACGAAATTTCATGCATTTTGGTACCATCGAACTGTTTTATGCTAATTGAATTGTTTTTCCAATACATTTTAAGAGCTGAAAGGGTTTCTGTTCCTAAGATATACAAAATAGAAATGTTATATGAATGAATAAAGGCAATACTAGAACAAATGCATCTCCCAATCAAACCGCAAAGTGGATATGTTTATGTATTCACATGATTCATGTCTTTACCATCAATATCAAATGGAATATAATAATAATAATAACTCTATTGATTCTTGCAATACTATTGTTATGAAGATCAAGATGTGTCATCAATTGTTATAGTAACCAAGATTATGCAATCTATGTCAGTCTCTTGTATAAGAATAAAATAATATTATGATTTTTTCTTTCACACAACATATAATTTTTTAATATATTATAAAAATAATTTAGGTTACCGAAATTCTAATGTTTTCATTAACTAGTCACGAAGATTATTTGAACTTGTAAATTATTGAAATTTCATATTTCTTATCATTAATAATTAAAGTATAAATTGTCTTTTTTCGACCTTTTCATTTATCCCGAGTTGGTGCTTGTTCACTCCAGTTCAAACTCTTGATCCTCAACCCCTTTATATGACCAAGATGATCTCCAATCCATGCCTGACACTATTAGATAAGACAATTACCTTATGTTTTCTCTCTCTAGTTATCTTATATTTTTTTTTTCTTTCATACACTTGTTAATTTAAGCATTAAAGTAGGTATGCCAGACAACACCTCTAAGAGAGTAAGTCTTGTCTAAAACCTACGCAATATAACTTTGAAAAACTATAGATATACTTATAGGAGTCATGAAATCTTGAAATACAAAATGGATATATATAAGAAAAAAAATTAAGTTCAATTTTTCATGATAACTCTTAATTCATAATTTACATACATAAAAAAGAATGGATATAGTCAAACTTAAGTTTGCTTCTATTATTTTGTTTGAAATAAACTATCTATTGAAGGAGAAAAAAATTCAACTTATCTTAAATTCTTAATTATTTAAATGAGATAAATAAGTTTTATTATAAACTTTGCTACTATAACTTGAATTAAATGAATTTATAAATGTAGAATAAGAGAGTTGAGGGAGAGAGGTAAAGAGATAAAAGAGTGTGTGAAAACAAATTTAAAATGCGATAAGGAAGATATATCATTTTAATAGTTGATGACTTATAAAAATACGTTTATATTTTTCATATTTTAGCCTATTGGCACAAATAGGTAAAATTCAGAAACTCGGTTAAAATATAAGTTTTTACTATAAACTCAGTTGAAATTGCAAGAGTTTATTAAAAAAATGATTTTATGCATGAGTCAACTTAGAAGAGCCTTCTAATATGGTAAACTCATAGAATTGTATAGGAAAAATTATGATTTTCACAACTATGCAAATAACTAACTTATATTACATTTCATTTTGTCCTACCAAGTAAATAGTCATTTGTGTCACATGGTAGTCATGTAACTATAAAATAGAAGAAATATTAAATCAAAATTTTTTCCTCTAAATGTTAGAAACAATAAATCTATCGATGGAGCCTTTTCATCCCAAATCACACATAAACCCTAATGAATAAAAAACCTTAACCCCTCAAATCTCCATCAACTTCCTAATCACATAATCCATTTTCACCCAATCACACCATCGAAAGAAGTGACCTTGCACTCTCACCTAAAGCTGCCATCATCTACTTGTATCTTCTTCGAAGGATGGAAGCTCCAAAACTCTATCTTTACTGGTCTTTAGATGGAGTTAGGCATTTGCTATATTACGAAGGGATAACAACAAGAAAATACTAACCACTGCCATAATGATGATGAAGACAACAATGAGGACAACTTACTAATTTCAAATTGTATTGCATTGAACAACAATGAAGTTATCTTCTTAGGATTTCATGAGTTTAGAGGAGATTTTGGTCCAAGTTTTCCATCATCATTCTTGTTGTCTTTTTTTTTTTTTTTTTTTGTCCAACAGCCATTAACAATTAAACTTACTAGGTAGCTTACTAAAATGTTGTTGGAAATCAAATGTCAAAAGGGGAAGCTTAAAGGGCATGGTCTTAGTTTTTATTCTTTTCGTCGTTTAAGAGGAAAAATCGAGTGTTTTGGTCTTTCTTTTTTATAGTCATGTGACTTCATGTGCCAAGGATGATGGATTCTTGAGAAACAAAATTAAGTATAATGTAGGTAATTAATTGTCGAAAAAAAATATGGATTAGTTAATTGTAAAAAGACCAAAATACAGGTATTTTTTTGTAGTTAACCTAAATATTTTTCTTTCTATAAGAATTTTAAAACAAATCAATAATTGACTTGGAAGAGGCCTTTGCCATTCCCTAAATTAAACGTAGGATATATCATTATAGTTGTATTTAATTTTAGTTTTATTTATACACACATAGTCCTCCTTAGAAATCTACAATATCCCACTAGTCATAACATTTTACTAATCCATAAGAAGCATATTCCACTACATTTTGGGATTCTTCATGTAATAACTTGAAAATAGGTTAGTATCATTGTAGAAGCAAATTCAAAGTTCTTATGTGATAAGTTTGTGCGATTAATGAGCAAAAGAAAGAGAAAACTAAATAATTTATATTTTTAGGGAAAAAAAATTTCACAGTTCTTGGTTCCTATTATAAGACAAATAATGGCAAAAACAAAAAAATGATAAATCACACAAAGATTTACGTGGGAAACCCAAGTCGGAAAAAAACACGGGCAGAGGAGAGAAAATTCACTATATATCAATAATGGAGTACAAAAGAGAGAGAGTAACAAAATACAAATCAAAACTCTCTCATTTTCTCACTCTCATACAGACTCTAACAAAACACATATTTATATGTGTATACAGCTAGCTGACAATAAAGGCCAAAATTATGTCTCTTAAATATATAAGGAATAAATAATAAATAATCAAATATTCATTCATTACACAAATACAAAATTATGACTCTTAAACGTATAATGAATGAATAGTAAATATATAATCAAATATTTATTCATTATACATTTGACTGCAAAAAAAGCTATTGAAAACGGTCAAACTCCAACAATCTTCACCTTAACGGATTAGAAGCTTCAATGCAAAAATAAAACATTCTTCTCCTCTTCCACAAAACCCATAAAAGGCCTCAATCGACATAGAACATTCTCCACCTCTTCCAAGAAAACCTAGTTGCGATCTAGAACGGAATATCAAACTTAATGGTTGCCATTGTAGCGAAAAACAAAACCAAAACCTTGGCTTTATACCAATTTGTTATAAAAAAAATCGCGCAATCGAAAACGATAATAGTAAGCAAAAAGTAAAGAACACATAGATTTTACGAAAACCCTTTCGGGAAAAACACAGGCAGAGACGAGAGATGAATCACACTATATCAAAGTAAGAGTACAAAGGTTTGAGAGAATTACAACTCTAAATTTTCAGATCTCTCAATGGAAATTTTGTGTATGTAATGTGTTGTGTTGTGTATATAACCCTAGAAACAACACACACACACACATACACACACATATATGTGTAAGGATAACCAACATAATGGCCTGATTATGACATTTAAATATATAATTAATGAATAATAAAGGCCTGAATTATGACTGTTAAATGTATAATGAATGAATAATAAATGTATAGTCAAATATTCATTATTATACATTTGACCACAAAAAACGGCTACTGAAAACGGGTCACAAACTCTAACAATCTCCGCATTGACACGGATTCAGGAGCTTCGACACAAACAGAAAACATTCTTCTCCTCTTCCACAAAACCTATAAAAGGGCTCAATCAACACAGAACATTTACCACCTCTTCCAAGAAAACCTTGTGCTGCGATCGAGAACGAAATATCAAACTTAACAGTAGCCTATTGTAGCGAAAAACAAAACCAAAACCTTGGCTCTGATTGTTATAGGACAAACAATGGCAAAAACATCAAAATGATAAAGCACACACAAGATTTACGTGGAAAACCCAAGTCGGGAAAAACCACGGTCAAATGAGAGAGAATTCACTATATGTCAATAATAGAGTATAAAAGAGAGAGAGTAACAAAATACAAATCAAACTCTCTCATTTTCTCACTCTCATACAAACCCTAACAAAACACATATTTATATGTATATACAACTACCGACAATAAATGCAAAATTATGTCTCTTAAATGTATAATAAATAAATAATAAATGTATAATCAAATATTCATTCATTATACAAATACCAAAATTATGACTCTTAAATATATAATGAATGAATAATAAATGTATAGTCAAGTATTATTTGTTATACATTTGACTAAAAAAAAACAACTACTGAAAACTTGTCACAAACTCAACATTCCTAAAACACCAAAACCAAATTGTAGAAATCGGCGGTCCCCCACAACCATGACGACCCTTAATTATGTGGATCTAACCTTATTCCCACTTTAATTTAAATCCATTTATCACATGTATAGTCTTATTTAGGGTACTCTATGTCTCTCTCTCTTTTTTTGTTTTATCATTATAGCAAGGAGGGGATTCGAACTTATACCTCTTACTTAAGAGATCAGAAATGATGTTATTAAGTTATAAAACCATTGGTCAGGGTACTTTTTTTCCAGCTAAGCTTGCTTCCTTCTAGTTCCTATACATGCATCTCTGTACTTGGTTATAATTTTACTTAACTGTATTACATAAGATATTAAACCACAATTAAAATATATATGTGATAATATTACGTGTATTAATATGTGATGTGCCATAAAATTTTTACGTATAAAAAAAAATATAAAAAAATTACCAACTGCAATGAATTCATTCTTTCACCTTTTATTTTAATTTTAGTCATCTTCACTTGCTCCATATGGTTTCATTCTATTCATGGGAAAAAAGATAGGTAGTCCCTAGCATAGTTGTCAAAATTGCGATTTCATCTATACGATTTTACAAGCTTACAATTTTAGAGGGTCTTTTTAAGTTGACTCGTGAGTAGAATTGTTTTTTGATAGACTCTTACGATTTCAACTGAGTTTACACATAAACTTGGTAGAACTTATGTTTTTAACTGAGTTTACCGATTTTACCTATTTGAGTCAAATAGGCTAAAATATGAAAAATATAATTGTATTTTTACTAGCTCATCAATTATTAGGATCATATATATTTCTTATCACATTTCAATTTTAGTTTTACATACTCTTTATATCACTTTCCCTCTCTCATTCTCTCCATCAACTCTCTTGTTTTACATTTATAAAATTCATTTAATTCAAGTTATAATACTAAAGTTTTTAATAAAATCTATTATCTTGTTTATTTAATTAAGAATTAAATATAAGTTGAAAAGTTTTATTCTCTTTCAATACATAACTTCTTTTAAACGGTATAATAGAAAATAACTTGATTTTGACTATACTCGCTTGTATTTATGTATGTTATATTATAAATTAAGTGTTGTCATGAAAAAGTTAACTTAATTTTTTTTATTACATCCTTTATGTATTTCAAGTTTTTTACAACTTCTATAAATATATTTACAGTTTTTCAAAGCTATATCTCATAGGTTATAGAAACTTATGTTTCTCCATTTTGATTTTACATTCTGATTCTGTAGACCCTCTAACGATTCTACATAGAATCGCAAGTTTAACAACCTTGGTCCGTAGATTACTTATCTTTAGAAGACCCTCCACTGAGGTTTGCCACATAGGAATATGATATCACAATTGTCCCATATGCAATACCATATACGGTACCACTTTTCATGTGGCGGATTCTCAATGATGGTCTTACTAAAATAGGTAAGGCAAAGGCCTACCTACCATTTACATGTATTCATGAGGAATATCTTGGGATAAATTGTTTTTGTGCTCCTTGGGACCATAACATCAAGATCATGCTTTCTTTTTCCCCCTCCCTCATGTCAATTTGGCATTTTTTCTTAGAATGTCAAGATTTAATGTCCTATTTGATTTGGCAAAAAGTATTATGTTTAATTATTTTTTTATTAGGTTGAAAAAGTTATTTAAGGTTGAAAATATCTTTTTTTATAAAGAAAAATCTTAACTCTCTTTAGAATAACACTTATTAAAACAATAAACGGTTTATAAAACTACTTTTAATAATAATAAAAAAATATATTTACATGTTATACTATATTTTACGAAAAATTGATTTGAAATACCAAGAAAGTCTTTTTACATATTGTTACAAATCATAATCATGCCATTTTTAAAATTATATATATTTTTAATGAAAAATACTTTCACTCAGAAACATATTTATTGAAAAACAAAAGGGGTCTAAATTTATCATGGTTTTTGAATTTAAAGCCTATATTATTATTTTTTTAGACCTATTATTCATTTTAGGACACTTATCATAACAAAAACTATCAACAATAGCAACTAATGATCCATAAGGAGGCAAGATTCCACAATCAATTTTCCTTTTTATTTTAATCTTAAAATTTTTGAATCAATTTTTTTTTATTTTAACCTTAAAATTTTATTGGACCATGTCTAACGTATAGAGACTAGTCTAACTAAAAAGAATTGAGTTAATCTGTCAAATTAATATAAATACCTTATCTAGGCTTCAACATGGTGCAAACCCAATCAAAACCATCGAATCATTGGTCAGAGGAGGCTAACCTAAAACTAAAACTGATCAAGGCCGAGTCAAACCAGTTCTAGGTACTATTTGGTTCATAGGCTGAGTAATGACCCCATTGAACCATGTGAAGAAGAATTTTTCTTTCCTCAATTTTAACACTATAATTTCAACCCCAAAAATCTATCTCTTATTTACTTTCTCTTCATCTTAGAAATTTAATTCCTCTCTCTCTCCTCTCTCTCTCTCTCTCTCTCCTCTCCCTTCTACCTTTCCCCCATATATCAAGCAAACTGGCCTTTAGAGACAGAAATTATGTAATGAAAAACTGGCAAGAGAAATAATATTTTCTACAAATAGAATTAAGGATAATGATTTTTAAGATAAAAATTTACATGTAGAGATATAAATTTTCCCTCCAAATCTTATTTTCTTGTAATATGTCCTCTTCCTAAGGTTTGCCTCATCCCACACATCAACTTTGTGTTCTCTTGAAAACCCTTTAATCTCAATCTCTCTTCTCTTCTCTCTTTTCTTCTCTTTCACCACTAGAAGCCTCCTTCCTCTCTCTCTCTCTCTATATATATATATATATATATATAAATATTTGTAATATAAGTGTGTAGTGGGTCATTTTGGTAATTAGGTTTGTAGGTTAATTTAATGCCAAGAACCAATCTTTTGGGTTAGTTGTACAGTATAGAAGACAGTCCAATAAGGGATATTGTAGAAAGATTTAGTTTGGTAGGCTTGGAACAAGGATCGCTGAACTAGTTTATTTCGCTATCGGCCTTATTTGATTTTTTCATGCATAAAAAGTAAATTCCAAAAATATCTTTCTGGGCTACTTTGAGTTTTATTTAACTAAAGCAGGGCTACTATGAAATAAAATAAGCCTAAAAATATTTTATATTAAAGATGGAGCTCAAATTGATATTGGTGGGCATCTTGTGAACCATATTCTCCATGTATTGTATCACAATGATATGGAATTTAGATGTTTTTTCAAGATACAATAGCAATCTTTCCAAGAAATTTTGTTATCTGTTTCATTGGGAAGTATAATTAGTACAAGTTGCAAAGAGACCAATTAAGATGGTATAACAAATCCACTTGTCTAATTGTGCATGGGATGTGTAAATTCATATAAGTTACACATTACCATTGTCGAAGAAAAAAAAAATAAATGATAATACATAAAGTAGAAGGAGAACTTATAGGCTTTGGCAAAATATCGATATCCATAACAACACCAATCCCACGTTCAGTTAGTGGAAGGGAATATGAGTAGAATAAGATTGTTATTTTATAATAATAGAATAGGGCTTAAATTCTTAATAAATATTTTAAGATCAAAATGATTTTGATCAAAGTCTAATATTGTCAAACCTCTTTTACAATAGAAATAATTTATAAAGTTCTCACTAAACCCTAGCATTTGATGAGCAGCCATGTGGCCTCTTTAGCCACCCCTCCTCTCCAATCCTCTATCGTTGATTTACCACCTTAAAACCATAAATCCATCTTTATTGATTCTAATATCCACAATTTCTATATTTTAAATAGAACATTTTATATCTGTCTTTTTTCTATGATTTCTATCATCATCGATTTATTACAATCCACCATCGTATCTCTACTTTAATAAATTTAGTGAATATGAAGAGATCTTGGCAATTAGAATTTTGAATTCTCAACGACTTCTTAAATAAGCGGCTTAGTTTTAATTTTTATTTCATGTATTTATAATTTTTTCTTTTCTTTTTGTTGTCATCCCCTATGTGAGATTATGTCAACCGATCATGAGATTTTTTCTACTCGCCAATAGAGTAGGTCTTGTTCATATGGGTTTATTATCTCCTGGGTAGGACAATTTAACTTTTGAAGAGATGTGTCAATTTATCTAATTGGATTTTGATACCACTAATCCTTATCTATGGATCCTCCACGTATATATCCTTTTATCGATGAATCGATTGATATGATATTTTCATATTGAATGAAATTTATCTTACTAGCTAAAAAAAAATAAAGAATAAGGCTGGAATTAGGTTTGACTATTAATGGTGGAATATAATTATTATCCCTTTATTTTTTGAAAGAATAATTTTGTAGAAAGATGTCTCCTTGCATAATAAAATAGTTGATTCTTTTAATCAAGCATACTACAAATGTTATTAATGGCTATTTATGTAAGCATATTATTGAATTATTATTACCTGCTTCCTATGACCATGTTGAATGAAGGTCCTTAACCTAATTCCATGTCCTAAGGACATACCTTTTCAATTTTTTCTTCTCCATTATGGTTGAAGAACCTCAAAAAGGACCCTAAAAAGTTGTTTTATATTTCTAAAATTTTACAAATATTAGTAGCAAAAAAAAGGGGGTAATGTCATGAATATTGTATGAAATTTTTGAAATATTCAATTTACTATTTGAACTTTTATTATGCTAAATGTGGTACCTAATTGTAACTTTTTGGCTCACTATTACTACTTGCGTCAAATAACTTAAAGATCGTTTATATACATCCGTTCATGGTATGACATGTGTCTTCTAACTAAAAAAAAAAAAAAAAGGAAAAACCATAGAGAAAAAACATAAAAAAAATTAAATATTAAGAAAAAAACACACAAACTATTTCTTCTTGCCTTCTTCCTCTCGATTTTTTTTCAAAACTCTCTCTCTCTCTCTCTCTTCCCACCTTTAAACATCATCCCCATTCAAACCAAAACCATAACCTCAATGTCACCACCTAATAGAAATCCAAAGTCAAAGCCAGTCACCATGACAACAATTACCATAACCTACCATGGTAGGCGCATACATAAAAGCTAATAATCAACACATCCACCACTAAGAATGGATGAAAAAAAAATCTGTTAGAGAGGCAATGGAGATCGAGAGATGTGAGAAAGTGAGAAAATTAATTTTTTTAGAGACAGAAAGAGAAAGTGAGATGGGTTTAGTGAGAGAGAAATAATTTTTCAGTAGTTGATAAAGAAGATGATGCAAAATATGAAGCTAAAAGTTGCAAAAAGAAAGAAGGGTCGTTGTAGAAGAGAAAGAAAGTCATGCCATGATGCCTATGCCCATGGAAGAAGCAAGAAAAATGAGGTTGGAAACGAGCCGATCTGTTTGCGAACTACTCAAGCTAGACTCGCTTTAAGCTTGTCTTAACTCGAATTCGATTAGTGTACTAACAAGCTCGAGCTTAAAGTAAATCTCATTTATCTAAACTAGCCAAACTTAAGCTTTGATTTAAACCCATGAGCTGGCTCCTAAATAGGCTAGCGATAGACTTGTTAACAGGCCCATTAATGAGCTCATTAATATAATTGTGAATTTTTTATGTATGATATATTATATATAACTACATAATTAAAACATCCAACCTAATTTCTATTTAGTATTTATATATATATATATATTTTATATCAACACTTATACATTTTATTTCAGGTTTGAAAAAAAATTAAAAATGGGCTATCTAAATAAGTTGAACTCAAGCTTATATTTTAGACTCAATAAATCTTGATAAGCTCGATAAAAAGCTCAACTCGACTAGAGCCTAAATTTCAGGCTGGAAAAAATTTCGGCTCAAGCTCGATGAATTTTAAACAAGCCAAGCTCAAGCCCTTAAGCCTTTAGAAGCTCAATCTGGCTCGACTCATTTATAAGCCTAACTAAAAACATTAATGGATGCATCAAAAGGAACTAGGAAAAAGGACTCCCTTCCATATAGTGAAGAGGCTGCTAGAAAATTGCTAGAGAAGAGGAAGAACAAGGTTAAGGCATTGGTGGGGGCTTTTTGAGACTATCATCTCCTTGGATGCTAATTAAAAACCAAGAGGAGAAAAAAAGGTATCATGTTTCTAGATGAGATTGTGTGTTGTTCTATCAAGTTGGAGAAGAGCAAGAACACGGTTAAATTTGTCGTTTTCTTAATTTGGGTTGGGGGGGGGAGGGGAGGGGGTGGGTGGTGGTGGTTTGTTAACTGAAAAACACTTCACTTTGCTTTTTTTTTTTTCTTTTTTCCCATGTTTTTCTTTTTTAAAAAAAAATAGATGATACGTGCTGTGCAATAATTGGATATACACAAATGGCCATTAAGTTATTTGATACAAGCATTGTTGTCAAATCACGAGCCAATATATATATATATATATATGAGTTTATAATTTTTATATGTTTTTTCTTAGTTAAAATGGGTGAAAAATTGATTAGTCTACACCTTATGTTGAATTATGAATTTAGATGTACAATTCTATATGTTTATTGTTTTACTGGTTTTGCACGATTTTGTATGATTCTACTGATTTTATATATTCAAGTGAGTAGTAAAATCATGATTTTGAGAACCATGGACACAAGTAGTAACAATCCTCAAAAAGCTATGGTTATATACCACACTTAGTACAATAAAAGTTCAGGTATTAGATTGAATATTTTCAAAAAGTTCAAGAAGTATCAATGACATTATACTCAAAAGATATACATGGTTATAATTATTTTTTTTTATTTTTCAAATTAATAAATGGGGAATAAGTTGGAATGACATCAACGAACCTCAATTAAAGAAAGTGATTTTTAAGAAAAAGTGATTCTTAAAAAGTTGACCATAAACTTGGTCGTTAGCACTCAACATGCTCTAAGGAAAATTTTTATTCCTTATTTTTACATAATTATAATTCTTGGTTGGTCAGGTGTAAAGTAGAACCAAATATGAGATAGCCATTCAATAAATTATAATGGTATAATAGAATGCACATTCTACCGACCAAACATTGTATTATGATGCATAGTTATTAATCCTATCACCGTTCTATTTTTTTTTTTCTTTTGTCTCTAATGTGTACAATGACATATTCAAACTTAATCTCTTTTACCATTACTTAAGCTTATCACTCTTCCAATGTTTTAACAACTTATTTTATAGATTACCTAAGATAAATACAAAGGGAGGAGGAATTCAAATATAATGCATTCATACCAACATATTATTGAAATGACATAGATGAATAAATTAACCTATTTGGATCATCATGTTGGTGTTGTTTGGTCATCGTTTTCAAACCAAATAGATGCTGAACAAATATTAAACCAATACAGATATGATATTGATAACAAACTGACAATTTTACTTATAAACCGACCAAACCGAACCGATATTGAACCAATATTAAATTGATACTGATCCGATACAGATAAAATCTGACAATCGAAACAAGCCCCAAATAATAGAATTTCAAAATAAGGGGAAAAAAAATCTTTTAGTCATCGTAACCTACATAAATACCTCTTTCAAACAAACAACACATATCTTTTTCTATAGTTCCTTCCTTTCCCACCTTCTAATGATTCTTTTCTCCATCAGTTCTTCAATATCATGAATCATAAGGTAAGGTGTTTTTCCTTAACATTTTGATATTTCCTAATGGAATCATGTCCTATAGTAAGTATTGTACTTGTGGAAGTTTTTGGAGGTAGAAAGAGTGAGAAGTGGTGGGTCTGCAAGGGGTTCTTTTCTAAAGTTGAGGTAAGTAACAATTTATTATTGGAATTATAATGAAATGAATTGAACAATGGGATGAAGGTAATATTTCAATATGTAGGTAGAAAACATACTCGTTTCTTGATTTTAAGGAAGATTTTAATACAAGTTCGTAATCAAAATTGTATAGTTATCTTTTGCTCTAATGAGTGTATGCATCGATATTGGTGGAAATCATGTTCCAAAATATGTATAAACAATAATTTGATGTGTTTAGTAGAGTAGATCTAGTCGTGTAGTGGTTACGTGCATATAACATGTGTCTTGCGCTACACAAGACCTTAGAAGAGTGATTTTGAAGCAGACATAAAGGATAACTAAGAGTGAGATGTTAGGTAGAAGGAGGAGGCAATCTCAGAGAGCTTGAACATACTAGTGACAGGTGAAGGAGCTATATAGTGTTAACCCCGCTATTCTAGAGAAAAGGTTGTGTATTTTTCATTTTGAGCTTTGTTTGATCCTTTGTAAAAGTATTTCGATAGCACGAAAGCATTTTTATTAAATTCCAAATCCTGAATGAGAAGGAGCTCTAGGTATTTATAAAGCTTGGCTCTTAATGACATCCGTTAGCTTATATTAACCACCAACAGTGAGATTAGTCCTTTTAATGATGGATTTTTCTATAGGCTCTTTGGCCATGAAAAGCCTCTTTAAGTGCATGAGCTCTTAAGAAAGGTTGAGAGCGAACGAGTCAGTTCGATCCAATAATCTCTACTTAAGCTCACCATATCAAATCTCATTTATCATTCTAATTTCATGAACTTGACTCTTTTTGCCCTATTGCTCAACCCAAAAATTAAAATCCAGGTTTAGCCATTTGCTAAATGAATTTGATATCTAAGACAAAAATATGGTGTTTTGGATTCATAAAATTTTGATAAAAAATCTTCATCTAGTTCAACACAACTAAAGCATAGTAATGTTAACACCATGTTGAGTATTAATCTCTATATGACTAACAATACAATCATGGTTTGACCTATATTAGGAACATAACATCCAACATGCTAGCATTCAAGTCATGTTCGATGCAACTTTTTTAAGACTTGTCAAATTTTCCTCTAAAGCACATGAAACTCATTTAACTCATTTCTTTGAGTTTAAATTTTACTTTAAAACCCTAAAGCCAAAATATTACAATATAAGTACCGATTTCTTATTTTAAATTAACATTTTACAATATAATTTTTTAACTAAATATATATAAGTATCTTACACAAACTTTAAACTACTTTATAATAAATTCAAGTATTTTACATAAAAAACTTCAATACTAACATTCATGTAAGAGGAAGAACTATAGGTTATATGACATGTAGGAAAGTTTGGATGTATAAGTAGTTCTAAGTACTTTAACAAAGCTATAACTCAAGTTTCAAGAGTTTTAGGGTTTGAGTTTACAAGAAGTCACTTATAACAGTAAAAGTTATCCTTGCAAAATATACAACATTTTACGCCTCTACCATACATACATACGCATGGAAACTATTAGTGACAAATGAATTTATGAGCAATGAAAAAAGAATAGCTAAAGTAAATTGGTGAGAAGATGTCTAAATATAGTAATAATTGTAAGCCCTGAGATTTTCAAACAATAGAAATAGATGAAAATATAAAAATAGAAAATAGAATGATAATATATGACTCAATCAAGACATTAAATTAAACCACAAGTAGAAATGACCTTATATATAATTTCAAACCCTAAAATAAAGTTATCTAGATAGTATTTAAGATTACTAATAAGATTTCATAGTGGATATCAAAAACTCAAGATAAAGAAATAACCAAACTAAGATTTCAAATTTATTGAAAAGTAGATATTCGATAATGCTTATAGTTAGAAAACGATAATTTATAAATGAACCGTTAAGATTATGAATACATAATAAAAATATAAACAGATGTATAACTAATAATCTAGACCCCAAATAAATATTTGGATCATACCATTGTTTTAGTTAGGATATTCTTAAGCTATTGGAGCCTAAAACAAAAATTGACCTAATAAGCTTAGAAAATCTTAATCGCGGGAGATAAAATTCTAAAAAAATAATTTATCACGTAAACTTTAAACTTAAAGTTGAACTCAATAACGATCTAGAAGATTTGTAGAACTCTATATAAATTTTAAGAGATAAAACTCTTGAATAATTGTCATATTTGTACCCGTTTAACTTATTAAATTATCCTAAAACTAAGATAATTAACTAACTAATTATTATTATATAATAATTTATCAAATTTTCGATGCTTTTGGTGAGAATGAGTGGTTGATATCTTCCCAAAATCTTTCCAGTTGAAAACCATAGCAAATGGGTCAAGAAAAACAAAGAAAACTCAAGGTAAATTATAGATGAACCAATAAAAGTGCCCCAAATCAGCTAATGCATTAATTGTATAGGAGACAAGGATTACAAATAGCACAATTTCGGTGGAAGAAGAATCCCTTTAGCTGTCCAGAACATCAAGTTGTTACTTTCTTTTCTCATCTATATATATATATATATATATACCTCATTATGAACCAAAAACAAAGCTAATAACTCACTAAAAATCACAAACTTTGACAGCCATTAAACTCCTTTGGTAGCAGCTCAAAAATTCGATCACATCTCCATCATACAACACTTACAAATGCAAACTCATAAACTATCCATACAAGCTTAGAAAGGAACAAAGGTAAGTAGTAAATTCGTTTCTAAGTATCTATATACTAAACAAAAGCTTAAACCATGTTATTGTTAACCCTAGGTTCGGACCTATCTCTTGAGAAGAGTTTAGTACCCTCAAATCAACTCAGACAAGGTAAAAGCTAATCCTAAAGCTCCATTAATATGTTCTATTATATGTTAAAGTTAGAAACTAGGGCGAATAATGATTATATGATGTATTATGTATTGATATATCATGTATAATACATGTATAATGTAAAGAAACATATAGGAAAAGTTTTAACACAAGTACAATACATATATGATAAAGAAAGTTAAATTTCGAATGGAAGAAAATCGGAGAAGATAATAAACAGTGTCAACACTACCCACACGCCGGCATGTACATACTCAACGCTGACGGCGTACGTGAGTAGGCCGGCGATGTTGAGACGGTTTATACTGGAACAAAAGTGATGTAAAATTTATTTTTACATAAAATGATTGAACACGGCTAACTGGAGTTATACGCCGACAACGTAGAAGCCATACATGGTGAAGTAGCGGTTGACAAGCCAGCATATCCTGATACAAAATATTATGTGAAACCTAAAAACGCCGACATCTGGGTATCAACGCCAACAGCGTTGGAGCCGGCATACAAACATGTTTTTCTTACGTAAAGTCTATATTACACGGACAGAACATATATACAATAAATAATAATAAACATATTATATATATGTATATCAAAACGGAAATTACTAAGAAAATAAATAAATACAAATACTTAGAATAACAATATGTTTAATATTCGATAATTTCTAAAACCCTAGAAACTGTAGAGAAATATTAAGTATTATTAGCAACTATAATTGTCAAGTATTTATTTTATATAGATAAATAGGTAATAATAGAAATTGAAATAAGCAAATTGAAAATAAATGCTAAATAATAATTGTTATTGTAAGACCATTAACGGACCAAAATAAGTAATAGAAACTGAGTCAAATATCAATTTAGGACACTAGACACTTATAGGAGTTTAGTTATACAATCTATGTTTTGTTGATGAATATTTATTCATCTCAATAGTAACTTTGATACCACAGAGGACCTTCTAATAGATTATTACGATTAATCACTATGAGCAAGTGAGTAATTCAGTCATATTATATTGTTTGTACTTGTAATTAGATGAATATGTAATGCAAAGATAATAATATGAATGTTTTGATTGAAATGTGTCGTGATCTGATTGTATGATTGTTAATCTACCATTACAAAAGTGATAATACAATGGTATAATGATGTGAAATACTAGAATAGTATGATTATTGTTTGTAATGTATGACCACCATGAAACTGAATAAGAACTAGTGACTCATTAAATAACCTGGTCATGCATTGCACGTACTGCATTATTGCATATATAAACGGGTGACAGTCTGCTACGTATTAATATTTCAGTTCCCTGTTAATGCTTGGTTTTTCTAAAGTGTTAGTTCTTCCAAGGTTTTCTTTGTTCAGTCAATTCTACGGGAACTAAGTGGCAACGAAGAACGCCACCGGTAGTATCGCTTTGAAATAATTAATACTTATGGAGCTTCTAGGATGGATATAGGAAATGGTCAGTTAAAACGGTTATTAAATTTAAAGCGATAACCTTAAGATGAGAAATTATTGATTTTCTTATAAACTTAGTCTCTCATGGGCAGATGGATCATAAAGTAAATGTTCTTCAACCCTAAAAAGAGGGTAAATCTTTTTCTTGTTTGAATTCTAGATCATCCAAGCTTGTATCTGAGCATATGTTTGAGTGATTGCATCACATACAATTTGTTAATATCTTGCTTGATGTGTAATATGTCTGGTTATACACAGCTGTGGTTTCACTCACACTTCAACAGTCTTTTCAGGTTTACGCTTTGACCTTGATTAGTTACTTTTAGAAATATGGCTCCAGTAAGGGCTTAAGAGTTGGAAGCCTATGGTTCTATTTGGGATTAACGGTTTATATTTTCCTAGAATAGATTAACTAGTATTATCTTATCAGTTATGTATGTAGAGAATTACAAAAAGACTTCATGGTATGTAATAATCTATGACGCTCTCTGATTGAGATGACATTATTTACCAATTTATATCTTGCATGCATTTATCATTTTTTATCAAAGCAATTAAAAGATCCTATTATTTTGAAAATATGTCACTTTCTAAAGTAATCTAGTGAAGTATTCAGGTGTGACTTGTCTACTTCTACTAAGTATCCTCGGGGTGTGACAATAATCCTGACTTTCATTGAGAAATCATAAGGTTAGAAGTCATAATTAAAATTACCACAATCTTAGAATTGATTAAACCAAACAAATGACTAGAACTCCTCTCAAATTGACTATCAAAACTTCTGTGAATACAATACGAACTTTACCTTCTTTTTATAAAATAAATAAATCTCTATCTTAAAATAAATATCAATATCTCTTTTATGGAAAGTATAAATTTCCTTCTCTATCTTTAGGGAAAAGAGTAGATCCAAATATCTTCATGGAAAAAGTAGATCCTAATAGCAGAAATATAAAGCATGAGTCACAAATTATAATAGAAATGTGTGCCTTTAAAGAAAAGTTTAAGACTTTTACTACAACGTGTCAAGATGCAACATTTTAAGGATTATTGAACCTGTCAAACATTTTGCTATGTTGTAACTTAAAATTGGGAAAATTAAACCAGAACATCACAATGTTTAGGGATAAGGTCATTTGAGGTTACAATATTTCAACTGATTCACTTAATATTACAATATTTAGAAAAGTGGGTCAATTGGGGTCACCATTAACACGTGTCAATAGGAGAAAATTTTAATTAAAACTCCAAAAATCCATCATGTTGTGACACATGTCAATAATAACCAATTAACCCACTTCCTAAAATATTGTAACCTCAAATGAACTTATTCCCAAATACTATGATCTTTCAATATAATTTACCTATTTAAAATCGTTAATCGAAAAAATTTTCAAGAGAAGCAATGAACATGTCATCAACATAAAGCAACAAGTACACAAAAGACCTATTTAAATACTATTGAAAGTAAACACAATTGCTATATTGACTATTACTAAAACCTTACCCAATTACAAAACCATCAAATCTTTTATACCATTGTCTAAGAGGTTGTTCAAGGCCATACAAAGATATCTTCAATAGACATACATAATGCTTGTCATCAAGAACAACAAATCACTCTATATACTTCATATAGATCTCTTTTTTGAGTGCTCCATGTAGAAAGGCAACTCTAATGTCTAATTGCATCAACATTAAACCGAACAGTGTAACAAATGCAAGTGGCACATGAATGAAGGTATGACAAACAACAGGTGAGTAAATTTCACCAAAACCATTACATTCATTTTGATGACATCCTCGAACAACTAACCATGCTGTCCAAATTTCTACGTTGACCTAAAGGATTTCATCTTTCTTCTTATATATTTATTTGGAATTCAAAGTTCACTTACCTTTTTGAAGATCACATAAATTCCAAGTGTCATTCTTATGGAGGCTTTCAATTTCTTCATTCCTTGACACAAACCACTTAATTAAATCAACACAAGAAATAGCTATCAATATAAGTATAACAATCAATGCCTTTAGGATTATCTTATGCAACTAAAAGTGCATAAGAAACTAAATCATCACCATCAATGTATCTAGCAGACTTTTCATTAGTTCTTGTTGAATAATCTCGAGTAATAAAATAATTTAGCTGTGCATGTAAAAGAAGTAGTACTAGAAAAATCAGCATGTATTTTATCATTAAATTTTACATCAACACTATAATTTAGTATTAGAGGAAGGAGTAGCAATAGCATTAAAAGGAGTCTTAGCTTTTACCCTTAACTCTACCTTTTACTTATACAAGTAGAAGAATAAGCACAAGAACTTTTTTGTAAAAGAAAATAATGCATCTTCATTACATTCAATTCTCTACGAAGAATAATTTTATGTGACTAAAAATTTGAAAACCAAAATCCATTTCCTTTATGCACTTCCTTGCTCCAGGTGTTAATTTGTCATCATTAACATGTATATATATAGAAGATCCAAAATTCTAAAATTAGAGTAATCAAAAGAATTACCTTACTAAACTTCTTTTGGAATTTCAAAGTCAAGTGATAAATATGGAGTGCGATTAATTAGATAACATGCTTTCCTCAACCCGTAAATCACATCAATGTCATAAGCTAGCATTGGAGAGCATACATGAGGCCTTTCAAGTACAGTCATGTTCATGTGTTTTGCGATACCTTTGCATAGAGGTTTCTCAACAAGTGTTTTTTTTTTTTTTCAGTCTAACGTTGCCATTATAATAATAAAACTTGTTGAAATCATTCTCATAAAAAGTCAAAAACTCTAAACCATTATGAGTTTGAGCTTTTATACCTCTCTTTTGTTTGTTTTTCAACTAAAACTTTCCACTTTTTAAAAATAGGAAAATCTTCATTCTTATACCTCTAAATATAAAACCAAACTTTATGAGAATAATTATCAATAAAAGTCATCGTGTAATAGCATCCTCCAATAGAAGAAAAAAATTTTGAAGGTCCCTAAAGATCAAAATGCATATAATCAAGAATGTCATTAGTACAATAAATTGCAATAGATTACCCTCTTTTGTTTCCAAAAACAAAGTGTTAGAACCTCTTACATACTGGTACTTTAACCATATAGAAGTCTATTCTTGCTAATGATGTTCAGATGTGGCTGAGGTGCACAAGCCATAAATAGGTGGTGTGAGAATCCGATCAAGACCTATTATAGTGTTGTCAACATAGTTGACAAACGTGCGAGTTTATGATAATTAGAATGGAAGCAAATTTATTTATGTGTAGACTTTAGGTAGAATTATGAAATTAGGTATATAATTTTATTAATTTATGATTTATCGATTTTATATGATTTTATGTGATTCTATTGATTTTATACCTTTCAAAGATTAGTAAAATCATGAGTTCGGCAATTAGGATTGTTAGAACTCTTATTAACATTCATTATGTCCTTGACTGTAAATAAACTTGATTTATTCTTGCATTCTTGAGCCTCTAGAGTGCAATTCCACACAGCTGAAGGTGGTAGATAGGATCAAATCAAGTCTCTTTCATTTCGATAGACTCTTGACCTAAGGGCGACAAAGTTAACCCTTTTTAACAACTACCATATGGCTTCATTAGATACTAAGCATTTTGTTAGCGCATGAATATTTCTACCATAGAAAAATCCTCTCTATTTCTGACGCAGCGTGAAAGCGTTTAAAAGAGAAACCGATAGCAACGATTAATTTCAAACGTGAACTTAATCACACAATTGTCAAGATAATTGCAATTTTAGAGAATTTCTCTCAGAATAGAGTTTCAGAATTCAATCATATTCAAAGTCTTATCTTTTACAAAAGCCCTAAAGACTATTTATAGTATTACAAAGGAAACCCCAAAGAAGAATCCTAAAAGACAAAATAATAAATGCAAATAATGACTAAAGGAAACCTAAAAATAGAATCATAAATGTTAAAATCCTAATAAATGCAAAATTGACTAAATAATAAATACAAATAAATAGTGTAACCGACAATTAATGCTGGAAATTAAAGCTAGCAGCCTATCATTAATGTTGGCAGTTTCAAAACCTAAAAGTTGAAACTTTCAGTAATAAATGCTGACTTTAATTGAGATTCCGCTGCTGCATTATTCTCTCTCACCTGTAAAGAACTCGACCTCGAGTTCTTGTTTGTCCGCCTTCTCCTCTTCTTCTTCTTCTTTTTAGATCGTCTTGATTTATCCCATTTATCTCGTCGTTTGATCGTGATTCGCACTACATCAATTTCTTTTAGAAACCAAGTGCTAGCCTTTTCTTTCTTGACACTTCCATATATTCATTTTCCATACAACTCATAATCGTATTACTACAGACAGTACATAAAGGAAGCTCCACGTGCTTATCTCTTATTATCATATTAGCCGAGTGCTTCGAGGAAAATCTATATTGCAGCCCTTTTTCACATAGCAATTTAATTTTCTTATTTTTCAAACAGGATTGGGTACTTTGTCATTAACAGCACTAGTTAAATTTCAACTTTTTATCTCCTTAGCCAATCACATTCATTGTTTGGACCTCCTTCAACAAATGGTCATAATTATTTTTGTACTTCGTTCCATTTGTTGTGAATTACAATAGTAAAGACAATTTATCCATTCAGTTTGACATCTTTTATTCTGCGAGCAGCGGAGAATGTTTCCATGAGACCGCTTCTATTAGCTTACTCGTTTTAATCAAGATTTCCCGATACTATCATTAAGATTATATTAAATTACACAATTCATTCCACTCCCATGCCCAACCAAAATTTTTCATCTCAGTTTCAACAAAACTCAACTACCATCTTGTTAATTAAACATCAGTACAATTCAAGTGTTATGTCACCAATACTTGACATTTTTTTATTTTGCAGAGATAAAGCAGCACCTATACAACTCACTCGTATTGTGTTTATATATATATATATAATATATACACAACTGGATAAGGATTTTTATATTGTTTATCATTTGGTATTCACAAGTATAACTTAGAAATATTATAAAAGGGTTGTGTTGTCCACTAAATGTACTTATCTTACATTTAAGTTAAAATCATGAGGTGCAAATTGATGATTTACCTTAACAATTGCTTAATAAGGACTAGGGTATAAGTGACATAATGCTGTGATGTTTGGGACTCCCATTTCAGTAGGAAATTTTGGAATCTAGGATTGCTTTCAGGAGGCTATTGTGGTATTTTGGGCATGGCTTGAGTTGAGGAGGAAGATGGTGATCGGGAGGGAGCGGCAATGATAGAACAGAGAGGGAAGCTCAATCTATAACCGTGTGGGGCTGTTGTGGGATGCTCCAAAACGGCATAAGGGAGGCCCAAGCCGTGGTGTTAGGCGACTTTGTGTAGAGGCTTCGGAGGGGGAGGAGATCGAGAGTGCAACGAGAGAGAGTGATAAAGAGCTAAATTTAGGGGAGAGGAACAAGGTAGGCCGGCTAGCGAACAATAACGTTTTTTTTTTTTTTTATTAAGATATTATTCGATTCCTCTCTATTTATTGATAGCAAACAATAGATTTTTTTTCCCTCTCGATTTACCTTATATGTGACGTGTTTGGTTTCATTTTTTATAAATTTTGAAAAGTTTTTTTTGCTTTACTTCTACAATTTTTATACCTATAAATTTAAGATGATATAGAAAATTAATAAATATTTATTTTGTTGTCATGTTTGCTTGATATTTCTAAGTATTTTGGACCCTGCATAAAAGTAGTAAGAAAAAGAATCATTTCCAAAAAGTAGGGTGCCCATATTTTTTCAAAAACTTATAAGAATGGTCAGTGTGTTTAAAAATAATAATAATAATTAGACATCAAGAAGATAAATTTTTGTTGGAGCTACTTAAAACTCAACAATAAGTATATGCTTGTCATAAAACATGTTGTTCTATTTCAATTTTCTTGTAATTTCAAGATTGTGTGTGGAAATTTCTATGGTTCATTCAGTCAATAATCTACTATTAATATAAATATAATAAGTGATATATTAAATATTTAAGTAATGTGATCGCAATTAGGTATGTAATATAAAAGTAAAAATATTAATGTGAAGCTAAATAAATTTGTAAAAGTAAAAGTATTAATGTGAAGCTAAATAAATTTGTTCATTCCTATTATAGGCATGGCCTTTCAAGACCATAATTTATCCTAAACGCAATAGGCTTTTACCATCAATATTTTGTCCCATGTTGAATAATATCTTACCTCATATTATTCCATTAATGGAGCGGGGGCCCAAAACATTTTAACTTTTCCTAGCACGGTGACTGTATTTGGATCCTCCTGTCTTCTAGCCTCTTTCAAAGGACTGAATGAACTAACTTTTGATAAATGACTTAAGCTAACTAGACAATCACCATAACAGAGGGTGGGCCTCTCAAAAGCTAAAGCATAAGACAATTAGGTCTAATATTGATTCTTTTCTCTTAAGAAAACACCAAGTGAACTATGGAGATCTCAAATTCATAAAGCGCTAGGAAATGACGCATACATTTACATTCTTAAAAAGTTAAAAATATCCCTTCAGTCTGCAACTTGTTTTGCCAACGAAAGTGGCAAATGTCTGAAAAATGGCATGAAAACATAAGATGAAGAAATAGTATATATTGCATTTTGGAAGGGGAGGAAATGGCTAAAGATCAGTGATGCTTCCATTCTACTACTAAGTATTCTTTATTCAATTAGAATTAATGCAAGAACAAGAGAAAGATTCAACCAAATAGAATAACTTGGGGAAAAATGTTCCATGGATAGTATACATACATACCATAGATGGGTAACTACCCATTGTACTTTGATACATAAATGAGTAGTGAGTAGTTTCTAAGATAGCTATCATCCATTCGCCCATGTATTAGTAAATCATTGGTGGTTACTTATTATGTGTATATTATACTTAGCATGTAATACCCACTTAAACTTTTTAAAACTTGCATCTAATCTATATTTATATTGATTAGTGCAATATCAAACCTGAGCCTTGAAACCTTTCCTTGGTTATGGCATCTAAATATGCTGCATCATCTTCTCCAAGATAGTTTTTCCAATCCCCTGTTTCTCCTTTACGGAAAAAGGCATTGTATTCAAAAACATTTCCCGTGCTAGTAACATCACCAGCCCCATTTTTATTCACCTCCAAATTACTAAGATTACCAAAGCTGCACATGCAAACTATTTTCTCAACCATACCATCCATTTCCTCATCCATAGAGAAAGGACACCCCATAAAATTGGCCAATCTCTTAACATAAAAACTGGTGTCTCTCATCATGTCTTCATATTTGAGAAAGAGAACCTTGTCCGGGTTCTCCAAACTTGCATTCCAATAACCTATTACATGGTTCCAAAACAATCCATAAGCCGACAATCCTCTGGAAAACAAATCAAGGCCCTCTTTTATAGGTATCAACTCAGCACCTATCACTTTTCTATTTTTATTCATGAAATGCCACATCGAAATGAATGTGTCCTTAGGATCCCTGCATAAATAGATGATTTTGCAACCCTCATGAATTATTGATTTAGGTAAGGACGTGAATGGCATGTGGGTGGAAATGACTGGAAAGCTGAAGCTACCATCTTCATCTTTTGGACTTAGGATATGGACAAGGTCCCTCTCTAGGAACGGCACACAATGATGCGGGTTTGTTGTGAGTAAAGGATTTGACAAATCATCGTAATCAGTTCTTGTATATATGGCAAAACATAAGGCCTTAAGCCAAGTGGTTCCTGATTTCATGGTGGTACAGATGAATATATTAGATGGTTTGGCATGGAATTTTTCTTGAGCTAACATGACACCCTCTAGGAAGGCTGATGGAAACCAAAAGCCTTCGTATTGATGAAGTTCAAATGCACTCAATCCTCTCTCTCTTGGTAAAAGTGAAATGGTTTGTCTGATTTTGCTTAGAGCTTCAGAAACACTTTGGTCATATTTTTCATTAGTTTTGGATGTAGAAGAGTGGTTATTGAAAGAAACTATAGAATCCATAAGGGTTCAAATTATTGATTCTACAACAATAAATTGGATACAGAAAAGCTTTGAATTTATAAATAGAATGGAAGGGGGAAGGGTTATCCCAAGTCAATTATTGATTCGCTTTTAAATATTTAATAAATAAAATAATAAACAAAATCCACCCATCAATGTCCATCAGATATGATACTAAAAGAATATGTCACCTTTATTTAATATTCCTTGTTTGTCTTGTTTGTGGGGGATATAATATTGACCTCGCCCATTGGAATATATCACCGTTTTTCCCTTTTTCATTTGCCGGCGGGACATCTCAATCCGAACTAATGTCCCATTTAATTCTTTTTTTTTTCCCTGTTTGCAACTCCCAATAAAAATAATTAATTAAATAAAATCTAATTAAAATTAACTACTAAAATACAGTACTAAAATCATATCTCTAAAACGAATTTTATAAACTAGATTATATTAGAGGAGAGCGGATACAGAGTGGGTAGGGTATAAAGCACTATCCATACCCTATCTTATAAGATATAAGATATTGAATTCCGTACTCGGAACCTCAGCAAACCTTGCAGGGCTATAGAGTATAGGGTACCGTATAGAACCTATAATTTTTTCTAGGAAATCTCTATATATATTTTCTTTCTTTTTAAAACTTCAAATTTATAGTCTTTGATATGATTTCATGTAATATGTAATACTATCTTATTTTCATATATTCAATATAAAGTTATAGATAACATGTGAAAATAAATTTTATAAGAAATTTGTTAATATTACAAGTTTTACAATATATAAAACTCATTTATGTGTGAAAGGTAAAACTTGCAATAAATATCTATAGAACTTGTTTATGTGACATTAAAAAATATAAATAAATAAATAAATAAAACTTGCAATAATTCCAAAATTTAAATCTTTGGAGTTCCTTCTATATTAATTGGTATTATAATATAAACAATATTTTTTATATAATTTGGGAGTTCAAGTACATATATCTAACCATAGTTCATCTAAAATAAAAATAATAAGTCATTATGAAAAAAATATATAAATCCTTTTATGATAAAACTTTTGGAAATATAGTCTACAAATAATAATATTGAATATAAGTGGCTGTTAAATTAAAAATGAAACATTATTATTTATTATATATTAATATTATTTATAATACTTAACATGGTAAATACATAATACCCTAGAACATGTACTAACTACAAAGTACGGGTTCTAGAGTAGATAGAGGGTTTGAAAATCTCAAACTCATACCCTATTCTGTAAGAGTAGGTTCCTAAAAATTTATATATGTATCCTATATTGTAATTTTTAATACTCATTCAGATCCTACCTGGTTGAATGGGGTACGGGTGGATACCCCATACGACACGATTGCTTGCTCACCCTATGCTTTGCTCACGCAATTTATACTATATTGATGTAAATTGAATGTTGCTTATTTGAATTATATTCAATGTATATTGCATGTTGTTCTGTGATTTACATTGTCATTGTCATGTGAATTCGCATAAGCAACATACGATTTTACTGCCGTATAAAAACATGAACTCATAATTTGTTCATGCAATTTCTTTATAATTTTACAGAAACACGTATATTGTAGTTACTCCAAATATATTCTAAACCCCTTTTAAATCTTTACAGACATTTCAACTCAACCCCCTTTCCACTTTTGTTTCTATTCCACTCGGCTTCAGTTGTCACTCATTGCTAAAGAATAAAATAAAATAAAAAATATATATCAATATATACATATACATATACCAATAAAGTTTTAATCTATATAAATAAATAAATAAACCATGAATGTTATTTGTCTTAAGAATAATCAATCTCAAGTATTCATTATGTATAATACCTAATAAATTATTTTTATCCCGTTCAGACAGAATTACAAAGACCAAATAATACTATATTTTTCCCTTTTTCTCTTCTTCTTCCCGTATTTTTTTTTTTCCCCCTCCTCTTATTGACTAATGGAAGCACTTCACTTTAGGTCGACCCAGTGACCCACAGCGGAGCAGATGCATGGACTTGATTTATGGTAATGACTTTGTTCATGCTGAAATTTTCTTGAAAAGGAAAAGATTATCCGGATAAAATTGTAAATTGAAAGAAGGAAAGAAATTTACAGATCTATCATCGAAATAAAATTAGGATATATTATATCAAAAGGTCATAATATTCGAAGATAAGCTCATTTGAGATCATAATATTTTAAGTGATTAAAAAAAGATCATAACATTTAAAGAAGTATATCAATTGAAATCACCATTGTCATGTGCCATAAAAAAAAATATTTAATTAAAAATCAAAAGATTCAACATATTATGAGACGTGTCTATAATGACATCAATTAACCCATTTTTCTAATCATTGTGATCTCTTTTAAACCACTGAAAACATTATAATATCAAATGAACTTACTCAAATGTTATAACCTTTCGATATAATTTATCCAATGAAATTTACAAAATCCAAAGTTCATAAGCGTTCTTTCTTCCTTAGTCTGATGCTGAGACGAGAGAGAGTTCCAATCAGTTTGATGCGGCAACGGACATGTATTAATCAAAAAATGAAAAGAATGGATTCGATAGTTTTTCTTTCCCCTCATTTACTACTAAACTTTTTAGCCACTCAACTATAATTCTACACCTATGATGTGCTAGTCAAATGAAGCCAACAAGGCAATTTTAAACTGAGAGACATGATGGATCTAAAGTTTAGACCAGTTTGATATTTTAGCTCATGGCTTAGATGTATTTCGCAAAATTTTAAAAACAAAATTGATAAAGCTCACATGTTTTAGCAGGATTCATGATCTTTTTTCCCCGTATAACATACTAATTTCTTTCCCCTTTTATTATTTACTTAGTTCATTAGTTGTCTATAATATTAAAATGAAAAGTTTTATTATTAACAATGATTTTATGAATGACCAGGTAGCCTTATCGATTCGACCTAGAACTAGGTAAAATCCTAATAGATGGTAAGAGTCACGGGCTAGTCGAGTTTGCAATAGTTTGAAGAGTTGCTTTTGTCTGGATCGTGGTTCACGAAAGGTAATTTTTGGTTGGGAACAATATATATGTATATATATTAAATAGGGTGTATTGCTCCGTATAACTAATTATATATTCTTGAAACTACTTAGAAGGCTAATATTGCAGGGACATCGTGAATCATGTGTTGAGTCTCTTACTACTAATTATTTTTTTATTGATTGTTGAATTAAGCTGGTACGCAAATCTATACCTGATCACGTGATCCCTCAAGTATTATGATTTAAGGCTCAATTCCGCATTCATTTTAAGACGTAACGTCCTTTTATATGAATTGAAAATTAATCATATTTCATTTTTTTTATTTATTTATTGATGGGTTTTATTATTTTTTTAATAATTCAGCTTAATTTATTTTATATTTTAGGCAAGCAGAAACCGTATGATAATTACAGAGCACTGTAATTGAGAAAAGTGCTTCAATAATAATAACATACCATCTAAGCTTATTTGTGAGGTAAAATATTGATAAAATTCTAATATGAGAAGAGTTTTAAGAAAATATACAGTGATGTTAGTAATTAGTATTTGCTCATTAAAATATACCGTAATTATTACTATAGACAGGCAAATAGAAAAGGAAAGGTGTATTAAAGTGGTGATTTTGGAATAAACCTAATGTTATGTTATAGAATAAGCTGGAGTCTCTTCGCTTCTGACTGAGCTTACTGTTCATTGTTCGTTTTCTTATAATCTTTTTGTAAGTTGGTATAGATGAAACATTAGTTTAGAAGAAGCCCGAGCAATAGAACGACATGGGTTAACCATGGGCTACTTACGCTTTGTCAAAACTCTTTGGACCATGGACTGATTAGTATTATATACCTAGATTTATAATTCTACTTAAAGTTTATATTTTAATGATTTGCATCTATTTTAATTAAAAAAACATATTAAAATATTGACTCATTAAATTGCATATTTAACTCGTGATTTTAATAAATATAATTAGATTATAAGTTAATCAACCTGAACCTATGGCGAACTTCAAAAGGGACTTAGGCAAGATCCTCAGGTTTAGAATAAGTTACTCTACTTCATAGTAGTTTAGTCTCCTACTACCAATTTCTTACTTTTCTCCGATGGATGCCCTTTTTATATTAGGCCAACGAATTGACTTGCTTGCTTCACTAGCAAGCATAGCAATCGAAAATTTTCATATCTAGAAGATATGTTTGTTATCTTTATCTTAGATTTTCTTTCTCAAACTATCAAGAGGTGCTTTTTAAGGATAAGTTTATCCACTTACCAAAACTATCATCTATTTCTATCAATATCCCAAATTACATTCCAAGAAGACCATTGGAATATATTCAGACTAATCCCCTAGTTCAACCGTAAAATGACCATAAAACCTAGATGATCCTTGCACTAAAACCAAATTGGATATGAGTCGGCATCAACAGACCCGACGATTAAAATATCGAACCATTAACCCAATCCAGCTTGTTGTTTTTTACTACTAATGATTTAAACTTTCATGTTTGGGCACATGGCCCAACTTCATAAATTGGCTTCTAACTTACACTTCTTGGCTTTTACAAATGAAGTTTCACCTTAGATGCTTCCACTTTATCCTAGCCGTGTGGGACTACTGTAGTTGCTCAATAACAACATACCTATAAGTTGATAAACCTATTCTCTAATGTAGGATTTGTTATTCAATAGGTTTTTACTCTCTCTTTTTCCCCCTAACTAATTGCCCAAATGGAAGTACATGTATGTCATGGTAAAACTACCTATAAAGGCAATTCTTTCTAGTGCAATTTTTCATTAATGACGAGACAATTAGACATCTCCTCGGTCGGGGTCGGGTCTGAACCGGGACTTGACCTACAGGGTTCGAGTCCCAAAAACATGGAATCGAAACCATACTGCGGGGGTGGTAGGAAGGGTGGATCCATGGACTAGGGTCTACGGGGCAAGTCCAATCCGCATATTAAAAAAAAAAAGAATTTTCACATATAAAAAAATTAACCAAAAATCAGATAGACCCTCTTGAACTTGTCAAGTCCACCGAGTCCTCAAGATGGACCCGGATTGGATCCTTCAACCCGACGGGTCCATAAGACGGGTCCTATCCGTCCTGCTGGGGTGGGTCCAATGAAAGATCTGCCGTGGTTGGTTCTCTCCGAGTCCCGGTTCGGACTCAACTTGAGAGATGTTTGGAGACAACTAGATTGGATTGGAAAGCATAACTAGGCCTTGTGATGTCCATTACTCTTTCACTGCACTAACTCCAAGCTACAATTGAAGGTGGTTTCTCTGATGCCAAGTGCTTCCAAGATTCTTTCCGAACGACATCATAAACTTTAAGAGCCAAAAGGCTTACTGTTCACATGATTAAAAAAAGTAGAAATGTTATGTGAATAAATGAAGGCAAATACTAGAATAAGTGCATTTCCCAATCAAACCACCAAGTGGATATATTCATGTAATCAAACCATCAATGTCAAATTAAATATAATAATCATTCTATTGATTCTTGCAATACTATTGTTTCTCCCTATAACGTAGATACCGATGTGTCATCAATTATTATAATAACCAAAATTATGCAATCTATGTTACCCTTTTCAACAACATATAATTCTTTTTTAATGTATTGTATATTAAAAATAGATACAATACAAAAACAATTCAGGCTACTAAAATTCTAATGTTTTTATTAATTAGTCATGCAAATTATTGAAATTTCAGGTTTCTTATCATTAATAATTAAAATATAAATCATCTTTTTTTTCTTTTGACATTTTTATTTATCCCGAGTTGATCCTTAGTTGAATCCAGTTCGACCTCTTGATCTTTAACCCCTTCATATGTTCAAGATGATATCTCAATCCAAGCTTGACAATATTGAATAAGATAATTATTTTATGTTTTCTTAAGACAATTACTTACGTTTTCTCTTTCTAGTCAATTTACAGTTATTTTTTTTCTTGAACACTAGTTGATTTAAGCACTGAAGTAGGCATGCCTAATAACACTCTCTAATGGCCAATGACATTGTAACCTAGTAGCATCTCCCTGGTCTCTCAAGTAAGAGGCCACAGGTTCGAATCCCCTTTCCCATTATAATGGCCAAAAAATAAATAAATAAATAATACTTTCTAATGGTTTCTTATCTTGTAGGTCAAGCAACTTCAAACCCGCATGAAACAGTTTTCATCAAGGAAACAACCAAATTACAATGCTATCCAGCTGCTTTGCATCTTGTGAAATAACAAATAATAAAACATAGATTAGCTGGATCTAATTAGGTGATGCATTCTTAGATTATCTAGCGTAACAATTTTATATAAGATGCCTTGCATCATACCTCTAATTTTTATATTCTTCCAACCACTTTGATTATCCGAATAGCGTGGATCATGTGGATCATATATAGATTTGTACATTCACCATAATTTTTTTTTTTTTTCATTTTTGTCCAGGCAGACCTATCATAATACCTTTTTAAATATTGTTCTTTTCAAAAAAAATTCAAAACAAGCTAATAATTGACTTGGATAGAGACCTTCCCCATTCCCTATACTAAAGAACAAGACACTTATTGGGTAGGATATATCATTATAGTTTTTTTCTAAATTTAGTTTTATTTATGCACATAGTCCTCGTTAGAAATCCACAATATCCCACTAATCATAACAGTTCACTGATCCTCCATAAAAGTGTATCCCACTGGCATTTTCAATTGGCATGCTGTGATCCTGCGAATTTTTTAGGTAGTATACAAGCAATGTTGTTGGTCTATCGTTTATGGTATAGCGCACGTGGACATGTATTATTGTGTAATAAACCTTGGCATGATGGGGGTTGTAAATAAGTGAAAAGGATGAAAAACAAGCTAAGCTGAGCTGAAGGACTTGATCTTGTCTTGTATAAAAATTATCAAGCTTGAGCTAAGGCCTTTTATCGTGCCTAAAACTTATCTATGAGCTCGACTCATTTACAAATCAAATTCAAGTCAAGCCAAGTTTTTTAGCAAGTTTGAAATTTAAGTTTGAACATGACTTGTTTTGATAATCTATTTTCATTTTTCGAAGCTAAAAATAATATATAAGAATCGCTAAATATATATACGTATATGTTAATTAAAAATAATTTTTTAATTATATATTAATATATCACAAATTCATAACTTTTTTGCAGTATATATTAATCTTTTTAAATGAAATATTAGATCCAATAAATTATATTAAAAACTTACTCTTATATATAAGTAATTAAATACTAGTAAAATTAATCATTAAAATATATAAAACTCTATAAAACTTAATTTATATATATAGATGTATCTTTCAATTACTATAAATGGATTAAACGGATTAATTTAACCCATTTAATTCACAAAGATATATAAATAGATTAAATGAGTAAAAAAAGATTGATCTATTTAACTCACAAGCTAAAATAAGTTGGAACGTCCAACTCATTTAGAAAATGAGCTAAAATGGACCGGGCTGGGCTAACCTATATAGCACACTCGCACCCTTTTATCTATTACCAGTCATTTAGGATATAAGTTTTGTTGTACAGAACATGTAACGAGAGACATATGCAACTATTTTTGAAAGGAGAAAGGTTTTCGTAATGCGTTAGATAGATTTTGTCCAGCGGCACTTATAAACAGATAAAAAATTTATCATATCTGTATTTCTGTAACCATCGATATTGTCTTATAATACGAAGAGGGGAGTAGAAAACTTTTCATGAGATGTTAAATAAAATTGTCTAAGGTATCTACATACGATACGAACATGCAACTACTAAATTTTTTGTTTGATCTCAAAAAATAAAAATAAAAATTTGCATTAACACCTACAAATTTTCGTAAAAATTTACTGTATCTTAATACCAACATGAAAGTAGTGAATTTTTAATTTGAGCTAATTTATCATTAAGCGTAACGAACATCGCCATGTAGTGTCAACGCTTGGCAAAACACATATGCTAAAACCCTAATCTTCCTTCTCCATCCATTCACATCGTGCTCAGAAAACGAAGGTCTCTTCTCTCCCTTTTTCTCCTTCCGATTCCTGCTGCCTTTTTTCTTCTTTTTCACAATCGTCAAGACAGTACCCTCAAACCATGCACTGATCCTTTGTACTGCCAAAACCTATGGTCTGGAGCTCTACATGTGTCCACCGTCTGGTCTGTAATAACAGCAACGTTCGGGAACGATAACACAACAGCCTATAAATAGACTGTTCCAATTAAAGTATCTAATTATAATTAAGTAATATAATAATAATATTGACATCATAATGAAACATCAGCATCAATGCTTTGAAAGAAGAAAAAGTAGGAAAGTAAATGTTATATTTTGAAAAATAAGGTGTCAATAATGTATTTTGTAAAATGGATAATGTCATCGATGATAGTTGATCGGTAGTAAAATTTGTAATTAGATACTTGAAATTTGAAATTAATTAATTTAATACCTAAAAGAACTTGACGAAAATACTATAGGGATGTACAAAAAGTTCTTATTAATATTAATTAATTGATTTCAAAGTTCAGATACCTAATTGCATTTTTTTGTTAAAATTCATATATCATTTATGACATTAACCCTTTGTAAAATTCATGAAGTTGGTCAAGATAATTTATCCAATTTCTTAGGGTGAAAGACGTGTTTATCGTTTTTACTAAAAAAAATTATAAAAACACAATTTGTATAAAAAAATTACCTAATTGCCATTTTTATATCGCGTGTTGAATTAGAGACATCATATTTTGTATATTTATCGCATATAAGAGAAGTGATATAATGATGTGCCACCTCAACTTTTAAAAATTTCTATGTCGCATATGAGCCAAGCGGTATTCTAGAACTATTACTTTAAAATCTACATTTACTTTAAAGTTTACGGTACATCAGAGGTTAGTGGAAAAAAGTGTTTAATATATTGGTGGACTATCAAGTCCAATGCACTTATGTCACATGCTTCAGAAAAGTTAAAATCAACATCAACATCGAGTATTTGAAGACACCATGTCCAATGCACTTCAAGCACATGCTTCAGAAAATTTAAAATCAAAATCAATTAACTTTCCCAAACTTCAACGTCAAGTATTTGAAGAGGAGAGGAATGGGAACCTTTATCGTATATATGTGTATCCCACAATGAAACTGAAAGAAAAAAAAGGCTATATCGCATTCATCTTTTGCGAAATTTGGGTTAAGTAGATATTATATAAGTGCTAATGGTGTAGGGTAGCAGTTAAGAGTAAAATGATAAATTCACGAGTTTTATTTATAATGTAGACTACACCCTAATGGATGGGTTCCAATAATTGTTACGTAAATTGCTAATAAGGGCGGAAATGGCTGAGAAATTTGTTAAAGGAAATAACATTATGGTCAAAACCAATGATGACCATCTTTTGTGACAATCAAAACTACTACATCATGTGGCTACAAATGGAAAATCTTGTAAGAAAATCAACTGAAAATAGCTTATAACTATAACCGATAAGAAGATGATGGTAATTTAACAGATCCTTTATTTAGATAATTTTAAACAATAACTCATATTCTAGACAAGCTATGCATTATATTGCCTCCCCTCATAAACATGTCTCCAGCACCAAAACTAACGAAAAAGATAATATAAACATGCATCGCCCTATTCCGCTAGTATCATTAAAATCAAATTAACTATAAAGATAATAAATATAAAAAAATTTAAGAAATTCGACCATGATTAAAAAAAATCCTACCCATATGTTAATATGATGAGACCATAAATTTTTCTAAAAACTCCAAGCACAAACCAAACAAATCATTTAAACTTTTATAAAGAAAGAAGGGAATCGGTGCATTTGAACTCTGCGTTGTGTTAGGTCAATAAAAATTCTATGTCAAATCAACCGATATATTCATAACCCCCCACGAATGTCTGCCATTCCTGGAGACGGGCCACGCCCAAATCATGATTCGAAAAGACGAAGGTAGAGATAATAACCTTTTACTTATTTCCTCTTACATACCACTCATACCATTCACTCGATTTAAAGTATCAAATTGGTCCAAAATTATAACCGAATGGCTACAGTTGAATTCTATAACAGAAAAAATAAAAAACCCTGAATCCATCCTTTCTTTCTTTTTTTTTAAATTCATTCATATCCATTGCTGCATCAAGTTGATAAAAACTCCCTCTAATATTTGAACTTAGAAGTCTACAAAGAAAGTGAATTAATTTGGACGATAAAATCGGTTAATTTTTTTACATTCTTTCAAATGTTATTGCCCTATCTTATTATTGTTGAATACATTTTGGGTATGAACGAAATAGAGATCTAACCTCAAATCTAGCACATGCATTTCTCGGCCGATGTAAAAGTACAATGCTTGGAATTGCCAATTACTAATAATTAAACAAAAGAAAAATTATTACTTAAAATGAATGTCAAGTCAACGTGATAGGGAAGAGGAAAAGGAAGAAAATAGGATTTAACCATCTTAATGGAGAAGGGATGATTCAATTTATTAGGAATTAAACGTCTTATACATAAATATTAAAATAATTTTTTTTAATAATTATCGTTTATGATTTGTATGTTTTATATATATCGAAATTTTATTTGGTTTTCATAGGCTATGTGTATGTCATCATCATGTAGCGTAATTTTAATGAGCGCCCAGAACAATGGGTCAACTCTATTGGCTTTGGCATATCATTTTTATAATTTTTAGAAAGATTATTTATCAAAAAATAAATATAAATAAAAGATAAATATTTGTACTTATAAACTGATCAAACTGACCATATACAGATCAAATACAAATAAAATATAAATACAAATTAAATACAAATAATATATGATGAAAATCAAGCAATCTAAACAAACCTAGAAAGAAAAGATCGTGGTATATCCAAATCAACGAAAACAAAATTATACCTGATGGACAACATACGTGTGGAAGTAGCATATCCTAATAGCATGCTTCCAGCACAAAATTTAATGAAAAAAGATGATCAAAGTGTACTTTAGTAACTTCAAACAAAATCAAGCCTACGACTATGGAAGTGTTTTAGAAACTCCAAGAAAAGCAAACAGATTATCCTAAGAATAATGAGTATAAACGATGATGATGTCATTTGTCTATAAGTACATCAAGAAATCCGCTTTAATTCATTTATAAATAAATAAAACAAGTGATGGTTTCATAAAAATGGTAAAATACCTCATTCTGATCAATGCAGTATCAAACCTGAACCTTGAAACTTTTCCTCAGTGATGACATCTAAATATGCTGCCTCCTCTTTGGTAAGATAACTCTTCCAATCTCCAATTTTTCCTTTGCGAAAATAGACATTGCATTCAACAGCATTTGATGTGTCATCGACATGGAGTTTTCCATTTTTATTCACCTCCAAATTACTTAGATTGCTAAAGCAACAAAAACATACTATTTTCTCTATCACACCTTCCATTTCCTCTTCTATGGAGAAAGGACACCCCATGAAACTAGCCAATTTCCTGACATAAAAGCTAGTATCTCCCATCATATCTTCATATTTAAGAAACAGGACCTTATCTGGAATCTTCAGGCTTGCATTCCAATACCCTAATACATGGTCCCAAAATGACCCGCCGCTTGACAAACCTTTGGAAAACATATCAAGAGCCTCTTTTATGGGTATAGACTCAATATCTCTTTCTTTCCAAACCCTATTCATGAAATGCCACATTGAAACGAATGTATCCTTAGGGTCCCTACATATATAGATGATCTTGCATCCCTTGTGAAGTATGGACTTTGGCAAGCAAGTGAATGGTATGTGAGTGGAAATAAGCGGAAGGCCACTATCTCCATCTTCATCTTCGTCCTTTCCACTTATGATCTTGCCACGCTCCAAAAATGGTATACAATCGTGGGGGTTTGTTGTGAGTAAAGGGTTTGATAAATCATCATAATCAGCTCTTGTATGGATATAAAAACACAAAGCTTTAAGCCAAGTAGTACCTGATTTTATGGTGCTACAAATGAATATATCAGTTGGTTTGGCATGGAATTTTTCTTGAGCTAACATGACATTCTCCAAAAAGGGTGATGCAAACCAAAAGCCTTGGTATTGGCAGAGGTCAAATACACTAAGTCCCCTCTCTCTTGGTAAAAGTGAAATGGTATGTTTAATTTCGCTTGAAGTTTCTAGGACACTTTGGTTATCTTTTCCATTGTGCATGGCCATCATGGAAGTCTCGCTGCTATTAGGAGAAACTGTAGGTTCCATGGCTTTTATTAAGGAAACTGGTTATGGGTCTCTATATAGACTATATGGATAAACTAGTTATGGGTCTCTATGTAGATTATATGGATAGGTGTGTATCTAAAATTTCAAATCAATTATCCATCCGATATCAAATTAATTAAGCAAATAGGCAAATCTACATTTGATCCATGTGACCTATGATGTAAATATTTATAAACTAAGTAGTTGAATTATTGTGAATTAGCTGTCGATGCAAGGCATCCAATTTAATGCTGCTAAGATATAGAAAGTTAAATAAATTATCTCCTAGAAATCCACCAGGAATCACTAGCAATGCCTAATAATGCTCGGCCAAGTCAACGTTACCCAATTCGAAAAATTCCTTTCCGATCTGCTAGTGATATAATTAACTTATCTACATTTCTTTTTTAATGTTATTGAGATCTGTAGAATGCAATTTAATAGTTTTTAACCTAATAAAGCATATGTTGCGATTACCTTTTTTATTTTATAATCGACTGTAACCAGTGCCTGCATTTTGGGGATAGAAAATTAAAGAGAAAACCAGAACCAGCATTGAATGATAAAAGAATTCCCTCACTGTCCTACTGAGAAAAGACTCGCCGTGTTACATGCCACACAAGATGTACAAATACAAATGAAATAAAATTCAGGTGTGGTAATTAATTTAGAAACTACTCTTTTTTTTTTTTCGTTACGCGTGTTAATATCATAGTAATATCTACACATCGAGTGTCTGCTGTTTGGCTCTTTGGGTTTACGTTCTCAGTTTCTTTTGTTCTTTGTCGTCCTGTTCAATGATTGCAAGTAAAGTGGTGGAGGAGCTTCTAACTGTTAAACCATGTCATAACTTTGTGGGCCAAATTAATGCTTAGTTGACATTGTCAATGGAAAAAAAAAAAAAAAAAAAGAAAAAATTTATCAACCCAGTAAAGTTGAAAAATATGTTTTTATCATGCATATTTTTTACTATGTTTACACCACACACAACTCCTATAAATAGGTTTGAGTTCTTCGATTATAAATTATCCCAAAATCGTCTCTTCCCTTGTAAGAAAGAAAGAGAATTCATAGAGAGAGTTGTGAATTGAGTTTCTCCTAGTATAGAAGAGAGAAAAAAATTAGAGAGTTATATATTTTTCTCCTAATACCCAAGAGGGAATTTTAATTGTTTCTTCTTGTGATTTAGAGAGGTTATAATTCTTACTTATTTCTCATAGTGAAATTCTTCTACCTTACTTGTGGTTTTTATCCTGATTTGTTTGTGGGTTTTCTATATTAAAATATGTGTGTCAATTTTTTTTTTTTTTATCTTTATTATCTCAAGTTAAATAGATGTGATGCTACTCTATTCGATCCTTACATTTACAACAAGTGGTATCAGAGTCTAACTTAGGTGAATATATCTAGTTATAATAGGCTCTATAGTTGCCACTAAAAGCGGATCCTCTACATCAAAAAATATGTTAGATTATTATTCACCCTTGAGTAGTCTGGAGCACTATTCACCTATACCATCATCATTTGCATGAAATAGTAGGAGTTGTTTTCTTAAGCTTAAAAGATAGCAGTAGAAGCAATGACAGCAAAATTTGAGATTGAAAAATTTAATGGATGTAACTTCTCATTATGGACATTAAAGACAAAGGCAATCTTGTGTAAAGATAATTGCCTACCGACTATTAGTGAAAGGTCGATGACCTCACAAATGATACTAAGTGGAATGAAATGGATTGAAATGCTATTACCAATCATCATCTTGCATTAGCAAATGGAGTGTTATCAAGCACAGAGAAGAAGAAGACATCAAAAGAGATTTGGGATCTCTTTCCAAATTATATGAGGCTAAACTACTCCACAACAAAATTTTCCTTAAGAGGAAAAATTATACTCTTCGAATGTTGGAATCCACTTTGGTGATGAAGCACATCAACACTTTAAACATTATTTTCTCAACTCACATCATTAAGCTATTAAGCGAATGTGCTAAACATCTACTTCAAAGTATACCTGATTCGTATGATCAACTCATGAACTTAATAAACAACATCCGTACGGATTGCCTAGTCTTTGATGACATTGCAGCAGCTATCCTTAAAGAAGAAACTCGATGCAAGAATAAAGAAGACAGACAAAAAAGTTCACAACAAGTAGAGGCATTGTTGGTGACAAGAGGAAGGTCAACAGAACGTGGCTTAAGTGGGAGCCAAAATTTTGGTAGATTGAAGTCAACAAGCAAAAAGAACCTTAAATGCTACAATTGTGGTAAGAAGGGTCACATAAAGAAGGATTGTTGGAATTTAAAGAATAATTTCAATCCTCAAGGAAATGTGACAAGCACTTCAGATGATAGAAATGCTTTATGTTATGAAGCAGTAGGGACAATAGAAAGAAAAAAGAAGTCTATAGATATCTGGCTTCTTAATTCATGAGTTATTATTCATATGACCACTAGAAGAGAATAGTTCCATCATTATGAATCTATCTTCGAAGGATCTATGTATAGCTATTATGATCATGCTTTAAAGATTGTCGGTATCGGCACCATCAAATTGAAGATGTATCAAGGCACAATACGCACTATTCAAGAAGTGTGACATGTGGAGGGCCTAAAGAAAAACTTATTGTCTTTAAGACAACTAGATGATCTTGGCTGCAAATTGAAGTTGAGAATAAGAAGAGCACTTGTACTTATGAAAGGAGAAAAGATAGCTGCAAATTTGTACATGTTAAAAGGAGAGACTCTACAAGAAGTAGAAGCATCTATTGCTTCAAGCAATTCAAGAGAAAGATCAATGATGATATAGCATCAGAAACTTAGATACATATCCGAACTAGGAAAGAAAGTTCTTGTTGAAAAAAATCTATTTCTAGGGCTCACAAATGTTTCATTGCCATTTTGTGTGCATTATGTCATTAACAAGGAGCATCGATTAAAGTTTAACACATCAAACTCTAGAAGTAAGACTATTTTAGAATTGGTTCACTCTAATGTTTGGCAAGCACCAATGCTATCCTTAGGAGGAGTGAAGTATTTCACATCCTTCATTGATGATTACTCTAGGAGATGTTCGATCCGTTGATGTCGATTCATATCCAATTTGGTTTTAGTGTAAGGTTTATATAGGTTGTAAGGCCATTTTACAGTTGAACTAAGGGATCAATCTGAATATGATTACAATGGTCTTATTGGGATGTAATTTAGGATACTTATAGAAGTAGATGATAGTTTTGGTAAGTAGATGAACTTATATTTAAAATGCACCTCTTGATAGTTTGAGAAAGAAAATCTATGATAGATATAATAAACATATCTTTTAGATTTGAGAATTTTCAACTGCTATGCTAACTAATGAAGCTAGCAAGTCAATTCATTGGCCCATATAGAAAGGCATCCACTAGGGAAAAGTGAGAAATTAGTAGGAAGAGACCAAACTACTATAAAGTAGAGTAACTTAACCTAAACCTAAGGGACTTGTCTAAGTCCCTTTTGAAGCCCGCCATAGGTTCAAGTTGATTGACTTATGATCTAACTATGGCTACTGAAATCATCAGTTTAATATACAATTCAACGAAGCTAATTTTTAATATTTTCTTTAATTAAAATAGATGCAAATCATTAAAATGTAAACTTCAAATAGAATTATAAATTTAGGTGTATAATACTAATTAGTCCATGGTCCAAAGAGATTTGGCCGAGCGTAAGGAGCCCATGGTTTGTCCATACCCATTCTATTGATCGGGCTTCTTACAAAATATCTTATGTTTCATCTACACCAACTTACAAAAAGAATATAAGAAAACGAACAAAGAACAACAAGCTTAGTTTGAATAAACCCTAACATGACATTAGGGTTTACTCAAAAATCACTACTTTAGTGCACCTTTCCTTTTCTATTTGCCTTTGCGGCTATCCTTACCAAAAAAAAAAAAAAAAAAAAAAAAGAAAGAAATCTATAGTTATAATTGCGGTATATTTTAATGAGCAAATACTAATATTATTGTATTTTTTAAAACTATTCATATATTAAGATTTTATCAATATTTTACCATACAAATAAGTTTATATGGTGTGTTATTATTATTGGTCCCACTTTTATAATCGAGAAGAGGGATTGAATTGATTATAACAATAATTTGAATTTTTAGGCCTTTTAAAAGAAATTAAATCCCTTTTAAATTAAAAATATGAGAACAAGATTAGCAATATGTACGAAATTGCAATTGCAAGAAATTAAAAGAGTAGGGAAAGAAAAACTAAGTTAACAATATATAGTGGTTCTGCCTTATGCGTTAGTCCACTTTTCTAGCTCCAAGCCAAGGACCACATAATCCACACAGGTTTGTTCCACTATATTTAATGAAAACAATTTATAAGATAGTATAATTCACTCTGCTCGATTCTCATTGTTTTGCTTAAGCTAATAACCGATACTACATAGCCTAATCTTGTAAACTAATCAAGCTAACAAGCTAGAATGCAACAGCAAGTTTCTTCTGTCAAAAAGAAATAAGAATAAGCAAAATTGCAGCAAAGAATGATTGCACAAATTTGAATTAGAAAGATTGAGAAGAAGGAGAGTGTTATTTTAATAGCGTAGTTTCTTTTTTTTTTTTAATATCAGAGAGTTCTTCTTTTTTGGTAGTCACATTCTCTTTCTTTTTCAAGGAGTCTTCGAGATATTAGACATTCCAAATGTTTGTTGCAGGTTGTAGGTAAGATCTCCCATAAAAATCTCAGCTGATATCTTTTTCTCTTATCTACAAATTCGAATCCTGTTTTGTCAAAGCCGATACTCCACGGATAAGGATAAGATTGAAGAAAATATTTTTTTCGTTTTCTTGAAGATGGCTTCCTGATATTCTTGTGACATTTTCCTTGGCTCTAAGTATGAAATTCGAAATAGATCATCATCATTTGTTCTACTCTTTATCCATTCTAAATGCTTGAAGTAGATAACGTTAAGTCTCTTGATAAAATCCCATAAGAATAGGAGTATTGCAGTTGTGATCTCTTTCATTTTTGTTGAAAACAACTCCTTTCGATAAACTTAGAAAAATTTTATCTTCTAACTTCATATCTTTACATGCTTTGTTGATCTGTATAGATGGAGAGAGAAATTATTATTTAATACTTGATAACGTGATAAAATTGATCTTAATTTAACCCCGTAGATATTAACCAACGTTAGTGGAATAAATGAGTATATTACTCAAATATACCCATTTTCTTGGAATTAGGTCTTCAATTTACTTATTTGAGCTGATTTGGAACGAATTTGATCAAAACTGAACTAATGAACAATGAAATTTCACAAAACTATTTTGCTATCAAAAATTGCAGTGAACCTTCTGTAAAACCTTCTGGATAACTGTTCATTTTTCTTTTTTTCTCTTTAACTTAAAACTGCACACTTATTAAACTCATTAATTATCTTTTTAGACTTTTGTTATCATCAAAGCCTATTTTAAGAGAACCTAACAATTATTATTGAAGCACTTTTCTTAGTTAGAGTGCTTTGTAATTATTATACCGTTGCTGCTTGCTTAAAATGTAAAATAAATCAATGGCAAAAAAAATATAAAATAAATTAAGCCGAATTTTTTAAAAAGCATAATAAAACTCATCAATAACTAAAAAAATGAAATATGACTAATTTTCAATCAATAAAAAATGACGTTACGCCTTGTAATGTCCATTACTTTTTCACTACACTAATTCCAAGCTACAATTGAAGGTGGTTTCTCTGATGCCAAGTGCTTCCAATATTCTTTCCAAACAACATCATACATTTTATGAGCCTTTTTTTTTTTTTTTTCCTTCTTTTGGCCGATACATTTTGAGAGCTAACAGGCTTACTGTTCACAAGATTAAAAAAATAGAAATGTTATGTGAATAAATGAAGGCAAATACTAGAATAATTGCATCTCCCAATCAAACCATCAAGTGGATATATTCATGTATTCACATGAAATGAAATATAATAATCCTTCTATCGATTCTTGCAATACTATTGTTTCTCACAACAATGTGGATCTCGATGAACCATCAATTATTATAATAACCAAAATTATGCAATCTATATTAGCCTTTTGAACAACATATAATTCTTTTTTAATGTATTATATATTAAAAATAATTACAATACAAAAATAATTAAATTTACTGATATTCTAATGTTTAGTCATGATAATTGTTTGAACTTGTAAATTATTGAAATTTCATGTTTCTTATCATTAATAATTATTAAAATATAAATCGTCTTTTTTTTTTTCTTTTGACATACCCCGAATTGACCCTTAGTTAAATCCAGTTCAATCCCTTGATCCTTAACCCCTTCACATGTTCATGATGATCACTCGATCCAAGCTTGACAACATTAGATAAGATAATTATTTTATGTTTTCTTAAGACAATTGTTTTATGTTTTCTCTCTCTAGTCATTTGACTAATAATTTTTTATTCAACGCTAGTTGATTTAAGCATGAAGTAGGCATACCAAATAACACTCTCTAATGGTTTCTTATATTTGTAGGTCAAGCAACTTCAAGCCTACTTGCAACAGTTGTCATCAAGGAAACAACCAAATTACAATGCTATCAAGCATTGCTTTGCATCTTGTGAAATGACAAATAATAAAACATAGATTAGTTAGATCTAATTAGGCAATGCATTCTTAGATTATCTAGCCTAACAATTTTATGTAGGATGCCTTGCATCATACATCTAATTTTTATATTCCTCCAACCACTTAGATTACCAAAGTAGCATGGATCATGTGGATCATATATAGATTTGTATATTCACTATGATTTTATTTATTTTTATCCAGGTAGACCTGTCATATACCCTTTTAAATACTTTTTTTTTATAAAAAAATTCAAAAAAAATGCCTTTGCCAATCCCTATATTAAAGAATGAGACACTTATTTGGTAGGATATATCATTACAGTTTTTCTAACTTTAGTTTTATTTACGTTAGCTGGATCTAATTAGGTGATGCATTCTTAGGTTATCTAGCCTAACAATTTTATGTAGGATGCCTTGCATCATACATCTAATTTTTATATTCATCCAACCACTTAGATTACCAAAGTAGCATGGATCAGGTGGATCATATATAGATTTGTATATTCACTATGATTTTATTTATTTTTATCCAAATAGACCTATCATATACCCTTTTAAATACTATTTTTTATAAAAAAAAATCAAAAAAATTAATAATTGACTTGGATAGAGGCCGTTGCCAATCCCTATATTAAAGAATAAGACACTTATTTGGTAGGATATATCATTACAGTTTTTGTTTTTCTAACTTTAGTTTTATGTATGCACATTGTCCTCCTTCGAAATCTACAATATCCCACTAACCATAACATTTTACTTATCTTCCATAAAAAGCGTATCCCACTGACATTCTTAGTTGGCATGTTGCGATCCTGCCAATTTTTTCAGTAGGATTCAAGCAATGTTGTTGGTCTACCGTATATTGTATAGTGCACGTGGACATGCATAATTGTGTACTAAACTTTAAAACTTAAGTTTGAGCTCGGTCATTTACAAATCAAGCTTGAGTTAAGTCAATTTTTTATCGAGCTTTAAATTTAAGTTTGAACTTGACTAATTTTGATAATCTATTTCCATTTTTTCGAAGCTAAAACTAATATATAAAAATTACTAAATATATATATACGTATATATTAATTAAAAATATTTTTTAATTATATATTAATATATCATAACTTTTTTAACATATATTAATTATTTTAAATGAAATATCATATCCAATAAATTATTTTAAAAGCTACTCTTATATATAAGCAATTATATAGTAATAAATTAATCATTAATGTATATAAAACCCTATAAAACTTAATACATACATACATATTATATATATATTTCAATTAGTACAAATGGATTAATTTAACCCATTTAATCCACAAAGTCCAAAGATATATAAGTTGATTAAATGAGTAAAAAGAAATTGGTCCATCTAACTCACAAGCTAAAATAAGTTGGGATAAGGTCTGACCCATTTAAAAAATAAACTAAAATAGATCGGACCGGACTAACGTGTATAGCCCACTTGCACGCTTCTATCTGTTGCTGCCAATCATTTAGGATATAAGTGTTGCTGTCCAGCACAGGCAACAAGAGACATGCAGCTATCTTTGAAAGGAGAAAGGTTTTTGTAATACGTTAGATAGATTTTGTCTAGCGGCACTTATAAACAAACAAAAAAAGAAATTTCATATCTGTATTTCTGTTACCATCGATAATATCTTATAATATGAAGAGGGGAGTAGTAAATTTTCATTAGAAGTTAAATAGAAATTTGCGGCATACGAATTTTCGTAATTGTCTAAGGTATCTACATATGATAGGAAGATGAAACTACTAAATTTTTTGTTTGATCTTAAAAAAATATATATATTTGCATTGACATATAAATTTTCGTAACAATTTACTGTATCTTAATGCCAACATGAGAGTAGTGAAATTTTAGTTTGAGCTAATTTATCATTAAGCGCAACGAACATCGCCATGTATTGTCATCGCTTGGCAACACACATATACTAAAACCCTCTGCTTTTTTTAATTTTTTCCCTTAAACCATGTACTGATCTCTTGTACAGCAAAACCCTATGGTATGGAGCTCCACATGTGTCCACCGTCTGGTCTGTATTACCTGCAACGGTCGGGGACGGAAACACAACAGTCTATTGTTCCAATTAAAATATATAATTATAATTAAGTAATTTAATAATATTGCCATGAAAATGAAACATTAGCATTAATGCTTTGAAAGGAAAAAAAGAAGAAATAGGAAAGCAAATGTTATATTTTGAAAAATAAGGTGTCAATAATGTGTTTTGTAAAATGGATAATCTCATCAATGATTATTGAACATTGGTAAAATATGGAATTAGATACCTAAAGTTAAAAATTAATCAATTTAATACATAAAGAACTTAACAAACTTACTGTAGGGCGTATAAAAATTTTTTTCAAATACTAAATTAATTGATTTTAAATTTTAGATATTAAATTGATCAGTTTCAAAATTCAAGTATCTAATTACATATTTTGTCAAAATTTAGATATTATTCGTGACATTAACCCTTTGTAAAGTTTATAAAGTTAGTCAAGGTAATTTACCTAATTTCTTAGGGTGAAGGACATATTTACCATTTTCACAAGAAAAAATTTACAAAAATACAAACCGTATAAAAAAATTACCTAATTGCCATTTTTATATTGTGTACTGGAGTGGAGACACTATATTTTGTATACTTATTGCATATAAGAGAAGCGATGTAGTTACATACCGCCTCAAACTTTTAAAAATTTCAATATCACATATGAGAAGAGCAATATTCTAGAACTATTACTTTAAAAGCTACATTTAATTTAAAGTTTATAGTATATCAGAGGTCAGGGGAAAAAAGTGCCTCTTATATTGGTAGACTACCATGTCTAATGTACTTCTGAAACATGCTTCAGAAAAAGTTAAAATCAAAATCAACTTTCCTAAACATCAACATCAAGTATTTGAAGACACCATATCTAATGCAATTTGGACACATGCTTTAGAAAATTTAAATTTAAAATCAAAATCAACTTTCCTAAACATCAAGTCAAGTATTTGAAGAGGAGAGGAATAAGACCCTATAATGGATATATTTGTATAGCATAATGGAGCTGTGATGAAGCAGAAGAAGTGGCAAGCAGAAACCTAAGAAAGTGGGATAATGACTAGCCAATGGCAGTTTTTAAATACAGGTCCTTATCTTGAAGGAAATAGCCTAATAGAAATAAGTCATTCCCTTTGAGGATAAGCTACTCCACTTTTACGACTAATTCCTTCATTTAGGCTTTCAAATGGGTAGTTTTTATATTTTTGGAAAGTTTTAGTTTCGTAATAACTCATTATAGACACTTTAGTTTTATATGTTGTCCGTGGCATTCTATTCGTGTTTTTATATACTTTGTGTCCATAAGTTTCAAAACTTTCTATTTTTTGAAGTTTTTTCAAGTTCTATTTTGGGCAACCCTCTAACCTGCTTATATATGTATCCCTTAGGGCAAATGAGATATTCAATTATCATATTTTTCTATAAAAATTTCAAAGTCATCATTGCTCTTTTCCTAAATTTTTAATCCTTCAATAAAGTTATGATGTTTTATGCCAACAATCTAGGATTTTTCATAATCAATAGGTGTTAAAGATTACAAGCTAGGTATTCGTGTACGAATCTACGTCTCACGATAAATCCTAATTCAATTTCACATCAACCGTTGCGTTAGTTGGTATCGACACAAAAAAAATAACTATATCACATTATTTTTATGTGATATAACGATAGTATATTTATATAAGTTTTTTTATGTAACTTAGATTTGTGTTTTTTTTTTTTTTAACAATTGTTTACATGTAATAATCCCCAATTTCTTATGATTCCTTAAACACAAAGATCAAAATTGTTATGGTGTATGTCAAATTATTTTACATAGTAATATCATTAAGAAATAACTTAATCTATGAAGAATATAGAGTGATTACGTATCGTATCAACATGAATGGCTTAAAGATCTATATCATGAACTTAGAATGTGCTTCATATTTTGGGTATATTAGACTATAAAGTTCATGATGAAGAATTTAGATTAAGTAGATTTACTTAAGTGCTAATGGTGTAGAGCTCAAGTAAGAGTAAAATGATAAATTCACAAGTACTACACCCTAACGGATGAGTTCTACTAATTGTTACATAAATTGCTAATAAAGGTGGAAATGGCTGAGAAATTTGTTAATGGAAATAACATTGCTGTCATAACTAATGGTGATTGGTGACCATCTTTTTTGTGATAGTTAAACTACTAAATCATGTGACTACAAATGGAAAATCTCGTCATATTAAGCTAAGACATGAGAATGTAAGGAAATCAATTGAAAATAGCTTATAACTATAACTACAATACAAAGATAAATGATTTATAATAGTGTTATTTGATTAAAAATATGAGGGTTTTATGGTCAGTCCTAATGTGTGTGTGTGTGTGTCTGTATGTGTGTTATCATATGGCAGACACGTAAATGAAGACAAGGTGTCGTAGTTGAAGGCCGCCTGGAAAACCGTCGACCTATGTCCTATACACCACCGGCCTATGTCTTATACGTCGACAATATTACGCCGGCCTACATGGCCATAGAATCATCTTCGAATATTTTAGGCAAACAGCTTATGTGCCTAAGCTGCCAGCCTTCATTCTAAGCCGTCAGCTTTTCTTATATGAAAATTGAAGGGTTTTCCAAGTTTTCTTTATAACCTAGTCTATTCCTTCTTCTCTAAAATCATTCTTAAGCCATAGAATTCTCTTAGAACCTCTCTATCTATGATCTTAGTATCAAGAGAGATCAAGAATCAAGATCAAGGTAAGTTGATCCTTTTTAATTCTTTAGAGATGTAAAGGAATTGACCTCTTCCTAAAGTTTTCTTTTTGGGTTTTAAAGGAAGTCTTGGATTTTTGTTCTACAATCTAGGAGACAAAAGAAGAATAAAAGAAATAGGTAAGTGATCTTCTCAATTCATTTAGTGATTTAAAAGTAAAATTTTTTTCTGAATTTTCTTAGTAGATTTTGAAAAGAATCAAAATTTGGGAGAAAATTTAGAGAAACCCTAAATCAGGGATTGGAGAATTTGTGATTTACAATCAAAGGAGGTAGATGTGTACAAACCTAGATTTGTAGTTCTTTTCATATTAGGGTTTAGATGATAATTAGAATACAATCGTTTATGGAAACATGTTTTGAAATGGTTCTACTTATGTGATCAGGTGTTTTAGTGAAGTTTGGGTTTCTGTTATTAAAGTTGATTCAAGTAAGACCTCACCTTACTTGTTGTTTTGTAATTGTCAGATTAGTAGCTATAAAATGATTAATTTCTATCCGATTTATAAATTTGATTTGCAGCTTGTTTATGGCTAGGTTTAGGAGATCAGGAGGACCATTACTACTAGAACGACATGCTGGTGATCTGTATGTATCGTTGTCTCAAATGTAGTCATGCACAAAAATGTATCTAGTAGTCGAGGAGTGGTATGAGTACGGTACCTAGGGTATTTGGGGAGTACGCAGTACCAAAATATATGTATATATCACTATTTTCTATATGGTTGATTTTACGGGGTCATGAGTTACTCCAAGTTTAAGACTAGTCATGAATAGTTCTAAAATGTGTTTTTTGCTAGCTAATCAAAGATAATAATTTATGTCTGGTGCATTAGTTATTAGGTTGTATGTGAAACTATATAATGCCTATTCATGTGCACGTATTTGTTGTATGGCATACTAGGCTTTTATGCTCATTCTTTTATCTTTTTTCAAGAACAGGCGATGATCCAATAGAGTTGATTTATCTACCTATGACATATTCGTAGATTATGGGGAGATCAATAGTAGACTTGGTTATTTTAGTGATTTTTAGATTTTCTTTAGATTCAAGATAGCTATTTGAAGACCATGTGAAGTCTTACATTTTCTTTTATGGATTCTGAAGTTTTATGAGATTTTCTTTGTGATGTTTTAAGTTTGGTCTATGTTAGCTTTGGTTTATGCCAACTAGGATATTCAGAAGTTTTGTTATGGTGAAATTATTTTAAACATGTATCCCTTTTATATGAGAGTTTGATGCTATATTTATAATTATTAATTAGTGGATTAATAGCCTTAGCGTGTCTATCCTTAATAAAGATACATGGCGGGTTATAATGCCTTCAATTTAAGGTGTTACAACTTAATTGGTATTAGAGCAACAGGTTTGATCTTTTTAGATCTAAGTTATGAACTCCTTAGGATGGTAAGCAATGATGAGAGGGGTAGCAAATAGTTAAGGTTGCTTATCTAGATTAGTATTGCCTTTACCTAGTAGTTTTATATAGTGTTATGATCCTTATAGCTTGTTATATCTTTGTTCTTATGTTTTCTATGTTTACCTTTTTAGAATGTCACCTAGAAGGAGAGCACTTGATGTTGGTTCCTCCAAGGCTGGTGAGGAAGAAGTTAATGGAGGATAACCATTAGAGAACCAACCACCCCTAAATCATTTAATGCAAGATCTACCACCATCACCGCCCCTGCATGCAGGATAATAGGTACTAGTTAATATTGCTCAATTGATGTAAGCAGTTAATACTCCTGTAGGGGTAGTTGCACAATAGCATCAGACTATGCATCAAGATGTTCAAATGATAGAGGCTAATGCTGGGCACATATAGGCAAAATGGAAATGGTAGTAATTGTGCCAGACATATAGATGTGTTGAGTTTGAACAAGTCTATGGATTTAGTATATAAGTTTGAGCCAAAGCCTTAGAGATCATTAAAAGCACAGTTATGGATGGAAGAGGTGAAGAAGACTTTTGTTGCCTTAGACATGCCTAAAAATAAGAAGGTGGAGTATGCATCATATTGGCTAACTAGGAGGGCAAACAATTGGCGGTTAAGCACTAAGAGACACATAGCTGGAGTGATCACATGGGATAGATTCCAGAAGGTTGTCTACAAGGAGTTTTTCCTTGAAAGTGCTAAACAGCAAATGCTACAAGAGTACTACACTCTACAGTAGGGTAAGATGACTGTTGAACAGTATGAAGCTGGACTAAATAGGCTAATGAGGCTTTCGCAAGATCCTTTGAAGGAGAGTGAGGAGGCTAAAGTAAGCAGATTTATTACTAGGTTAGAGCCTAAGATTCAACACTAAGTAAATATGATAGTTTGATATTATTCGTCTGTCTATATCATTGAGTCCATATACATGACAATATCAGTATGACAAATCATAACAATATCACAAAAGGACTCAAAGGATTACTCAATTTGACAGGATGTGTTTATCTCACTACACCACATGGTGAGGGAATACAAAACAACCTCATCTCCTATGTACATACCCCTAAAATGAAATTTCAAATGTAATGCATAAACAATTTGACGAACTATTACAAACAAATTTATGAATATTGACTTACTACGATGACATATGAAACATAACGGTAATGATAATTGAAGGAGTATAAGAACAACATGTTTCATACCTACCTTGGTGTATATATGCATGTAGGATGGGATAGTGAAGATATAGCCTTCTTCTTGAGTCTTTGTGTCTTGTCAGTTGAGGTCTTGTTTTAAGGTGTCATCTCAAGTTGAGTCAAGTCGAGTTGTCAATCATCTTTGTCAAGTTCGAGTTCTGTTAAGCTAAGTAATAGAAGGTTTGGAATCGCCAAACTAACTCCTATTTATATATATTTGCTAAATTGTATGAAATATCAGTTATATAGAAATTGAAAAATAAGCCTACCCATCACAAGATAAAGAAATTAAAGCTAAATAAATAGTGAAGTAGCAAATGAATGGGATAAATACTTATCTATGAATGAATGCACACTCCATAAAGATGAAAATGGCGACAAATATCAAACAAATGTCTCAATCAAAAGAAACAAGACAATGTGACTACATATACCAATTGACAGATATGTATTGTGAAACCAAACAATATTTCAATCACATGCACATAGCTACAAAGCCCATTCATGCATATCACATTCATATATAGTATAACTTTAAGTGATCTACTACCATAATCACAAACAATGCAATAATCATAGGAATGGCAAAACAAAGTAGTCCTTAGGGTACAAGTCTTCTAACCTAAATTTGCCTGAATATAATAAGAATTTTAAGACATATGTAAGAGAACGACTATGGTCAATATTTGCGTAAGTTAAACTAGTTTAGGTTTTTTTGTAATTTCAATATCAAAACTTTAATCACATATATTTAATTCATTTTAAATCTATTTTGTGTGTGTAAGTAGCCACTCTTAGATGTTTTTCAAGAACTTACCATTGGTGAAGTTTGTCTTACCAAAAGAAGCCCATACGATATTGAATTAAATAGGGTCAACTCATGATTCTATATGCCATACTGAAAAAATTTTATTGATTCTTATCTCCGCAATATCTTAACAGTTTCTAATCCATTTTCAATGAATAAAAAGCTGCTTTCACTCAGCTTTTCATGTCCTTTTCATTGGTGACATTATTTTTATCAAAAGGAATCTCTAAGGTACCGATTAGATTGGATTCAGTCAAGAAAACTTCTTTATTACTATTTTCATTTTTTTTTCTTATTTTTGCAATATGTCAATAATTGATAATTTATTTTAAACAAATAAATGATCGATTTCATAAGATTTTTTAGTACTTTCTAATGGTAATTTCATTTTTACCAAAGGAAGGTTCTAAGGAGGCGGATTATGGAGGGGTCAAATTACAAATTTTGATGTTCCCATGATAAATCCAAACGTCTGTAAGTTCCTTCACCTCCATCCTATTTTAGATTGATTTATACTTAACATTTAATTTCACTCATGACTTCTAATACTTGTAAATATAAATCTTATGCAATCGAACCCTTTTCTTATGAACTTCTTATTAAACTTCTCTAGTGACCCATTTACACGTCAAGATTCCTCACTTTCCCCATTGTCTAAATTTTTTATTATTACATAACAATTTTATACTAAAATCCATCACCTAGACCTCATGTGTCATGGTCATTTGAAGGAATAAGGAAGATACACAATTTTTCCATATATATATATATATATATATTTTTTTTTTTTTATATTACCTAACTTCATGTTTCTTCTTAATGACTTCAAATACCACTATATATAACTATCCATTTTTCAATTACACCATTTAATCACTTATATCATTATAATCTTCAATGGCTTTATATTATTATTATTATTCCTTCTTGGTGATTCTCGGCAAACATAAAGGAAAACATGATGTTCAATTTCTCCTTTCTCTATCTAATAACAAGTTTGTCCCCTTCTCAAATATCAAGGAAAAATTTCTGTCCATTCCTTCTATTATACTTGACTTAGCCAATATATAAGGTCTTTCACTAGGACATTTACTTCTTTACATAAGTGTGCTCATATATTCAAGGATAGGACAAGAAACTTACTAAATTGGGTTGTTTCCACCTGGATGTCAACTCTTGATCCTTTTTTCCAAGGCATGTTCTTTAATGTCTATGTATATATATTATCGGTTACTGTATATTTACATATTATCTATTGTGCATGTAATTATTTCTTTTAATGTTGTTTGGTTAACAATGCCAAATATCTTAAGAATCTAAACTATCTTGAATTTAAGTTAAAGTTTAATCATTATTTAACTATGTTAGACAACTTATAGTTTATTTTTTTTTTTTTCTTTTTTATCTAGCACTTGAGTTTTTTGTTATAGTGATCAAGGACACATTAGTTTTTGACTTTCATTAAACATCCTAAAGTTTCCATGATTTAGTTATATATTTGGATGTTTTATTTGATATTTGTATCATACATGATGTCATGGATTCCCATTAAATATTTTATTCATAATTGAATTATATTCATCAGTCATGTCATGATTATACTAATGAAAAAACAAATGGATCTACTTTTTAAATTTTTACTAGTCAATTACATATTTAAAAATTTACTTGGTATCAAACTAATTTAAGTACTTTGATTACCAAACTATAGTTAGACTAATCATATTTTAATATCTTTATCGCAATTGATTGCATGTTAATGTTTTGTTTAAAAATAATCTATCTCCAGGGCAAAGATCAATTGAAGCAGTGGGCATGCGGATACAGTTTCTAAAGGCAACCCCTCCCGCATGACACCCACGTGCCTCCTGCATGCCACCCATGTATGTCCCACGTAACACTCGTATGCCTTCTGCATGCCACCCGCGCAAATCTCACGTACCTCCTCCGTGCCACCCGGCTAACTCTCACGTGCCTCCTTCGTGCCACCCGTGTAACTCCTGCATGCCTCTCACGTTTGGCTAATTCAAAACGTTCATTTTAAAATTCCTTGTAATAGTTGAATGATTAAAGAGTTAATGTAATGGTTAATGAAGAAAGCATGCTACACTGTCGTTTCCTTAGTCAATTAGATTTGTCATTTTCCTTTTACTCAGATATGTTACACTATATTTATCAATAAATAAACGCGTTTAGCTTTTGCTAGATAAACGAAAAGTGTTTAGCATAATAATGACATGGACAGGCCAAAGAGAGCTTAGGTCTCTTCTAATTTTTTTATTATTATAGTTCATAAGTAATTCTGTTAAGACCTATTTATATATAAATATTATTCAATTCCATGTATGCTTTCGAATGTATAAATGTATTTGTCATTTCAGTATTCCATTTCATCAATTCTATCCATTCAATTCCAATTATTTCATTTTAAATTATTCCGGTGTATCATTATCACCAAGACAAGTGCTACGTTATTCAAGAATAGGACAAGGAACTTATTAAATTGGGGTGTTTCAAGCTGAATGTTGACCCTTTTTTTCTTTTCTCCGAGGCACTATTCCATATTATATATATAAATGTATATTACACCCATCGTCATCTTTCTTCTTAATGAATTCAAATACCACTTTATATATCTATCCATTATTTAATCAAACCATTTAATCACTTATCTCCTTATAATCTTCAATGGCTATATATATAAATATATTCTATCTAATCTCCTCCTTCCTACTTAGTGATTCCCGACAAGCTTAAAGGAAAACATAATGTTCAATTTCTTCTTTCTCAGACTAATAGAAGATTTGTCCCCTTCTCAAATATCAAGGCAAACTTTCTGACTACTCCTTCTATGTATATTTGACTTTGCCAATATGCAAGGTCTTTCACCGGGACATTTACTTCTTTACATAAATGTGCTCACATAATTCAAGGATAGGTGAGGAACTTATTGTTTCCAGCTGAATGTTGACTCTTAATGCTTCTCTCTAGGCATGTTCTTTATATGTCCATGTGTATACTTTTCATATATATATTACACTCAACGTCATGTTTCTTCTGGTGAAATCAGATACCACTTTATATATCTATTCATTATTTAATCAAACCATTTAATATATATACATATTATTTTATTTTTATTTAATCTTCTCCTTCCTACTTGGTGATTCTTGACAAGCTTGAAGGAAAACATGATGTTCGATTTCTCCTTTCTCAGTCTAATAGCAGGTTTGTCTCCTTCTCAAATATCAAGGCAAATTATCTGTCTATTCCTCTTATTTATACTTAACTTAGCCTATATATAAGGCCTTTCACTAGGAAAATTCTTTTTACATAAGTAAAACCGTATATTACTAAATATAAACCAAATCCGCAAAACAACACTAGATTAGCGGCAACAACAATTAAAACCAACCAGTAGGCATCCCACTAGTAAACAAATCGAGTCCAAAATAGAAACATAAGGAGGCACTAGAACAAAATCTAAACTAAAATCCAGATCAACAGATTTCAGCAAGTCTTCAATGGGCTTGTACAATTGACTTGAGAGTCCCGCCTTCGCTAAGCCATCAGCTACAAAATTAGTCTCTTGGAGGAAAATTATCTTCACACACTAGAGATGTTGGATCTTATCCCTACACGATGACAGAAGATTAGAAGTGCAAGTTGAATCCCCATCATTATTCAGCAACGAAATAGCTTGTAAAGAATCAGATTAATCACAGCACAAGATAAGGACATAATTTGACAGATCATTAAAGCTTCCATGATACCAACGAGTTCCACTTCTAAAGGTGAAGTAGAAGATTTTTTGGCTAGGAAACTCATGATTTTTCCTTGATGGTTCCTGCAAATTCTGCCAATGGCAGTCTTCCTTTTCTCATCCATGGCAACATCACAGTTGAATTTGCTCCAGTAGTTGTCGGCGGAGTCTAGCTATAAGCTTTGGTGTCACGTCTGATTAACAACCTCCTTTCATTCTTTGCCCACCATTCCGAGGCCACTGATCTAGTCATGGGGATCCACTGTATTGATGTTCCTTTGAAAACCCTTGTATTTCGTTCCCCCCAGATACCCTATAGTATGAAAGCAAACAAACAAGGCTACAGGGAACAGATTGACGTTGAAGGAGCTTTAGAATCCCTCTATATTGTTAACACTATGCCACCATTCTCGCGTCACTCTACAGTCCATCAAATTGTGTTTGTCATTTCCAGCTCTTCTCCATGGAATAGGCATCTTCCATCAACATTTATACCTCTTTCTTGACATTATCCCTTGTCGAAAGAGCGTTCTGAGATATTCTCCAAATGAAAGATTTTATTTTTGTATAGTCTTCGCTTTCCGAATCCAAACCCATTTTTCCTCAGATCTGTCCTCATTCTGCTCAATGATATACTCATAGATTGCCCTCTGAGAACAGTTGCCCCATTCCTCCTTTCTCCATACCATTTGCCTTTTATCCCTGCCATTTCTATTGAGGAAAAGACTTCTTAGCTTATTTGCCATTGCATCATCAATGGGGTACTCCATCTAGTCTTCACTCTATCTATTGATGCCCATCCATACCTCATATAACTCCCTCTTCATAGCATCCTTTGACAAAGGTTCAAACAACAGATTTTTCAGAGGACCCCCTTCGAACGATCTATCCTTCTAGACTTTTATGTTTCTCCTACTTTTAGATAGCACTAAGGCCACTCGATCCCATTACTTAACGAAGTACGAATAGAAAGCTGAGCCTTTTTCCCTTCACCTTGTTTCCTCCAAATGAGATCTTCTCTTAATAAAGTCAGCCCACCTAAAGTAAAAGTTTAGACTTTCCAGACCAACCTCACAAAGCTTTCCTTGTTCTTTAATCTTAAATCCTTAATTCCCAGGGCACCATTCTTCTTACTTTTTTTCATATTTTGCCAGGAGACCCAGTGCATCTTCGTCTTGTCTGCCGTTGATCCCTAAATGAAATTTCTTTCTAACTGCTCCACTCTGCATCAGCCATTTTCTTAGGAATTGGTATCATCTAAGCATAATAGTTAATGATTCCTTCAATTTCTGAGACAATTACTACTTTCCAGCTTCCATACTCAGGAATCTAGCCTTTCAACCAACTAGCTTCGCCATTACTTTATCAACAATAAACTAAATATCATTCATTTTAAGCCTACCATCTTCTTTTATAGCGATCCCCAAGTATTTACCCAACCATTGTTCCTGTTTATTTGGAACACCTTAGCAATTCTGTCATTTATTTCCCCATTTAAGTTTTTTCAGAAAAGATGGTCGATTTGTTTGGATTGATTTTTTCTTGACATAATGCAAAACATCTCCAAAACACCTTTAATTGATATGGCATTCTCAACATTGGCTTCCCCCATCAGAATGCTATCATCAGCCAAATAAAGAGAGTTAACCCGATTCCAAACCCCTTAGCCTGATTGGTTTTCACTACCCTTGGCTACAACAATAGTGAATAGCTCTACTTAGGATTTCATAACACGAATGAAAAGTTATGAGGAGGGGATCTGATGCAGTGGACAAGATAGCACATAATTATTTGGAGAAATGGCATAGGATTTGATGATAATGGCAGTTTCGTAATTTCGGGAGTTTTGGATTTTTACCGAGCGGGACCATATTCTGAAGGGAAACGATCCAACGGACAGAACTCACCAGCTTCGCTCGTGACCTAAGCCGGTTTTCGGCCAAATTCCTTCGTTTAGGCCGTCAAAACCGCGTTTTTACTATTTTTAGTAATTTTTCTTTATGTCTTATCTTTTCATTGGATAATCGTTTTTATATGCCGTCTGTGGCATTAATCTCGTCCGTTCATTTGTTTTCGCCCTAGGTATTATTTAGATAGTTTCCTTTTTTGGTAAAAATAGCATATTATATATTCTAGGGTTACAGAAGAGACAGAACAGATTGTTTTTTGAATGAAATTTTATTGAGAGTGTTCCTCTTTTTCCAGAATTCGACATCTTGAATAGATTTCGATTTTTGATGCCAAATATCAAGGTATTCTTAGAATCAATTGGTATTTGAAGATCACAAGCCGGGTATTCGTGCGCGAATCAACGTCTTGCGATAACCCTTTTATTCCGCTGCGTCAGTTGGTATCAGAGCTGCGTTCGTTCCAGGAGTAACGATGGCGCCTCGCAGACAGGTTAACCAGCGACGTATAGATGAGATTCATGAACGTGAAAACTTGGATCAGAGGATTGCAGCTATGCTTGATGAGAGATTGGAGCAGAGGATAGGACAGATGATCGATCGGCGACTGGATGCTGCAGTAGCCCAGATCACAGAGAGGGTGGAGGCGCTTGCGATGAATCAGAACCGAGGTAGGAACCCTAATCCTAATCCTAATCCTAACCGTAACCCTAACCCTAATCTGAGGGTAGGTGAAGATTTTGAGGATGACGATGATGAGATGTCGTCTGCTGTTGAGAGCTTTTACGACGAATCGCTACGTAGACGTGGTAGGCCACGCGTTGAGGAAGATTACAGACGCTGGGAGATGGGTATGAGGACTGAGATTCCAGAATTTCATGGCACTCTCCAACCGGAGGAATTTTTGGATTGGTTGGCTACGGTAGAGGAGATATTAGAATTTAAAGGGGTTCCCGATGATAAGCGTGTGCAATTGGTGGCAACACGATTTCGTGATAGGGCCACAGCATGGTGGCAGCAGACGAAATTGACACGCTTGAGATTAGGCAAGTCGAAGATTGAGACGTGGGAGAAGATGAAAAAGCATCTACGTGCGACCTTTTTGCCATATAATTTCCAGAGGATTATGTACCAGAGATTGCAGAATCTGAAACAAGGCAGCAAAACCGTTGATGATTACACCACAGAATTCTATCAATTAGTTGCTAGAAACGAAATTCAGGAGACGGAGGAGCAGTTGGTGTCTCGTTATATTGGAGGACTACGGTTGCAGCTTCAGGATACTATCAATTTGTTTGACCCAGTTAATGTATCTGCTGCACATCAGAGGGCTTTAATTGTCGAAAGACAACAACGGCGGTCTGGGATAGTGAATAGTGGCAGTAGTGGTGTCAATCGTTCAGGGAGTGGGGTTACAGGTAGTAACACCACGGGGCGTTTCAGTAAACCTAATACTGATCGTCCTAGTACGAGTGGGATAAAGTGTTTCAAATGTGGTGAGGTTGGGCACCGACAGGCTGATTGTAGGAAAGAAGGGAAGAAAGCACTTTTTGTTGAGAATGAGGATGAGGCTGAGGAGGATGCTGCGGATTTCTTTGAGGCAGGGGGTGATGGTGAACCAGTTTTTGATGAGGAGCATGTTGGAGAAGAAGTTGTGACTGGTGATGGCAGGGAGAATCTAGTAGTCCGGCGATCTTGCATGACTCCCAGAATGGCTGAGGAAGAGTGGCTCAGGAGCAATATTTTCCAGTCCACATGTACCATTTTAGGTAAGGTGTGCCGATTCATGATTGACTCTGGAAGCTGTGAAAACATTGTGTCTACTGAAGTTATACAGAAGCTAGGCATTGAGTCTGAGCAACACCCGAAACCTTATAAGTTGGCATGGTTAAAAAAAGGGGGAGAGGTAACAGTTTCCAAACGTGCTCTCATTTCTTTTTCGATTGGTTCTAAATACAAGGACGCTGTATGGTGTGATGTGGTGACAATGGACGCATGTCACTTGCTGTTAGGAAGGCCCTGGCAATTTGACAGGAGCGTAACGCATGATGGGCGAGCTAATTCGTATAGCTTTGTATATAAGGGGGTGAAGATTATACTGGTACCCAACAAAGATTCCACAGTGACTAAGCCGACAAAACAGGGAGGTAGTAGTAATTCCAGTATGTTGTCCTTAGCCAAGTTTGAGGAGGAGATAAAGCAATCTGATATTGTTTTTGTTTTGTTGGGTAAGGAGGTTAGTGGAGACGTGGAGATACCTGAAGTAGCAGTTCCAATAGTAGAGGAGTTTCGGGATGTATTTCCTGAGGATTTACCAGAGGGGTTACCTCCACTGCGTGATATTCAGCATCATATCGATCTTGAACCTGGTGCAGCTTTGCCAAACCGACCTCATTATCGAATGAGCCCTGCAGAACATGAGGAGTTAAGGCGACAGGTTGAGGAATTGCTGACTAAAGGTTTCATCAGGGAGAGCTTGAGCCCGTGTGCTGTCCCAGCCCTCCTAACACCTAAGAAGGATGGCTCTTGGCGCATGTGCGTGGACAGTCGTGCGATTAATAAAATCACTGTCAGGTATCGCTTTCCTATTCCTCGCTTAGATGATTTACTTGATCAGCTTAGTGGTGCGAGGGTATTTACAAAATTGGATTTGAAGAGTGGATATCATCAGATTCGGATTCGAGTAGGTGACGAGTGGAAGACGGCTTTTAAGACAAGGGAAGGGTTATATGAATGGTTGGTTATGCCATTTGGATTATCTAATGCGCCCAGTACTTTCATGAGGGTGATGAACCAAGTCTTGAGGCCGTTCATTGGTAAATGTGTTGTCGTTTACTTTGACGACATATTGATTTACAGTGCTAATGCAGAAGATCATCATGAACATTTGAAGGCTGTTCTTGGTGTGTTACGAAGGGAAAAGTTTTATGCAGCCATGAAGAAGTGTGTATTTTTCACATCTGAGGTACTTTTCCTTGGTTATGTGATTTCTAGTGAGGGCCTGCAGGTTGATAAAGCTAAAGTGGCTGCTGTACAGCATTGGCCTAGACCTGGCACGCTAACTGAGATTAGGAGCTTCCATGGCCTTGCATCTTTTTATAGGCGCTTCATTCCACACTTCAGCAGCATTATGGCCCCCATAACAGATTGCATGAAAGGAGGAAAGTTTGTGTGGACTGAAGAAGCAGACAAGGCATTTGAGCAGATTAAAGTGCGACTTACCACTGCCCCGATATTAGTACTTCCAGATTTTCACCAACCTTTTGAGTTACATGCCGACGCATCAAAGGTAGGGATTGGTGCCGTGTTGAGCCAGAATAGCAAGCCAATTGCTTACTTCAGCGAGAAGTTATCAGGGTCAAAATCTCGATACACCACTTACGATGCAGAGTTTTATGCTGTGGTGCAAGCAGTTAAGCATTGGCGACATTATCTATTTCACAAAGAGTTTGTCCTCTACACTGACCATGAGGCTTTAAAGCATTTGCACAGCCAGGACAAGGTCTCGGCAAGACATGCTTCTTGGGTGGCCTACTTAGAGCGTTTCACCTTTGTTGTGAAGCATAAATCTGGTATTACGAACAGAGTCGCTGATGCATTAAGCAGACGTCGGAGCCTTCTAAACAGAATGAATATTGAGGTACCTGGTTTTCACTCTTTTGCTGAGTTGCTTGAGACTGACCCATACTTTGCTAGTATTTTAGCAACGGTTCGAGCAGGAGAGACGTCTGAATATCTGCTGCAAGATGGTTTTCTATTTAGGGTAATCAATTATGCATCCCAGATTGCAGTTTGCGTACTCTGATAATTAAGGAACTGCATGGTGAGGGACATGTAGGTCGAGACAGAACTTTGCAGTTGGTGCAGGCATCTTACTTTTGGCCAACCATCCGCAAAGAGGTTGAGCGCTTTGTACAGCGTTGTAGAATCTGCCAAGTGTCAAAAGGGTCAGCCACGAATGCAGGATTGTATATGCCCCTTCCAATTCCCTCACAGCCGTGGGTTGATGTCAGTATGGACTTTGTAATGGGATTACCTAGAACACAACGAGGTAATGATTCCATCTATGTAGTTGTTGATCGATTCTCTAAAATGGTTCACTTTATTCCTTGTAAGAAGACTACAGATGCTGTACGTGTGGCCCAGTTGTACTTTCGTGAGGTATACCGATTACATGGGTTACCTTCAAGTATTGTTTCTGATAGGGACACTAGATTTCTTAGTCATTTTTGGCGAAGTCTGTGGAGAATGGTCAACACTCAGCTAAACTTTAGTAGTGCCTACCATCCACAAACAGATGGGCAAACTGAAGTGGTGAACAGGTCATTGGGTAATATGTTGAGAAGTTTGGTGGGCGAGCATGTGAAGAGTTGGGACCAGAAATTGAGCCAGGCTGAATTCGCACACAACCATGCAATTAATCGCAGCACGGGATTCAGTCCATTCCAGGTGGTGTACTCTATTATTCCCGTGGCCCACTTGACTTATTACCACTGCCAGATAAAACCAGAGTCCATGGCAAAGCAGAGGATTTTATCCATAATCTACAGGAGGTTCATAAATCTGTGCATGACAATCTCGAAAGCGCTGCAAGCCGTTACAAGATGGTTGCTGATAAAAAGAAGCGTCATGTGGAATTTGAAGTGGGAGATTATGTTTGGGCTGTCCTTACTAAAGACAGGTTTCCTACTGGTGAATATAACAAGCTTTCTGCTAGGAAGATTGGTCCAGTGGAAATCATTGAGAAGATCAACCCCAATGCTTATCGATTGAAGCTACCTAGCCATATTCGAACTGCGGACGTGTTCAACGTTAAACATCTCCTTCCTTATGTTGGTGATGATTCAGATGAAGAAAATTCGAGGGCGAATTCTGTCTACCCCGGGGAGGATGATGCAGTGGACAAGATAGCACATAATTATTTGGAGAAATGGCATAGGATTTGATGATAATGGCAGTTTCGTAATTTCGGGAGTTTTGGATTTTTACCGAGCGGGACCATATTCTGAAGGGAAACGATCCAACGGACAGAACTCACCAGCTTCGCTCGTGACCTAAGCCGGTTTTCGGCCAAATTCCTTCGTTTAGGCCGTCAAAACCGCGTTTTTACTATTTTTAGTAATTTTTCTTTATGTCTTATCTTTTCATTGGATAATCGTTTTTATATGCCGTCTGTGGCATTAATCTCGTCCGTTCATTTGTTTTCGCCCTAGGTATTATTTAGATAGTTTCCTTTTTTGGTAAAAATAGCATATTATATATTCTAGGGTTACAGAAGAGACAGAACAGATTGTTTTTTGAATGAAATTTTATTGAGAGTGTTCTCTCTTTTCCAGAATTCGACATCTTGAATAGATTTCGTTTTTGATGCCAAATATCAAGGTATTCTTAGAATCAATTGGTATTTGAAGATCACAAGCCGGGCATTCGTGCGCGAATCAACGTCTTGCGATAACCTCTTTCGTATTCCGCTGCGTCAGGATCCCCCTGTCTTAGGCCCCTGCTACTTTGGAACATATCCAACATACTCCCATTATATAGAACTTCATAACTTACCGTTGCTAAGCACGAGCCAATGAGTTTGATCCATGTTTCTGGGAAGTTTAGAGCATAAAGAGCCCCTTTGACGAAGTGTCATTCCATGCTATTATAGGCCTTCTTAAGGTCTAGTTTTGTTGTCATCTACCCAGTTCTTCCCTTCTTCTTATTTATTACATCATCACCTTTTGAAACATAATCTTGTTATCAGTCGCTGCTTTCCCCTATATAAAGCTTGCTTGCTCTAGACTAACAAAGTCAGCCAGCAGCGGCCTTAGGCTTTGCACTAGGATCTTTGTAATGACTTTGTAAAGAGTCATACAAAGACTAATGGGTCGAAAGTCTTTGATCTTACTGGCTCCTTGGAATTTGGCATTCGGAAAGATCAGGGTTTTGCTAAGATCTTCTGGTATAGATCCTCTAATAAAGATATCTTTTACTTTCTCACAAACTCCAGGACCCACGATGACCTAGCAACCTTCAAACTTTGAATCAAATTGATCCGCTCCTGGGGCCTTATGATCTCCAATACTCCAAAGAGCTTTTCTAATATCTTCATTTGTACCTTCTCTATTTAAGATCCTTCTATTCTCATCCAAAATCATAGGTCAGTTATTTTCCCATTCGAACACTCGTCCTTTATTGATCATTTTAACAATAGTGTATAGGTTAATAAAAAACGTCCTGATAGTTATTTTGACATCACCGCCTTCTATAATCCACCCCCCGACATCATTTTGTAATCCTCAAATTTTTAAGTTTAGCCCTCCTAGTAATGGCTAGGGAGTGAAAGTATTTTGTGTTTCGTTCTCCTTCAACTAGCCATTTCAACCGTGCTTTCATAACCCAAAGGATCTCTTCTCTTCTCTACACTCCTCTAACTCAGCAAATAAAAAGATCTCCCTTTCAACAAGATCTTAGGAGGGATTTCTAATCAACTTCCCTTTGACTTCTTTAGGGCCGTTACAATATCCTTTTTTTTCTCTTTTAAATAATTCCAAGACGCTTCTTATCCCATATTTTGAGAGCTTTAGCAAAGGAGATAAGGCTATCAGGGATAAAGAAGTTCGATCTCCCCCATTCTTGTTTTACGAAGCTTTTAAAATATTGATGTTCCAACCACATGGTTTGGAACCTAAAAGGCCTTTCTTCTTTTGTCCCGGCTTGGATAGGGGGTGGGTTCGAACAAAAATAGAGAAATTCTTAGATCCGTAGTGTAAGAGATGAAAAACTTTCGTCTCGGCATACAATAATCTGGAAGCCCCATTAGCCTAAGCTCCATCCAGCCTGGTTTGAATGTGGTTGTTTAAAGATCTACTGCGATTGGACCAAGTGAATCTAGGTCCAACAAAGTGTTGGTATCACTGGCACAGCGTAAGTAGTAAAATACGAGTCTAATAACTGATAAATAAAATATGAGTAAAGCAAGTAAAATAAAAATAAATAGAACCAAGAAATTTAGCATGGTTCACTCTTAAATTTGAGCTACGTTCACGGGACCAACTTCGAAAATTTCTTCTACTATTTCGTGAACCAACTCCGAAAATTTCTTTCACTATACAAATAGTAGGCTTACGAAAGAGAAACTTCTCTAAAAAAATATTCTAGAGATACAATACAAATAATTAAGATAAATTTAAAATAGTGGCACACAAGTATTTCTCAAACATTCCAAAATATCTTCACTATTTATCACTATCTAAAATTATATCTCTCTCTAAATATATTATCTACAAACCAAGCTTTGCTTTGGGTTTCACTACGTAACTCACGCGTAAAACACACACAGGGCTTTTATTTTATACTTGCAAACTAATGCCTATCTATAGGCAATTGGTGGCATTTAATGTTGGTTAAAAACCAATTGGGGACTTCCTGGCTCCTTTTCAATGCCAACCTGTTTCTCTCATTGAAGATTGGCTGGAAATTTTAATGAATTTCAACTTGTTTTTCTCATTGAAGATTGACTGAAATTTTAATGAATTCAGCTTGTTTTTCTTGGTCACTCCTCTTTTAATGATAATAATAATCCTGTAATGTAAGTGGGACTTTTCAATTCTCCCCCTCTCGATTACATGGTGGGCTCCACCAATCCTGCTATTGATTGACAGTATTCAAACTTGTCTCTTGGAAGAACCTTGATCAACATGTCTGATCCATTTTCATCAGTATGAATCTTTTCAAGCTGTAGTAGCTTTTTCTCCAATACATCTCTGACCCAATGGTATCTTACATTAATATGTTTGGATCTATAATGAAAGGAGGAATTCTTTCTAAGATGAATTGCACTTTGATTGTCACAAAATAACTCATACTTTTCTTGGTGGAAACCAAGTTCATTAAAGAACTTTTTTATCCATAGCAACTCCTTACAAGTCTCAGTTGCTGCAATAAACTCAGCTTTAGTTGTCAAGAGAGCAACACATTTTTGTAATCATGACAGCCATGACACAGCTCTCCCTATAAATAAAATCAAGTATCCTGATGTAGACTTTCTTGAATCAACATCACTAGCCATACGGAACCTTATCCATCTCCTCTTTCTCTTTCTTAATAGAAGGACACCGCTTGGAACTTAGCTTAAAGTGATTAGCAAGAGGACAACTAATCACTTTAGCTTTGTCCATATTAAATCTTTGAAGTAGTTTCTCAATGTACCTTCCTGTGACAACCATAATTTCTTGGCATCCCTATCTCTGGTTATCTTCATGCCAAGAATCTGTCTTGATGGCCCCAAGTCTTTCATAGCAAAAGACTTGCTCAACTGCTTCTTCAGGCAATTGATCCTGGAAATATTCTGACCAACAATCAACTTATCATGTACATAGAGCAATAAAATTATAAAATCATCATCAGAGAATTTCTACATAAATACACAGTGATCTGAAGTAGTCTTCTTGTAGCCTTGCTCCCCCATAATTGACTCAAAATTCTTATACCATTGTCTTGGTGCCTGTTTCAAACTATACAAACTTTTCTTCAATTTACAAACATAATCCTCTTTTTTCTTTTACCGTGAAACCCTCTAGCTGCTACATGTATATTTCTTCCACCAAATCACCATGAAGGAAGGCAGTCTTGACATCCATCTACTCGATCTCCAGATCGAGACTTGCTACTAACCCCAGCATTATTTGAATGGATGTCATTTTCACAACCAATGAAAATATCTCATCAAAGTTCCTTTCCTTTGGATAAATCCTTTAACAACTAATCTGGCTTTGAATCGTAGTTAGGGACTGTGTTCTTCATGCTTTATCTTAAACACCCACTTTTTTTTCAAAGCCTTCTTACCTTTTGGTAACTTCACCATCTCAACAATTCCATTCTTATGCAAGGATCTCATTTCATCTTGCATAGCCTTAATCCATTTCTTTTTGTCTTCATCATTCATTGGTTCTTCAAAGTCTTCTGGTTCTCCTCCATTAATTAATAACACATATTGATTTACTAGATATCTAGTAAAGAGTTGTCTAACTCTAGTAGATCTCCTTAATTTTGGTGAATCCATTGGAGATGGTGATTGATCATGAACACTATCATCATCAGAATCATCTGTTGGAAACTCAAGGAGAGCATCTGCATCACCTGTCTCAAGCAGGTCATTTTGTACTTCATCTCCAACCCTTCTTGGCACCATTGTTGGAGGCATAATCTCTAGGTTTATTGTACTACTACTAGACCTGGAATCATTCTTTTGAGCCTTCTCTATATCCTCAATGGTCTCATCTTCAATAAACACTACATCACGGCTTCTCATAAGCTTCTTCTGTATTGGATCATAAAAGCTATAGCCAAACTGATCTTGGCCATAGCCAATAAACACACATTGTCATGTCTTGACATCAAGCTTTGACCTCTCATCTTTTGTAACATACACAAAGGCTTTACAACCAAACATCTGCAAATGATCATAAAAAACATCCTTTCCTAAGCATGCTCTCTCAGCAGTATCAAACTATAGAGGGACACATGATGAAAGATTCAATACATGAACTATTGTCAATATAGCCTCACCCCAAAACATCTTTGTCAACTTTGCATGTAAGAGCAAACATCTGACACTCTCCATCAAAGTTCTATTCATCCTTTCTGCTGATCCATTTAATTGTGATGTCTTTAGAGGTGTTGTTTGATGTTGAATTCCATGTTGTTTACAGAAAGCATGAAATGGCCAAATGTACTCTCCACCATTGTCTATTTGGATGCACTTCAGCTTCTTGCTGGTTTGCCTCTCAACTAGAGAAAGGAATTGCTTAAAAACATCTAATACTTGATCTTTAGACTTCAAAAGGTACACCCTTGTTTTCCTAGAATGATCATCAATGCAAGTCTTAAAATATTGAGTACCACCAAGTGTCTTTGACATTGGCCCACACAAATCCGAGTGTACTAAATCCAATACATTCTTCATTCTAGAAGGAGGGGAACTTTTGAAAATGACGCTATTTTCCTTTCCTATCAAACAATCAACACACTTCTTTAAATGAATTTGATCCAATCCAGGTAACACATTCTTCTTAGCTAAACGGGTCATACTTTTCTCACTCATATGATCGAGACGTTTGTACCAAAGCTCAACTATATTATCATTCTCCACTGTATTCACAGCATCTTGGGAGAGCTTTGCTTTCATAAAATAATGTTTAAAGTACTTATTTCCTCTAGCTACTACCAAAGAACCCTTGGCAAGCTTCCATTTACCATTATAGAAGGTATTGCAGAAACCTTCATCATCCAGCTTGCTTGGTGAAATCAAATTTAAACGCATATCTGAATATACCTAACATCCTTTAGCATTAACCGTGTACCATTCTCTATCTCTAAACAAACATCTCATTTACCTATAATTTTATAAAAATTCTCATTTCCCATTCTGACCACACCAAAATGACCTGTTGTGTAGGATGAGAAGAATTCTATTCGAGATGTAGCATGAATGGTAGCACCGCTATCAATCACCCAATTTGTCTCATGGACAGCAAGATTGACTATATTAGCATCATCATAGATAAGATTGAACTCGTCGACAACACTCGTCTGTTCATCATCACTATTGTCATATTTCATTTATTCTTCTTTTGATCTTGTTTAAATTTTCAGCAAAACTTCTTTATATGACCCCTTTTCTTGCAATGATGGCATTCAACAATGGCATATATTATTTGACTTTCCTCTACTTTTGTCCCTGGTCCTTGGACCTCTAGATTTACTCCTCCCCCTAGATTCTGCGACAAAGACTTCTTCTTGTGATGAAGAAGACTCTTGTGTTCTTCATCTCATTTCTTCATTCAAGACTCCACTTTTGACGAATCCCATATTTATTATGCCATTTGGTGCAGAATTTGTAAGTGAAATCTTTAATGTCTCCCATGACTTTGGTAAGGAAGCTAAAATTAAAAGAGTGAGTACCTCGTTGTCATATTTATGCCCATTCTTGACAATTGCTCCATGATTCCATGAAAATCATTCGAGTGATCAACCATCGATGTACCTTCTTGATACTTCATCTGGAGCAGCTTTATCAAGTAAAATAATTTATTGTTGCTGGTTTTAGAGGCATACAACTCCTCTAATTTATTCCACAAAGTCTTTGCATTAGTTCCATTACAAATGTGATTATACACATTATCTTCAACAAATTGTCAAATAAAACCAAAAACTTGCTCATGCGCAAACTCCCGTTCATCGTTTGTCTTATCTTCGGGTTTAGTAGTACCAAACATTGACAAATGCATCTTTGTCACAAACAAAAGATCTTTCATCTTGCTTCTCCATATATGATAATTTGTGCCATTTAAATTGATCATTTTGCTCATCCTCGCTTCCATGATCCAAATAAATGAATAATAATCTAACTTATTTTCTACTATTGAAGATCCACAATTTTATGGCAATCACAAGGCCTACAATAAGTAGATATATTCACCCAAATATAGCTCTGATACCAGTTGTTGGTATTACCGATGCAGCGTAAGTAGTAAAATATGAGGTGAATAACTAATAAATAAAATACGAGTAAAGCAAGTAAAATAAAAATAAATAGCACTAGAAAATTTAACGTGGTTCACCCTTAAATTTGGGCTACATCCATAGGACCAACTCCGAAAATTTCTTCCATTATAGAAGTAATAGGCTTACAAGAGAGAAACTTCTCTAGAAAATATTCTAGAGATATAATACAAATAATTGAGATAAATCTAAAATAGTGGCACACAATTGTTTCCCAAACACCCTAAAATATCCTTACTATTTTATCACTATCTAAAATTATATCTCTCTCTAAATTATATTTTCTTCAAAGGAAGCTTTGCTTTGGATTTCATTATGTAATCACGCATAAAACACACACAAGGTTTTTTTTTATACTTGCAAACTGATGCTTATTTGTAGGCAATTAGTGGCATTTAATGTTGGTTAAAAACAAACTGGGGGAATTCTTGGCTCCTTTTCAATGCTAGCTTTTTTTTCTCATTGAAGATTGGTTGGAAATTTTAATAAATCAGCTAGTTTTTCTCATTGAAGATTAGCTGGAATTTTAATGAATTCAGCTTGTTTTTCTTGGTCATTCCTCTCTTTTTTTAAATAATAATAATAATAATCCCGTAATGTAAGCGGGACCTTTCACAAAGCCCATGTCGCTCATGTCACAAATATCCATGCAATCTTCATACATGTTTGTGAGATTTCGACAAATAAGACCTCCCCCTCCCTTTTCTTCTTTAGAAAGTACCTCATGAGAATCCCCAATCATTATCCAAGGCCCACTAACATAAAAAGAAACTTCTTTTAAGAAGTCCCATAGAATCTTTCTATATTTGAAACAAGGACTAGGATAAATACAACCAAGATACCATGGCAAAGACAAATTACGTACCTCGATCTCAGCATGGATAGCTTGATTGGTACTTACAATCTCCTCAACCTTAGTTTTTTCTAGATTCCACATCATCATGATGCCTCCACTGAAACCCTTTGCTTCGACACAAAGCATTTCATCATATTATAGAGTGCCTTCTTCCGACTGAAGAATGCACACACACACCAATGTCCATCGAAACTTTAATCTATGGGTCTTCCATTAAATGGGTGGAGTGTTCATTTCGTCCCTCTTCAACAGCTTCGTCAAGATTCTTGTTTGGTAAAACTCTGTGTTTATTGTCCAAATTTTTTTGTTTGGATCCTCCCATAGAGTTTTCTGGTATGTGGTTTAACACATTGAGTAAATTTTTCATTTGGTATGTTAGCTCCATGTTTCGCTAACTCACTCAAAAGGTCTTTTTGAGAGCTTTCTTTTGTTTTCTAATTAAAGATGTTATCTTTGCTAGTAGATGCATAAGTGAAAGGATAACTCACAAATGCTTTTTTTTTTTTTTTTTTTGCTAAGTGTGTTACTTTTATTGGGTGTGGTCTTTCCTGAGGTATTAGCCACTTTTTCCTCCAAAAAAATGCCTTTGTTCTTCTGCCCTACCCCTATACTTGAAAAGTAGGAATCTTTCACATTTCCCATCATATCTTGCATTCCCCTGCTCTGGATTTTGAGGATAAAAATCTTAACCTTCCATATTCTTAGCATTTAAATCCCAACTACCACCATCCTTCCTAGTTTCATTTCTATTAGCAGTTTTATGATTTTCTTTTCTCGTTTATGGAGGCTCCTTTCTAACCAACTTTTTCTTATTTCTATGGACAAGAATCCAGCCACCATATCCTAATTGGGCCTCCTCATTTTGGTCATCTTGATGTGGGCCCTTTTGTTGTAGGCCCATTTTGACCTAGCTAGGCATAGTCTCTAATATATTGGGAGTTTGCAACTATTCTCTTGACTATTGGTGCCCCCATGCCCAAATGATTCATTTCCACTCACTATTGCTTAATTCACCTTACCTTCTTATCATGTTGATCATTAATATCTGATTTTTTTTTATCCTACTCGTCCATTTACTTTACTGCATAAAGTAGTTGTATATCTAGGTCATCTACATTTTGTGCAAAATTTTGGAAGCGCTTCATATTGGACATTATATCTTTTTCCTTTAATGATGATAATATGTACTAGCAAAACATTCATATCAATTTAAGCACATATCCTTCCAAGCTTTCCCATATCCATGCTACTTGTATGTGTATCATAATTTAAGACAAGTCCGATAGCCTTACCAATTTTCATAATTTCCATTGGATTATATTACTCCATAGGTAAATGTTAGATATTGACCAAGATCGCTATAGCTTCTAGTACCATCACAGTTTGTCTGAAATCTGATCCCTATTTCCTAATGATAAGATGGATTCCATTTATAAACTAAGGACCATTCTACATGACCTTGTTTAAAGCCACTAGACTATCAAAAGAAATTATGTAGAAACCAAGACTAACATGGATCCTTTTGAAAGTATTTACCCCGTCCCAAATCTTTTTCAGACTTGCCTCCATCACTTTATAACTTAAATTTGTTCCCATAAGCTCAACAATGATGGTGTTTTTACATGGTGAACAAAAAGTTGTCAATTCTTCTTTTGAAAAATTCACCACCTTAATCTTCACTCCATCTTTCATATTTTCTTACCTAGTTGAAGCATTAGTGCCAGGTGCTCACTTGAAAGCTATATAAGGAAACCAAGAATATGATATAGGTATGGATAAAGAGTAATAGCTTGGAAAATTGCTAACATCAAGGACATAAGCCTCTCATTTTCTATACACAAAATTCTGAAGGAGGATAATTTTAAACCAGTCATGCAACCACAAAGGCGCTTAAATCTAAATATGAAAGAGCTAATGAAGAAGGAAGTGGTGAAATTGTTGGATGCAAAACTCATATACCCAATTTCAAATAGCCTATGGATGAGTCTAGTTCAAGTTGTAACAAAGAAAAGGGGAATGATGGTGGTACCAAACAAGAAGAATGAGCTTATTCCTATGTGAACTATAACGGGTTGGAGAGTGTGCATTAATTATACGAAGCTCAATGATGCCACCAGAAAAGACCATTTTCCACTCTTCTTCATTGACCAAATGTTGGAAAGCTTGGTAGGGCATGCCTTCTATTGCTTCTTGGATAGCATGTCAAGCTTTTTTTAAATTCCAATAGCGCTTGAAGATCAAGAGAAAACTACTTTCACATACCTTTATGGTACTTTTGCCTATCGAAGAATTCCATTTAGTTTGTGCAATGCTCCAACTTTTCAACAATGCATGATAGCCATATTTGAAGACTTAGTGGAGAATGTGATGGAAGTTTTCATTAATGACTTTTCTATCTTCGAAGATTCTTTCAATGGCTACGTCATGAACTTGAAAAGAGTCCTCTAGAGTGTGAAGAGACAAACTATGCATTGAATTGGGACAAATGTCATTTCATAGTATAGCAGGGCAACATAAAATATCAAGTCAAGGAATCAAAGTTGATACTGCTAAAGTTGAAGTCATTGAGAAATTACCATCGCCAACTTCAGTCAAAGTAATTCGAAGTTTCATAGGCCATGTTGGTTTTTTAAAGGAGATTCATCAAAGAATTCTCAAAGATTGTAAGAATCTTGACAAAATTCCTGGAAAAGGATGCTCCATTAGATTTTAGCAAGGATTGTTTAGAAACATTCAACTTGTTAAAGGAAAAGTTGGTCAACACTCCTATTATGGTGGTGCCAGATTGAAATTTGCCCTTTGAGTTGATGTGTGACACTAGTGATTCCACCGTTAGAGCAGTTTTGGGACAATGAAGTGACAAACACTTCTAACCAAACCAATATGTGAGCAAAACGTTGACCCTAACTCAAGAAAATTACACAACAATAGAGAAGGAATTACTTGCAATGGTATTTGCTTTTGATAAATTTAGGTCTTATTTAATATTATCCAAAGTCATTGTTTATATGGACCATTCACCTTTGAAGTATCTTTTAGCTAACATAGATGCCAAACTGTGCCTCATTAGATGGGTCTTGCTCTTACAAGAGTTCGATTAGGACATAATAGACAAGAAAAGATAAAAAAGTTTGGCTGCCTACCATCGTTCTAGGTTAGATAATCCTTTCCTAAACTAACTTAAGGAAGAGGATATTACTAATAAATTTCTTAAGGAAAGGCTTTACCCTATTTGTACTATAGATAATGACCCTGAGCCTTAGCTTGCTAATATTACTAATTATTTGGTCGATAAGGACCTTCCTATGGAACTAGATTACAACCAAAAGAAAAGGTTCTTTTCGGAGTTGAAACATTATTTTTGAGAGGACCCATTTCTCTTCTATGTTTGCTTTGACCAAATAATTACACAATGTGTTTCACATGCGAAAGGTCGTAAAATTTTGCACTACTGTCATGATGGATCGACAAGTGGCCACTATAGTGCAAATAGAATAGCTCATAAAGTTCTAGAGGTCGATTTTGATTGGCCATCGATTTTTGAAAATGCTCAATATTTTCTGATTTGGGGCCACTTGCATCAGAAACTATTGAGCATTCCAGGTATCTTTGTACTTGTCCTTCTATGGTTCATCCATTGTATTTTAATGCTTTTATAGAATTACCCGAATTGGATATTATTATGATATCATCACTCTTGTAAGATCCTATAAGATATTTGATGACGTTCATTAGAGCTTATCGGACGGTTTTATCTATTAGCGGAGTATTAGAATGTGGTGTGGTAGCATATCAACGTATACCATGTTCTATGTATTGTTTGTTTCTGAGTTAGTTGTTAGAGACAAACATGATGTTGACTCACTGAATGGCAGTGTTCTTTGTTGTTTTCATGGTTCAAAACCCATGCTGCTAGGTTTTGTGATTCCCAGATTGTCTTATGGAGGTTCTATAGATGAAGTTTGGGTGTTTGATGTTGTTTACCTCTAAGATGGCAATTATGAGAAGCAACGGTTCTTAATACCACATAAGTCATATTTCTTGGACGATTGTAATAATGCTTTAATTGATCGAATTCAAGATGAGTGGTTTAAATGTGGAAGGCCTTTGATTAAAGGCAACAATTATGGTACCTTGTGGATGAGGGTACTTGATGCGAAAATAGTATGGGAATTATTGATTAAGAGAGGATATGCAGACCAAGTCCTAGAGGAAAATCATGAGCTGATACTCATTGGAAATCTTTATTTCACCATATTCGGATTTTACAGACTTGTTTTTTATCTAGGAGGATTTATTTCACATAAGGATTTAAGGGCAAATCCTCAACAAACTCGAGAGGATGATGAAGATTAGTTTGCCATTGAGGCCAAAGAAGATGATCATGCCTTTGGAGCCACACAATCAAAGCATCAAAAACCAACAACACAATGATCCAACGCTCACGATCCAAACAAGCAACGTCGATAGCTTTCTTCAACAGCCTTCATTATTGTTGAGAACTGGTTCGCAACACCGGTAGCCTTCTTTAAATGTCAACAACGTACTCATTAGAGACCACAACATCATAGGCATACAAGACAACATGGTCGCCTCGGGTGATCGAATTTCCCAGTACATCGGCCCAAGGCTGGCAGTGCTCATCTTCAAAGCCAGCAGCATTGAATTAAGGCCGGTAACGTATAATGCCAACTTTCCTTTAAAAACGTTGTTTTTATTTTATTTCGTATTTCTTTTATATACTTGTAGGGTTTTGATATAAATACTCATTTGTAATGAACCCTAATCAGTTTTTGGATATTGAATATTGTTATTAGAGATTTCTCTCTGATTTTCCTTTCTCTTATCAACCTATGTGAGATTGTAGCAAGATTTCTATTCTTATCAATCTTTAAGATTGTGGTGAACAAACCATCCAAGTTAATTTGTGCGTTATATCAAATTAGCTAGGGTGTAGTTCGGGTTATTATTAGTGCGTAATATCCTTGAATAAAGCCGTCCATATCATTTTCTTTCTTTCTAAATCCATATAATACAAAAACCCAAATTACAAATCTGTGTCTAAATTATGATTTATGGTATCAAGGGTTTTAGGCATATCATATTTTGGTATCATAGAAGATTTGATGTTTTTATCATATCATAATTTTGGTATTAGAGCATTTTTCGCCTTTTAGGCATATCACTAGGTAATTGCTTCAAACCATAAAGTGATTTCTTCAACATGCAAACATGATCCTCCTTTCTTGAGACCACAAAGTCTTCTGACTACCGCATGTAAATATCTTCATCAAGCTCTCCATACAAGAAAGCAATCTTCACATCCAACTGCTTAACTCAAGATTGTGCAAAGCTACAATAACAAGTAGTGCTCTAATAGAGTTGTGTTTTACAACAGGAGAGAACACATCAATGAAATCAATACTTGGTATCTGACTGTAGCCCTTTGCAACAAGTCTTGTTTTGTATTTAGGCTCTTCAACTCCTGGTGTTCCTTCTTTTCTCTTGAATACCCATTTACGCCAAATAGTCTTCTTCCTTTTAGGAAGCTTCACTAAATCCCAAGTGTAGATCTTGTAAAGAGATTCAATCTCCTCTTGCATTGCAATCATCCACTTACCAGAATCATCACAATTCATAGCTTCTGAGTAAGTGGATAGCTACTAATTAGAATCAATCTCTTCTACTGCATTAAGAGCATAAGTTACAAGATCTGCCTTTGCATATCTCTGAGGACGCCTCACTTCTCTCCTAGGTTTGTCTCTAGCAATGGAATACTATTGCTATGGTGGTGTAGAGATAGAATTGCCTTGAGTCTTTAATCTAGGCTGAGAAGTAGTCTCTGATGTAGAGCCTAAATCAATATGAAACTCCACCTGCATGCTTGTTTTTTTGTGTTCTTTATTAGATGAAGTTGTAGAAGACAAGTTAGATAACATATGCATTTCATCAAAGATCACATCCTTACTGGCAATGACATTTTTCAAATTAAGACACCACAATTTATATCTCTTGACACTAGGTTTAAACCCAAGGAATATGCACTTCAAAAACCTAGGCTCAAGCTTTTCATTATCTACATGAGTATATGCAGGACAGCCAAAAACTTTCAACTCAGAATAATCAGCAGGAGTACTAGACCATACCTCTAATAGAGTCTTCTTCTCAATAGCTGTAGATGGAGACCTGTTGATCAAATAACATGCTAAAGAAGCTACTTCAGCCCAGAATGTCTTCAGTAATTGAGTATTAAACATCATACACCTGACTTTCTCCATAATGGTTATGTTCATCCGTTCTACTACCCCGTTTTGTTGAGGTGTACCAGGAACTATAAGATGCCTCACAATTCCTTCTGACTTACACAGAACCTTGAAATCATTAGAACAAAACTCAAGGCCATTAACGGTGCAAAGATGCTTCACTTACTTGCTAGTTCGTTTCTCAATCATCGTCTTCCACTCCTTAAATGTGGGTAAAACATCATTCTTCTGCTTCAAGAAAAATATCCATACTCTTCTATAGAAATCATCAATAATGGTTAGCATGTAAACAACACCTCCACTTGAAGGCACTCTGGATGGTCCCCATAGATCATAATGGATATAATCTAGAATACCCTTAGTATTGTGAGTATCTGTAGTGAATCTGACTCTTTTCTGCTTCCCAAACACATAGTGTTTACAAAACTTCAACTTACTGATGTCATGCCCATCAAGAAGTCCTCTTCTACTCAATTCAGCCATACCGACTTCACTTATATGTCCTAAACGCATATGCCAAAGTCTAGTCGCATCTTCATCTGATAGAGAGGAAGAAGTGATGCCTACATCTCCTGCAATCACTAAACCCTACAAGACATATAAGTTAGCAGTTTTTTCTGTCTCTTCATCACCACAAGCGATCCCTTACTGATCTTCAAAACTCTACTTCCACCAGTATATTTGTACTCTTTAGTATCAAGAGTACTCAGAGAAATCAAATTTCTGTTCAAATCAAGCATATACTCACATCTCTAAATGTCCTAATAACACCATCACACATCTTGATCTTTATGGTGCCAATGCCTGTAACCTTGCAAGAAGCATTATTTCCTAAAAGGACAATACCTTTGGAAACCTTTTCATATGTTGAAAACCAGTCCCAATTGGGACACATATGAAAAGTACAACCAGAGTTTAAAATCAACTTCTCACTGGTTTGAGGATCATTATTAGAAGCAACAAGAAGATCACCAGTACTGTAGTCTTCAGCAAGCAGCTCTCTTATTGTTGTTCTGCAACTTATAGCACTTTGATTTAATGTGTCATTTGTTCCTACAAGCCTTATCTATGTTTGAAGACTTTGACCTTCCCCTTGAATTATCAAAACTGCATTCTTGACTCCTACCACGTGAAACAAGACCCTCTATTTTAGGCCCGGATCCAATTACTAAGTGTTTCATCTTCTCAAAAGATGCAAAAGCATCATACACCTCTTCCATGGTAAGAGAATTGCTACTATATAGTATTGTGTCTCTATCGAATATGAAGGAGGTAGAGAACACAACAAAATTAAAGTCAAATCCTCATCATTGTACTTAACTTCTAAAGTTTCCAAATCAAAAATAATTTTTTTAAAACGGTCAAATGATCTTCTAGAGACCTACCTTCAGTCAACTTATGTGAGTATAATTGCTGCTTCAAATGTAATTTATTGGTCAAACTCTTCATCATAAACAACTGTTCTAATTTTAACCATAACACAGCAGTTGTCTTCTCCTTCAACACATCCTGTAAAATCTGATTTGATAAATGGAAATGAATTTGTGAGAGGGCTTTACGATCCTTATGCAATTTTTCTTCCGATAACCAAGATGCAAGCATCTTGTCAAACCCTAACAATGCATCATCCAGATCCATCTATGCTAACATGGCTCGCATCTTAACCTGCCAAAGAGAAAATCCTGTGCTCCGATCCAACAAAAGGAATATCGTACTTTACTATTACCATTGCAGAAGAAACATAAAAAACCCAAAACCCTGGGCTCTGTCACCACTTGTTATATTTTTATATGAACAACAATGGCAGAGACAAAAGAGAAAAGGACAGAAAAATAAAAAACACATAAGAATTTCATGGAAACCCTTATGGGAAATACCACGAGTAGAGGAAAGAGCGAAATCCACTAGTGTTAAAGAAGGAATTACAAATTATCTATGTATAAGTGATCTCTCATATCAAAAACTCTCGTAAACCGTAAAAACAACAAATGAACACATATATTTGTCATGTAGGCCAAATCAAGAGTCATAATTTGAAAAGTCACAGATTTTGCTCCTACACCGGCCCAAGGCATGTGGCTTATGTCTCCAATGCCGGCGGCATACTCGATAAAGGCCACCAGCATAAAGCTGACGTTCACAGTTCACAGTATATAGATCTTTAACGCTGTATTCAAAGACCGACGAAGCATAGGGTTTAGGTCGACAGCATATGATCAAAGGCTGGTGGTGTCAAGCCAACTTTGAGCAATCATAGAAGCAAAAACTTTAAAGCCGATGTGAAGACCAATAATGTAAAATTATAGGCCGCCAGTGTAAGCCAAAAAACTAGCTGTGTACTTGAATTTGGGTCACAAACATAACAAAACACTAGTGAAACCATGCACTCCTGCTTTGTGTGTTTAAAATATATATGTGTATATACATAAAAATAAAGGTAGGTTTTATAGCATCAAGTAGTTTTCTTTAGAAAATTTTAGAATAATTATACCTTTTCCTTTCCTTTTTTTTTTTTTTTGGCCTCATTGAGTTTAAGGTAAATCAAGTCCTGTTTGGATTGTCAGATTTTTATCTATATCGGTTTGGTATTGATTTAGTATCAATATTGGTTTAGTAGCAGTGTGGTTTAGTCAGTTTATAAGTAAAACTGTTGGTTTATCATCAATATCATATATGTATCAATTCGGTATTACTTCAGTATCAGTTTGTTTTGAAAATTATGCCAAAATGACAATCCAAATAGACCCTGATTTATACCAAGTAATTAACTAAGTAAGCAAATAAAAGGAGAAAGAAATGACTATATCATACAAGAAAAAGGAGTCATAATCATTCTAAGACATTTGAGTTTCATTGGTTTAGTTTTTAAAATTTTTTAATAGTACGTATATTTAAGGGGTAAATTACACTAGAAGGTCACAACATTTAGGGGTAAGTTTATTTTAGGTCACAACGTTTCAAAAAGTTCAAAAGAAGTCACAACGTTATAAAGTGTCTTCTAAGATTTAATTAAATATTTTATTATTGATATATATCAATGGAGCCTTAAAAGAAGGGTTTCTTGAGTTTTAATTAAAATATTTCTTCTATTAACACATGTCAATGATAACTTCAATTGACCTACTTCTTTAAATATTATGACCTATTTTTAGACCACTCAAAAATATTGTGATCTAAAATGAACTTACTCACTAAATGTTGTGACTTCTTTTGAATTTTTCTAAATGTTGTGACTTAAAATAAACTTACATCCAAATGTTGTGACTTTGTGGAGTAATTCACCCTATATCGAAGTCCTGAACTAAAGTATCAAATTAGTCTCTAAACTTCACACTTCTTCCATATCACTATATGTAGGATTGTAGTTTTTTTTCCCGATAAATACGTAGGATTGTAGTTCAATGGCTAAGGATAAATAGTAAAAGAAAAAAAAAAAGGAAACATAGACAAAAACAAACACAAAAAGAATTGAATTCATCCTTCTTTATAATTAATTTATTAACCATTTCTGCATCAAATCTTATATGGATGATATAGCTGTCGAGAAAATTTTGAGTACGAATTAAATAGAGTTGTAGACTCTGAACCAAAAGTTCAGTATATGCACCCGTATTTTGTTTTACTGTCGGTCCACGTAAAATACAATGCAGGGAATTGTCAGATTAAGGAAAAAAATACCAACTTTTTTCAAAAAAATTACATAAATCCTATCAAATAAAAAAAAATCTCAGAAATAGATATCTTGATCTCGTCTTTTAAAAAAACGAGGTTTCAATTAGGCCACCTTATCTCTTCAAGAGACGAGATCGATGAATAATACACCAACATTATCTTGTGAAGAGATGAGGATAGGATGAACTTCATTTCTTCAAGAGACGAGGTTGATTTTACAATATTAAGCTCATTTTTTGAAAAGACAAGATTAGCAACCTATGATTTTGTCTCTTCAAGAGATGAGTTTAATTTTGTTTAAGACTGGGATTATTTTCATTCCTATAGCATTTTTATAATCTTTTTTAAAAGTATGTATATTAATTTCCTTTTCTCAGGAATTGTCAATTAAAATAAATAAATAAATAAATAAGTGACGGGGAGAAGAAAAGAAAAGATATATATATATATATAAATACATGTAGGATTATTTATAATTATTATTAATATTTTTTATATAGGTTAAAATTATTTTGGTATTTATACCATTGATATACATACATATGACCGCATGTGAAAAATGATTTTTTTTATAATTAAAAAAAAAAAACAATAAGTGAAGTGAACTAATCGAAAACTAAACAAAAGTGGACAGTGGGTTGAACTGAAATTCAAAAGGGACGCTACTTAAGACAGAGATGTCCCACCTGCAAATGAAATGGAGATAAAGGTAGTGATGATATATCCTGATGGCAAGCGCAAAATTAGATCCACATGTAAAAATATCATATTAAAGGAGGATATCCTTTGTAGTATCATATCTGATCGCTCACTAATGTGTGGATAAGATTTGCTTGCTCACACAAAACATTTATAAATGACAACCCTAATTAATGTGTAATTTTAATAAATTTTATTAGAATAGCCCCAACATCAGGATTTTGGCGTGATTCTATAGGGAGAAGGTCTTTTAGCGCTGGGACCGGTTCAGTATCAAATTGATAGAGTAAATTTTTTATTTTTGTTTTTTAAAGTATCTTTTGTATAATTTTTATTATGTAAGACCTATAAAATTATAAAAAAAGTTACAAAGAATCTTATGTGAAGGATTTTAGGAGTAAAATAATGGAATCTTTAAGAAAAAAAAAATCTTTAAAATGATGATTTGGCACTCTATATGATCCTTAGGGTTGTAGATGCTCTATACACTCTACCAAATATTTTCATTCAATAAGTATTTTAGAGCAAATTAATATCCGATTGGGATAAGGGTCTTTCCCCCTTTCCTTTCTATTTATAGATCCAAAGCTTTTCTCCATCTATTTTATTCACATAGGGACCAAAGATTTGAACCCTGATGGATTCTATAGTTTCTTTCAATAGCCATGCTTCTAGCACCAAAACAAATGAAAAAGATGATCAAAGTGTTTCTGAAACTATAAGCAAAATCAAACATATCATTTCACTTTTACCCAGAGAAAAGGGACTCAGTGCATTTGAACTTTGCCAATACCAAGGCTTTTGGCTTCCACCAACCTTCCTTGAGGGTGTCATGTTAGCTCAAGAAAATTTCCATGCCAAGCCAACGGATATATTCATCTGTAGCACCATGAAATCAGGTACCACTTGGATTAAAGCCTTATGTTTTGCCATATATACAAGAGCTAATTATGATGATTCATCATACCCTTTACTCACAACAAACCCCCATGAATGTGTGCCATTACTTGAGGGAGGCCTTGCCCGGTACTTATGTCAAAAAGATGAAGATGGTAGTACTAGCCCTCCAATCATTTCCACCCACCTACCATTCACTTCCTTACCTAAATCAATAATTCATGAGGGTTGCAAAATCATCTATATATGCAGGGATCCTAAGGACACATTCGTTTCAATGTGGCATTTCATTAACAATCTTAGAAAAGCAAAAGGTATTGAATTGATACCTATAAAAGAAGCTTTTGATTTCTTTTCAAAAGGATTGTCAAGTTATGGATTGTTTTGGAGCCATGTATTGGGATATTGGAATACAAGTTTAGAGAACCCAGACAAGGTTCTCTTTCTTAAATATGAAGACATGATGAAAGACACGAGTTTTTATGTTAAGAAATTGGCCAATTTTATGGGGTGTCCTTTCTCTATAGATGAGGAAATGGAAGGTATGGTTGAAAAAATAGTTCGCATGTGCAGTTTTGGTAATCTTAGTAATTTGGAGGTGAATAAAAATGGGGTTGGTGATGTTTTTAACACGGGAAATGTAGTTGAACACAATATCTTTTTCCGTAAAGGAGAAATCGGGATTGGAAAAACCATCTTGCACAAGAAGATGCAGCATATTTAGATGCCATAACCGACGAAAAGTTTCAAGTCTCGGGTTTGATACTGCACCAATCAAAATAAATAGAGTTTGGATGCAAAACTTTTCCATTTGTTTGAATCTTTCTCCTGTCTTTTATTTTAATGTTAATGAAATAAAGTAGGTTTTCTTAGGCGTTTGTGGCAAAGTATAAGGATCACCAATCTTTTGCCATAAGGACCAACATTATCCTTTCGTTCCCTTTCATTCCCTCCCCAAATGCAGCATTCAACTTATATTTTCATGCCATTTTATGAGATTTGCTTCTTTCTTTAGCTAAACATGAAAATTTAACACGTATTTTCAACTTTTCTAAGAAAATAAAAGTAAACGTCGTATGCTAATATAACAAGGTCTTGCTATTTAGCTCTCTCGATATTTCACTTGAAGGTTTCTAAAGTATAAAGAATTAACATTAGTCCCTGTGCCTTAGTTTCGGAGAGACCCACTTTCTCATGATGCTACCATGATAATTGTCAAGTCTGTTAAAGTCGATTGATAAGGTTATTGTTCATTCGGTATCTTGAAATTGATTGTTAGAAAACGAAGAGATCCAAAACATAGTCATTGTCCTAGGAAATATTAAAATCTTTGATGCCCCACTCCATTGGAATAAGATGAGGTAAGATATCATTCAAGTTGGAATCAAAGTTGATGGTCGAAAACCTGCCTCGTTTAGGATAAATTATGGTATAAACGTTTCTGTTCCTGTAGGCCATACCTATGTTAAACATTAAGAAATTTATCTGGCCACATATTATTCTTTGCACAGATTTCTTTTATATATATATTATTATTATAAAACTAAAACATTTTAAGTTTGGACTCCATATTTTTTTATCGCACTATATTTTTTTCTCTATCTATTACCTAAAACCCACCTGCCACTACTTATAACTTCTATATACATTTTTAAACTTGAGAAAACCATGGTTTAACTGTCAGTAACTTTTATATTTATGAATCCTTCTTTTTCTCTAATTAACCTCTTTTATCAATTTTTTTTCTATCTAATTTAATTCTGTATGTTTTTTTAGCATCTGTGTAACGGATGCCCAGCCAGCTAGTATACATACATATATATATTTATATATGTGTGTATACATAAACTCTCTCTTAAATAATTTATGAAAATTGAAGTTAAACTGTGAGTTTTACCATAAGCATATCCTTAATAATCTTGATTTTTAAGTAGCTCTAATAAATATATTTCTTATTGACGTCTAATATATATATATATATATATATATATATATTGCCTCCTTTTAACATTTTAAGGTAAGCGTTATATAGTATTCTATGAAAAACAACAAATACTTCAAAGTAAGGCACGTTATTTTATGTTTTTTTTTTTTTTCTTTCCTCCGGCGAGGAAATGGTAGAATGCACGGCAGTGCGTTGGTGGGGCAGTAATGGTAATATGTTTTTTTTTTTTTTTTTTTCCTTTTGGGTGCTGATGGCAGTAAGCATCTAATTCGCCTTATAAGCCCCACATGATCCTTCAAAGGCGGATCTAGATAAGAAATTGTAATTCTAACTGAGCATTTTTATTAATGAATAATGTTAGTAATGGAAATATATACATTTCATAACTAAGAGTTCACAGGAATTCATTTAGATGCAAAAACTTGAAAAAAAAAAAAAAATTGACAAGGTTGTTTATTTATTTAATCATTCAGAAGATATCAATCTTCTTGTAAAGTTTGTTCGTCAGCCTGGCCTATTGAAATGTCTCCAGAACGTGAGGGAGAAAAATAAGACCATAGAGGTGAATAAGTGGTGAGGTTGAAATAGTGGTGAATAGGTATTGAGAGAAATGGGACAGAAATTGGTTTGTTATTGTTAAGTGATCTAAAGACTCTATCTTAAAATAAGCGAGCTACCTCGAAGAAGTCACTATCTTTGGCTGTGAAATTGGCCGATTTTTGGACAAATTCCTTCATTTAGGCCCTCAAACGGCCATTTTTAATATTTTTAGCAGATTTTAATTTTATTATAAGTCTTCATAATTGCATTTGTTTTTAATGTCGTCTTTAGCATTAGTTTTATCTTTTTATGTACTTTTTGTCCTAAGATTTTAGGACTTTTCTATTTTTAGCAGTTTTTTCATATTTCTATTTTCTCAAGCTTTAAGTTGCTTATATTGTATGCTTTAAGACAAACAGACAATCACGTATCATATCTTTTCAGAAAATATAATATTTGAGTCGTCTTTACTCTCTTTCTCCCAAAATTCTCGAATTTCATATATATTTTTTTTAATTTGGATGTCAAATACCTAGGAATTCTCAAAATCAATTAGCATTTGAGGATCACATTCTAGGTATTTGTAGAATTAATGGTTTGTGATATAAACCCTAATTCAATTTCACCTTAACCATTGCATCAATAAGTGCGTTCTATAAAGAGATTTACATGTTTTACACTAAATTTGCTATAAATTAGCATAACTCTTTCCAAATACAGCGAAGGGGTTGAAAAACAATGATATCAAATATCTCTTTATCAACCATTACTGTGAAAATGGGAAAGGAAAAAATGACAATAGCAATGATGTTATAAGTTTTGTGGTTTTAGGTTCTCTTTTGTCATAAGATTCAAGCAAAATCTTGATGGTAAATCATATACTGTGAAGAATAGTGAACACAGAACATGTATTTTTGTATTTCACCTGGACATGAATGACTTAACTTTGATTGATGGGGATGATGGACTATAAATACATACAAAAAAGAAATATAAATAATTATATGTCTCAAGTATCTCAATTTGCTGCTTAAACTTGTTATGCAAATTCCACAATAGAACATCCACATGTAAGTTGACAAAAGATAGATTACCTATTATATCCTTAAAATATAGATGGTGGAATTCTAATCACAGACATGTCTTTTGGTGTAATAGCTTAGAGTTCATTGGAACTCCAAAGTTAAACATGCTCTGGGCAGAGCAATCTTAGGATGGGTGACCTCCTGGGAAGCACTAGAACCAAAAGACAAAACCATGTGGTGTGTAGCCAAAGCAGACAACACCTTGATAGACGAAGTTCCGGAGCGTTATAAGTGGTATCAGAGCACTTCACTAACCAGAAGTGGAGGAGTGTGTCCTCACTACCTAGTGTGGTTCTAAACCTATATAACAAAACTAATGAGGACGTTAGTTCTATAATGGGAATGTATGTAATACCCCTCAAATATAGATAGTATAACTCTAATCACAAGGATACCTTTTAGTATAATGGTTTAGAGTTTGTCGAAATTCCAAAGTTAAACGTACTCTTGGAAGAGAAATCTCAGAATGGGTGACCCTAGAAAGTGCTGTCACTAGGATTGCAAAAGACCCAAGCCAAGCTTTTGAAGGCTTGGGCTTAGCTCATTTAAGACTTAGCAACTCCGATCTCAAGACAAACTTTTTAACGAGCCTGAAATTGAAGCTTAAGCTCGGTTCGTCTAGTTAAATAAGCTTAAGTTTGAGCTGAAGCTCGACTCATTTATGAAATAAGCTCAAGCCGAGCTGAGCTTTATCTAGCTTAAAATTTAAGTTCGAGCTCAACTCATTTAAATAGCTTGTTTTCTATTTTTTAAACCTAAAATGTAATAAATATATATAAGTATTGCTATAATATATACACATAGTTAATAAATAGAAATTAATATTTATTATGTAGTCATAGATAATATATCATGCAAAAATTCACAAATCTACTAGTGAGCTTATTAATGGTATTGTTAACAAGCTTAGTCTCGAGCCTATTCACAAGCCAGCTCATGAGTCTAAATCAAAACTCGAGCTCGGCTCATTTAGATAAACAAGCTTTACTTTGGGCTCAGGTTCGGCTTGTTTACTAATCAAGCTCGAGCCGAGCTGGAGTATCTCGCAAATAACTTGGCTCGTTTCTAGCTCTAGCTGGCAGCAAAGGACAAAACCATGCAGCATGTGGCTAAAGCGGATAATATCTCGGTGAGTGGAGTTACGGAGCATTATAATACCAAACACCTACATAAATTCTAGTCAGTTCAAATCAGAATCAGAACCCAATCCCCAACTACTACCATAGATGTCGAAACAAACTAGGGAGCCATTAAATTGGCTGAGAGCAACGATACCAATGGTTCCGATCAATTCCAATAAAAAGAGAGGGAGAGAGATAAAGGAAATAAAATCAAAGAATAATTTAAAAGAAAAAAAAGAATATTAACTATATAAGGAAATTCTATGGTGTAGTCATTAAAATCACTGCACCATACAGTGGTCATTTTTTAACCTGCAATATTAGGTCAGCAGGTTAATGATTTTTTTTTCTTTTTATTTTTTTCTTTCATTTCCTTTCTTATTCAATTTTACACACCTCCTTGATCATTCATGTATTTATTTTCATTTTTCTACTTTACATGAATTTTTCCTTTTTGTTGAAATTTATTTTTTATGATTTGCATTTAATATTTATTTTCTTTTCTACTTCATTTTCATTTCCCCTAATTTTTTTTCCTTTTCATTTATAAATACATAATTTATGTGCACATAACATATATCTATATAATAGTCCAATCTAACAAGTAAAAAAACAATTCTCTATATTTTTATATATACTCTTATGCTACATATTTAGCAAAGTATTTGTAATTTAATATATTAAATAATCCTGCTAAATATATTGTCTTCAACTAATACTAGATGATGTCACGCCCCGAGGGTACCCTAGTAGTTGTAAACAAATTACACTTAAATACTATCACTAGATTACCTTCAAAGTATGACAGGTTTTCAAAACAACAGTATCTTTTTAGTTGCTTGATAAGATATAACAACTATATGAAAGAAATAACTTAGTGAATAAACATTACAAAACCATTACAAACCATATAGTTTTTCTGAAATACACAACTAAATAATCTATTCTAATAGTACACAACCATTTAAACTAAAACATAACCGTAGACTTCCAGCTTCTAAGCTCTTACCGGAGCCATACTCCTGGAAGTAACTAACCATGGTTGTAACGTAAACCTGAAAAGACTGTTGGAGTATGAGCGAAACCACAGCTCAGTGAATAACCAAACATACCATACATCACACAAGCTATTAGCAAATCATATGCAATGCAAGCACTCAACTATATGCACAGATACAAGCTTGGATGATCTAGAATCCAAACAGGAAAAAGATTTACGCCCTCTTTTTAAGGGTTGAAGAACCAGTATTCAATGATCCACTTGCCCAGGAGAGGTTAAGTACACAGGAGAATCAACGATTTCTCGTTTTAAGGTTATCACTTTGAATATAGTTGATTAAACTGACCATCTCTTGCAATCCCCTTAGAAACTCCCTAAGTATTAATCATTTCAAAGCGATTCTACGGGTGGCGTTCTTCGGTGCCTTTTAGTTCCCGTAGGACCGCCAGACCAAAGAGAACCTTGAAAGAACTAACACATTAGAACAACCAAGCGAAAACAGAGATCCGAAATATTAATACGTAGCAGGCTATCACACCATTATATATGCAATAATGCATTTTGTGCAATGCATGATCATATTATTTTGTCAAGTCAATAATTCTTAATCAATTTTCACGGTGACCATACATTACACACAATCATCATTATAATATTTCACAACATCAAATCATTTCATTATCGCTTTTGTAAGGATATCTTAACAATCACACAATCAGATCATAACATACTTTCAAACATTCGTTTAATTATCTTTACATTACACATTCAGCTATTTACAAGCACAAACAGTATAATATGACTGTATTACTCACCTGCTCATACTGACTCAGTCATAATAATCAGCTAGTAGATTCTCTAGTGTATCAAAGTCACCTATTTAAGATGAATAAAGTATTCATCAATATAAATTATAAAATTAAATTCCTACATATGACTAGTGTCCTAGACTCGATTTTTATCAAGTTTCGGTAGTGACTATTACTAATTTTATGTTATTCTATATTGATCTCAATATAGAAAATTATCTTTATTTATTATTACTTAGTGTTGTGTTTCTCTTAATTTATCTCCCATAATTATTTTGTTATTTTCAGAGGTCACATAACTCGAAAATTTAGCTTCTTTCAATTTCCATTCTTACATATTTTATCTAATTAGAACAAATATTTGACTAATATTAACTTTTTATTAATACTAAATATTGTCTTAGATTCTAGGGTTTTAAAAGTTATTAGGTATTATTCTACATATGCTTGAATACTTATATTTATTTAACTATCTATAAATTCTTATATTATAACATATATAATATATTAAGTAGAAGTATTGCATATGTATTATATATATATATATATAAGTTTTGTTGAGGTTAGAATAAGCTTTCGTTGAAAAATTTGGCTGTACTCCGGCTTAAGGCCGCCGGCCTTCAAACCCAGATGCCGGTGTAGACTTGATTTCGAAAGTTATTTCATATTGGGTGCACCGGCTTTCAAAGCTGTCGGCTTTCAACGTACGCCGACTATACGCCATCGGCGTAAATCTCCAGGTAGCCAGCTTACGTTCATTTCTTACGTGAAAATTATTTTTACGTAGCCTTGATCAGTGTAAGCCGTCCCTACGCCGCCGGCCCATCCATGTAAGCCACCGGCGTTGAGCGATTATACTGTCGGCTTTGAGATAGTGTTGGTACTGTTCGTCATCTTCCTCATTGATCTAATTCTTTTTCTTTAAATTTTACACGTCAAAACTTTACTAAACCGTTTGTAAGTATTTATATAACTTATACATAGTCAAATAACAACTCATAACACTTCTATATAATATATATATATGTATAGATCTTGATCTTAGAAAAATAACACTAGGGTTTCGGAGTTTTACCTCATTTGAGTTCATCCGATGAAATCTGAAGCTTGTGGTTGTGTTTATTACGTTCCTAAGATTATTAAAAGTCAGTTATAATCCTTATAATTGAAAGAAAATTGTTTGAATCACATCAACTTACCTTTCAACTCGTTTTCAAGGGTTTTTCGTTTTGTTTTTCCTTTGATCCGATCTTGATTGTTTTGTTCTGTTCGTTCTTTGTTTTTGGTTTGTTTTGTTTGTTATTTGAAAGTGGATTCGTGCTAGGGAAGTTTGAGAAATTGGTGCGGTTTGTCTTTCTTCCATTATAAGCATTGAATACATATATATATAGGAGGAAAAAAAGAAGAAAGTTACGGCTGTTTTCTCTTCCGATTTTCTCCGAATTTGATCTCCTTTGGCTGTTGTTTTCAAGCCAATTAATGTTAGGGTGACTTGGCCTTGTTTGATTGGTGTGGAGGTCGATTTGTTTGACAAATCTGAGGGAATTATTGTTGGATTTCGGCTCCGTAGCTTTCCCCACTAATTTCCACCGAAAACAGCAGCCGTATTACATATATATATATATATATATAGTTATTTATTTAATTGATTTTTGAGTTAATTTAACGAGTTATATGGGTATAAATTAGCTAATATTTTGGAGTTTTGTATAAAAATGTGTTTATAGGAGTATACAAAACTCTTAGATTTTCAAATAATACAATTTTCAGTTTTATATATACGTGGTTATTTATTCGTATAATTTTATCTCCCGCAATTAAGATTTCTTAAGCTTATTAGGTCAATTTTTGTTTTAAGCTCCGATAGCTTAGGAAAACTTGGAACAATAGTGTGATTCAATTATTTATTTGGAGTTCAGATTTTGAGTTATTCAACAATTTATGTTTTCGTTGGGTATTTATAATCTTAACGGTTTATTTGTAGGTTATTGTTTTCTATTTATAAGCGTAATTAATCGTTTACTTAATATTGGACTTAATACAAAAACTAAACTATATATATATATATATATCTTTATTTTTAATATCCGTCATTAAATCTTACTAGTAGTTATTAATTTTAACTAGGAATCTTGAAATTAGGGTTTAAGTTTGAATTTAAGCTCAATACTACTCGTTGTTCTAATCTAAAATCATTATCGAGATTAAAAACAGTCATTTAATCTCTTTATTTGTATTCTTCTATTTAAATCTATTTGTAAGACGAATTTCGGGTTTAAATTTTAGATTTTCTTTTAATCATATCTTGAATTATTCATTCAAGATACGAAATCTCGTTTTTTGTATCAACTAGGGTTAAAGAATTTATTTATTCAGTTTCTAAATCCTTCATCTATCCAAATTCTAAATATTAATCTATTACTAGACTTCGATTAGAATCTAAATCTATTATCTAGTTCATAATCTATTATAAAGTCGTGTACTAATGTGGAAAATTCCCGGGGTTTACAAGATGATGCATCCAATATACATACGCAAAATTTAAATACAATGATATGATAAATTTAATGCATAAAAGAGTTTATGAACTAATTGTTACAAATAAATATAAGATAAAGAAGATTATACTTGAATTATTTTATTTTGGTGTCACTACATTTGTCTTTAAAATTGAATTTTAGTAATAATTTAACTTTTAAATCAATGATTTATGTCAAGACTCTTGTAGCTAAGTAGCATGAACACCAATCTCCATTGATGTTCACCCATTTGCTAAAAGATTATAATAGAATATAATTGTAAAAAAAATGAAAAAAAAAACCACTAATTTATATGTCATTATATTTGTTAATAATATGAAATTTTAATAATTTAAGTTAAATCGTTTCTTTATGGTGCCATCCATTTGCCAATAGTAAGACCATTATTATCCAAATCTTAACTTATCAAAATCATCACATTCATCATTAATTAGTATTGTCAGAACACAATCGAAGTTGATCCAAAATGTCAGGGTGTCAAAGGCCAAGGGGTTTAATCATGTTTAGGGGTCAAACCATTGTAAAAAGAAAAAGTAAAGATATAAAGTATATTTTAATTATGAAAAATAAACATATATGACATCATTCAATCAATTATGTATCTAGATCAAATCCGTCAATTAGCTATTAAATCCATACAAGTTATATATCTTGAAAAGAGAAGGAAGCACGATATAATGATTATGCTTAAAACATCTATAATATAGTATGAATATATATTTAAAACTCTAGTAAGTATTTTTTTTCCTTAACCTAAGTCAATCTGTCTGGTTGGCCAATTCAACACAATTCGACCACCCGAGTCAATTCAGGTCGATGTAAATTCAAGCCAATGCATGGACTAGCTTGCTTTTATGGCCGATTGCAGTTGAACTAACTAGGTCAGTCCCGGTCCAACAACAATTTTGGCAATAACTTATCAAAGGTTAATAAAGGTGTCGAGCCTGGATTTTGAAAATCATCCGGTTCATTTCTCCTAACCCGATTCATATTAAACCCTAACCCATTTAACATGAATCCTCGACTAGGGGTTAAAAGAAATTTTAATTTTTGAAAATATTTTGGAGTCGCCACCCGATATAAATTGGGAAAAAATGAAAGCCAGGATTAATGGGTCGGTTAATCCTAACTTAGCCACTAGTCTGCGAAAAGTTTGATTTAAAAATCAAATTTTTTAAAAAAAAATACCAGATATCTGAGTCCGGGGGCTAACCTATTAAAACCTAAGCGGTTACCACTTTAAGTTTAAAATTTAGAATTTATCCTTTTCTATACTAAAAAATTCAAACAAAACATTTATAAAACAAATATCTACAAGTTTAATCATGCATTTTTATTTTTATGTATTTTTCTTAGGATTTAAATATCAACAAACATTTGTATTTTTCCTTCTTTTTTTTAAAAAAAATTATAATATGTACAAAATGATTGTTTCAAACTATCAAAACAAAATATATTTTTTCTAATTTTATTGTCGCCCCGTAGGTGCCTACGTACTCGCTAATCGAGATCAGACAAAACGTAGTTCTTTTTTAAAGAACTTAGTTTGTTGATCAATTTTATATTTTTAAAATATTCTCACTTTAAGTTTATTAAATTTTGAATTTTTATGAAAACTAATTTTGATGATCCTATGATCTAATCAATTGAATTTTATTTCATAAAAAATATATTTTTCTAAGTCCAAAAATCATTTTTTTCATGGCTAATTTTAATGCTACATGAAAATAATTTTGAAAACTTTGAGTATTATCTTTATAGCAAATTTATAAAGATAACTTTGATAAAAACTTGATTAATATCTTCATAGTAAATTTATGAAGATAAATTTTGATAAAAAAAACTTGATTAATATCTTCATAGTAAATTTATGAAGATAAATTTTGATAAAAAACTTGATTAATATCATGATTCTCAAAAACAATCTTTCTTTATTATTCAACAACAATTTTGGTTTAAAAAATCCATTTACAATATATTATTTTTCAAAATTAAATAATTATCACATATGTACAGAACATATTCAAAATATATCATAACAAAATTAAAATACAAAAACAAAACATCTCATGCATCAAATATATATTTAAAGATCAATCTATATGCAAATACATATTCAAAAATATCAAAAAATATCAAAAAATATCAAAAATTGCTAAAACATGTAAATTTATATTAAAAATAATTATTCTAATTTTTCTGGATTTTTCTGAATTTTTCTGGATTTTTTACGAATTTTTATTGATTTTTTCCTATTTTTTCCTATTTTCCGAAATTAAATATATAATAAATAAATAATTTAATAATACAGACTAACCTGGACCGTTGGATCTTCTCGGATCAGATCTGGAGCGTCTGATCTGTAGACTAAATCTGGACCGTAGGATCTGATGACTTTCGATCTGGAGCGTTGATTGTTTTGATCAAATCTGGACCGTCTGATCCTCTGATCAAATCTGGACCGTCTGATCTCCTGATCAAATCTGAACCGTAGGATCCTCTGATCAAATATGGACCACAGGATCTACTGACTTTTGACCGACGACCGTTGACCGTTGACCGATCACCGTTGACCGACGACCGACCGGGTTAGATTCGGATTTCGGGTCGGATTTCGGTGCTCCGTCGGGTGAAGAAGACGATCACGGTGGTTTTCGAGCGTTCTCGGCCGTTCCTGGTGGTTTTCGAAGCCTACAACCTTGTCGGCCCGACGTGGATTGAGGTACTGCAGCGGCTAGTGGTGGTGGTTCACTCCCAGAACCACCAGAAGTGGCGGTTCGTGCGGTGGTTGACGGCGGCGAGGATTAAAAAAAATTCGAAAATTTGCAGAACTTCCCAAATGCAAATTCGAACAATTCTAAACACTATAATCAATCAAAAACACTTCCTAGATGATCCTAACACTCTTTAATTGGATCGAAATCCTCCGATCACTTCGAATTTGCAAATTTTTGCAATTCGAACACTTTTCTCTCTATTTTCAGATCTCGATCGTGTAGTGTATGTTTCGTGAAATTGAATTGTGCTTTCTGCTTGGGGGGTGATCCTATTTATAGATTTCGAAACAATTTGTCATTTCGAAGCTTCGTACTTGTTCAATTTTACAATCACGAATCGTTACATTTTTTCGAATAAAAACGATTCAAAATTGGGACTCGATTCGTGATTGTTGGTTCAAATTGATCACGAATATTATGTTTACAGGTCATGACTCCTTGATTAAGTGTGTTTAATTTGATTAAAGAACACAATTCGGCCAATTTTAAGATTTGAAAAATCATGTCCATTCGAATTTTTTCCCAATTTTCATGCCTTAATTAATGTGGCTTTTGGGAATGAAAAATACGTGAATTATAACAGATGTGATGTACCCATGCCTAATTTGTGTCTGTACAATCAATTTCGAAAAAACACAAAGATTCGTTGCTCAAATGAGGTCTCAAAGTGGATGAACCGATGTGTCTTTTGGGAAAAAAAATGAACAAAAAAGAGGCAAAATCTGCCTTAGGCTAGATTCGAACTTGGGTCCCTTTGCTTTGTGTCCATGGTCTGATCCGTTAGGCCGTTGGCCTGTGCCTTGGTCATATAGCTAACCCACTAATACTTAAGACTAATAAAAAATATATATTATATTAAGCTTAATTATTATTATTTTAATTTTTCTTACATATATTATTTCATTACTATTTCATTTAATTTTTTATTATTATTTTATTCCTCTATTTTTTATTTTTTCTATTTTCTCTTTTTTATTATACTATTGTTTATTATTTTTATTATTATATTTTATATTTTTAATGAACTCAATCATGACATTAATTTAATCTAAATTTAAGTAATTTTTAATTGGGCAAAATTGGTGTCTACAAAAGGTAAGTTGAATCTTTACCTTATCCAAATCTAAAAAATAGTCTTCTAGGGTTTTATAGTTATTACATATCTTCACTTACCTCAATTATAATATAATACAGCTCAATCGGTCTCATTAACGTGAACTAGACTATATTACTTCTCATCATGCATAAGGAAACGTTACTCGTACTATTTCCTTCATTAGCTATTCACCGAACCTTCTTCAATGGTTTAAGTGCCTAACTATCACACTGCTACTGCCTAGTAAGATTGTTGCCCCTTAACCAAGGTCAAATAATTACCACACACAATCAATCAATCATTCATTAAGCCATCTTTAAGTATTGACTTTTTTAGGATACTTATCATAGACAAGCAACACGTTATTTATGTATTAACAAGAAATTTAAATTGTTATCTTGTCATTGTAAAAAGTTGGCAAAGTCAAAAGAAGAAGAACAGAGGAAAAAAAAAAAAAAGGCTATAGACAAGAAAATGCAACTTTCAAGACATAAGCTCATTATATAGAAAATAATTGAAGAGTCAGTACAAGTGTTAATAATCAATTACATTTACTTATGATAAGAGTCATTTACTCTAAATATTTAGCATTTTTATTTGTTTAAGTGTGCTTATATTTATGAATTATCTCTAGAGTTCGTACTTAAATTGTGAATATATTCATTTTATGAGACTAAGGACAATTTATCAACATTTAGAAGAAAATAAATCAAATTAAGTTCAAGATTTGAAGTTTAAGGATGTATCACGACCATGATTGAGGTAGTGATGGAAGACATATGCACCAAGAATCAATAAAAACACCATAGGCATGAAGTAAGGAAAACTTAAGAACAGCAGTCATCAATACCCCCATTATGCCTGGACATAGACGGTGATCACTATCAGTGATTGGCATAAATTATTCATGATTCTCTTAGGATTTTAAGTAGAATTTAGCACTTATTTAGAGGAATTTTTTAGAAATTGGTACTTAATTATTATACATATTCATTTCAGGTGATTTTTGGAACAAGTCATTGTAAATTACCCACTTTAGAGCAAAGGAACAAGTCAATCATGCATGATCGCGAGCGTTATGAAATATAAGTTCAAAATCAGTAGCTATAACAAGTTTAATTACGATCGTTATCCAAGAAAAGAGGACGATCTGAGACCATCACGGGATTAGCAACGAGCGCGATGGATGTCTAATAAGGAGAATATGCCTTTTCTGTCAACAATGGGTGTTGTGGGAAATGATGAGCCAAACAGCGGCGATCACTCCCACCATCACCCCCTTGATAAAGGGTGTGTGACGGCCTGTTTGGATATTTTAAAGCATTTTTTTTAATAGTTGTGTACAATGGATGCGTATGAAACTCCTATTACATGAATTGAGTTCAAAGGGTATCGCAATGGTAGTATAAATAGTTTTGCAGCTATTGGGACAAGAGATTATGGAATAGAGAGTAATTTCAGTTTGTTTTCATCACACCTGTTCATGATTAGCGTCCACTAGGATTTTCTAGAATTTGTAAGTTTCTAGTGTGTCAATTCCGAACTCTGTTAGTAGTAATCATCTTTGAAACTCGAGAGAGACGAAGACTTGTTGTAGAATTTGTATCATCTGACTTCATCATCATGGGATTCCAAAAAGGTTTCCTTCTTTTCTTCATTCTTTTAGTGTTATCTTGTTTTAATTATGTTTTCTATGTGTTTACATTTGTTTTCCATCATGAATGAGTAATAAATTAGGGTTTACTAAATCATATTAACATGAATGCGCAAAGTTAAATGAATATGGCTTTTTAATTGTTAGTTTTGGTAAATTAAACTTCATTATAGTCAAGATAGTATAGTGCACAATACTGTCTTACATTAGATCTCAGTAGAGGATGTTGAGAAACAAATCCACTGAGTAGATTTGATTTACTAGAACATATTATTCTTGTTAATAGAAATATTAATAGGAAGTATGTCGCATGTTTGGTGAAGTCCAAGAATTTTAATTAAGATTAAAGCAACCTTGAGTATGTCCATTCGTTAGGAGAGATTCTAGTGAATGTAATTAAGGTTAGAATTGAGTATTTTTGAGAAGAATACTCATGATTTGAGAATTTTGGTAGATAACGATTAATTAGAAGAACAATTTTTATAAATCATGTTGATATGGTAAAGTAAACCTACTATGTATTGAATTTGTTGTTGTTGTTGTGATTAATTTGTTAGTTTTATCTAGTATATAGGTAATTAGTGTAGTTTAGTTGTTAGTTTAGATTCAATTTATTTAACTTAATCATTCAATTGCTAGATAATAGGAAATTTAATCAATACTAATGTTTGTAACTGTTCTCTATGGAAACAGCCCTATACTCATCCATGCTGATAGATACACTTGCATGTCAATCTGAGTAAGAGATAGAATATAGGTTGATGAAATTTAAGGCTTCGTAACTCTGATTAGAGGCGATCAATTAGCACTACCATCACAGTGGTAATGCAATTTGTGATCGATGCAGATTTGATTTTTAGGTTTATCACCACCCCCATCACGCCTGTGATGCAGATGGTGATTGATGCGGATTTGATTTTTAGGGAAAAACATGGCGTAAGAAGTGAAGAATCATAAGGATCCACGCTTATCATCGCTTGAGTCACAATCATGATAGAGGTGGTGAATCGCCTTATTTCCATGTCAGAAGTTAAACAACTACTATTTGAAAAGGGAATGAAAGCAAATTAAGATTCAGAAAAGATACACCAAATCATATCCTATCACTTAGAAACCCATAAATACAACCCAACAATTACATAAATCAGATCATAACACATATCTTACATCCATTCAAAACATTTCATCGTAAGACACATCTCTTGAAGAAGCCAGCAGGGGACATCCGAGTTCCCTTGGATTTGTGAAGATTGAAGATAATTGGAGCATTAAAAAAGGGGTTTTGTATATTTCCTTGTTACTTTTTTTGAATAAATCTTTTACATTGTTGCGTTAATGATGGAGTAATTGTTGTAATTTAGAATTTGCAGAACCCTAGACTTGTCATGTAATTCCGTAAGCTACAAATGAAGTTATTTGTTTTTCTTAATTCAACAATATATTCTTATTGCATTATGAATTTATATAGTGCATGATGTAAGTCCATGCTAGATTTTATTGGAACAAATCAAGAGATCATTCCCTTAAATAGATCTTGACTATCGATACAAATTACTCATAATCTTAGATATAGGATAGTAAAATTCTTCTACACAAACTTAGATTAAGTAAAAAATTCTTGAACATAAAGCAATTCTAGGTTGTTATTAGCTTAGAAAGATATTCTGGTACATAAACTTAGAATTAGACGTTAGTAATCTAAAGAAAGACATTAATGTATTAATTGAATTATGTTGTTAAGAAATCTAAGAGCACTATAATTTGTGTTCTCAATTCACATGATAACTTTAGTGCTAAAGCAAGGTCTAAGTTACTAATAAGTGATATTTAGTTCAATTAAAGTGTGTTTATGACTTTAGTAGTAATAGGTGGTTGATTTGTAGTGTAACTGATAGTTTAATGACATTATTCACTCACTTTTCTAGGCTAGATAATAGTTAAAAGATGATTATTAATAATTCTCAATCCATGTGGGAGACGATCTTATACATTATCCTTAGACTACTAACGATAGGTGCACTTGCCTATCGTTAACTATGTTTAGGAAAAAGGATCATATCACATCAAAATTGTAAAACTCAGTCAAGAAATTGCACACTACTTATTCATGATAAGATAACATAGTAACATAATTAACCAAAAACAATGCAATGAATAATATGTATATGTGCCTAAAAAAGACATCCATATAGTTGATTTTCTTAACAATTAAATATACATTAATTGATTTTGTTAATCAATTAAAAATACAATATAAAAAGTGTAACCCTTTTCTCATCACTACAAATCTAGGTTATATGGATCTTTTAGAAGATAACATACAATATTAGCATAATATCCTTAAACAAAATCTCAATTTCGCAAACCCACAAATGAAAATATAATATGTGACCATCATATGTTTAGAAAATTTACAAATATGCAACGGTGAGTTTTAACTACTCCTTTATGGAATAGAGAGAGTATTTTAATTGGGATGGAAAGAACAAATATTATGGATGAGATAAGAATGTATTGGGATTTATTTTAATTTAAAATTTAAATTAGTGATAGGAAACAAAGCATTTCGAGTGAAGAATATGATGACACTATAAGTTACTAATTTGAGATTTAAATTATTGATGTGAGTTGATATTAATAAGGAATTATTTTCAATTTGAAAGTAAATCAAGGTAATTGACAATTAAAAAGCTATAGATTATACAGGAGCTTCTATGGTCCTCGACGGACCATCCAGTCAATCATCTAACTGTTAGAATCAATATAGTAATTGAAACATCAACTATTTTAGTAATACGATCATGATTGGGTATGGTGTGAACCATTGGATAGCTGACGAGATTGGTCCGGTCAAAATTAATGACGGTACCATAGAATTTTTTAGATTATACATATGGAGTTTGAATAAATGGTTTGGTTATTGGCTTAAGGATAATATAAAGCATATTTTAAATTGTAAGAAAATCGTTACCAAAATCATTATTTACCTTAGATCTTGTCACTATGTGTTTATCACATGCATCGCTCATAATTACCTTTAATAAATGAAAACAAGAATAACATATTACTTATGATGAAAAAGGGAAAAAAGTGAGAAAAATTATCAATTTAATTAAAAAAAGATAAAATGAAAAGATAAACTATTTCTCATTAGTTACAATCATAGCATCTTTTATACAAAAATGATTATATAAATCTATAATCTTTATAAAAAATATAGCAAAAACTAAAATCATGCACCTCAAATAAAAAGGAAAAAAAAAAGTTAATGCTATCACAAATTTGCAATTATAAGCAAAAAGATAAACCATGGATTTAAGTATTTACCTGAAAAAGAATTTAGCAAAATTCTTCTTGTTTCCTACTCTATGAATCATTAAATTTGGCTAAACTAAATCTAAAACAAACTTTGCATTATACTTTAAATAAAGAACCATAGTGGAAATAAAATAAAAAGTGTAAGTATAAATAACTTACCTTAAAGGAGTAAAGCAAAATTTCTTCATAGTTTCTGCTGTTCAAATCATTAAACTTAGTTATATCAAGTGCAAAACTAGCATAGTATATTCAAAGCTCAAACCTATATGATAAATGAAAGACTCCAAACCCTTACCTAGATAAATTAGAAATGGTTTAATTGAATAATATAATAAATAGTTAATTTTAAACATGGTTAGATAATTTAAATAAATAAAATAAGTAGACATTAGAGAAAGGAATAGACATTTTAATATAATTAAATTAGTAAATAGGTCAATTTGAGATTTGAGATTTAAAATATTCTTTTAAATCCTCCATATGTCTCAATAACTTTTCGTTTGAATCATCTTAAAATTCTTCATTGAGACTCCTTTTTCTTTGATTTCAATTCTTAAATCTCAAAACAAATATTTTAAAATGTTTTGCAACCTCCTAAACCCTAAACTCTAATTATCTTTCATTTAAAGGAAAATATTATTAATTTCTTAAATCAATTACTTGCTTAAAAAATATCAGTCTTAACCCAAACTCGAATAAATATCTGATTTTCATAAATTAAACTTTTGAATTGTGTTTTATATTAAGTTATAAATTTCTAACATGTATATTCTCAATTATTTTCTAATCACTTTTCATATTAAAGATAATTATCAGAAAGGTTTAAACCAATACCCTATTTTAAAAATATCTTTAATTTCTTTTCTTTTTTCCCAATCCTTATCTTCTCTCTTTATCTCTCTTCTTTTCTTCATTTTTTTCTACTTTCTCTTTTCTCTCCTCTTTCTTTCCCATATCTTTTTTTCTTTTTTCTTCTTCTTCTCTTCTCTTCTCTCTTTTCTTTCTTCAATTTCAACTTTCAAAACTCAATTCCAACAAGATTAAACAAAGAATCAAAGTTAGAAGATGAGATAGGAAGTAGATTTCATGTTAAAGGAAGCTCTAACGAAAAGAAAAGAGAATTCAATTACATATTCTTGCTAAAAAGCTAAGTATAATAGTTTTATGTTGTTTTAATTGTTGTATATGTATGCATATGATAAATTGATGTTAGATATATGTAGAGTTGCGATAAAATGGATGAATTTTAGATATGTGGGTTATGCATAATGAAGGAGGGTTTGATGAAGTGATTAGAGATGTTTGACGAAGTAGAATGAGTATAGAAGTGTTAAAAGTAATGAAAATGAGTTTATATATTACTTTCATGGTATTTAAGTTGAAATAGATATGTGAAAAGTGTTAAAAAAGAAGAAATAAAATAAGGGAAGTCGCAAGAATCCATACATCTTGTCAAACAGCTTGTTTGGAAGGGTATTTCACTTTCGGATAATTTTTTTTTTAAAGTCCATATGTCCAAACGGCCCAGTTTGAGGGGTATATGGAGCAAACGGCCTTTAAAACGGCCTGTTTACAGAGGTGTTTCACTTTCGAATCATTTTTGGACAAAATCCCTGGGTTGAAACGGCCCTTCATATGGTCATGTTTGGTTTTCCCCTACAACAATATTGTTTTGTATTTTGATCATAACATTTTCATCCGAACTCGGATTAACGTAATTCAAAATGATAAGGAAAGCTTAAAAAGATATCTATAACTTTTATGTTTTAAGTTTTACAATTCTAAACTTATCAAGCCTAAATTTTGATTGATTTTAGCTGCTGCATTTCCAAACAAAGTTAAAAACTTGTTTTGCTAGTTAAATGTATATAGTTAAGTATAAAATGAATCTTTTTGAGCTAAAATGAAATAGACAAATGATAGTTAATGTGTTATATTTGTTGAATGATATAATTAAGAATGAGTTTAGTGAATTTATGGATTTAACAAATAATAATTTGATTAAATATAGAGTTAGATATAAAATGAACTTAGTTAATAATCTAAGTTCAACTTGACTTAATGAACTTCAATGAGCTAAAATGAATTAGATTGATTAAGTTTAATTAACTTGGCTTAGTAATTGAACTAAATGATTAAGTTTAATTAATTTAGCTAAGAGTAAGTTAAATTGAGTTAATAGTTAATAATTAGCTTAAGTTAATGAGTTAGGATAAACCGTAAATAACATGGTGAATATGTTGTTTCAAATATTTGTTTGATTTGAATATGCATGATGTGATGACGCTTTTGTAGTAAAAGACTATAAACAAAGTGAAAAGAAATACTTTAATAAACAAAGAAAAATTGTCAGTATTTTGGCTGGGCAATCTTCACAGCTATATCGGGGTTTCCAATTAGTGTCTGATCAAATAAGATTATAAAATGAGTTTGATATAAATGGATAATTAAAGTAAATGCTTATATGAGTTTATTTCATGAACATATATATGAATACCTGATCTATCTTCTTAGTTGGCTTCTGATTTACCTTAGGCCTGTTTGGATTTCAAATATAAGATACGCAGTAACTTACGTGATGATTGTTAGGATATGCATCCTAAAATAAACTAAAACTTAAACTTGGCGTAATAATTGATGAGTATTGGTTGTATGTGTGTCATTGAATCTAGTTCAGGGAGCAGCAACCTTGTCGAGCAAACACAGTAGTTAAGTCTTGGGATGTCATGATGTAATGACAAATATGCCATGATGCAATGGCTGATTTACATGTGATTCAGCGGGTAGCTAATGTGATAAATGGTGTCGGCATAACATCTACGTAGGCTCAGGATGAAGTAACATGTTTTAGTTTACGTTTATAGGACCAATTGAACTAATTGATGTTATAAACTAGGATGAGTAAGTATTTGTAACGGTCATGAATCCTAGATGAGGCTATTTTCTCTTTCTCTAATAGGTAAAAGAGATATAGATATCCGAATTGCCTATATCAATCTTTCGAGCAGTTGTTGTTACTTAGGACCTTAGTTTCTCCTGGATTGCTCCAGAGTGTGAGTGCTTTAGTATTGATTTGTTTACTTTAAATGAAAGATAATAACTTGTTGTTTGTTGCATTGTATTTAGTTAGGTTTGTGTGCCATTCTGTGTATGTCTATATTACTATGTACTGAGCTTCAGCTCATTATTATTGTTGTTATTCTTTTCCAGGTATTTTGTGTTGAGGATGATGATATGTTGATAATGTTGATGATTGGATAAAGATGTGATGATGTTGATGTTGGTGTTGATGCTGATGATGATGAGTGATGGTGAATGATTCTGGTATGGGCGAACCTGGAGATATGAGAGGAAGAATAAAGTGAAGTAAGGCGTTGGATTACTTGTATTTAGTTTGTAATTTGTTTTTGTATAAAGAACTGGATTTATCCTTTTGAAATCTATATTTCCTATAAAGGGCTTAGTTGAGAAGCTCATATGTTTTGTAATATCTTTTAACACTTTGTTTTTGGGAAAGTTGAGCTACTCTTGAAGTAAATTATAAAATGTTTTTGTATGGTTTATTTTTATGAAATGTAAATCCAGTTGAAAAGAAAATAATTATAGGATTTCACAATTTAAAAGAAAGTAGCAAATGTTCATAATAAACATATTATTCTAGGAAGTCTGAGCATGTAATACATAAAGTATTATACGTGACGGTAATGCCTTAAACAAATTTTAAGGTGTTACAACAAAAGTTTACAGTGAATGAAAAGAGTTATTATTTAAATTATATGGGATGAAATTTTCTAGTAGAAATTGTAGAGGGAGGAGTTTGGAGCCCACACCTCCAATACCTTTTATAATTGCAATGTAATCCTTATACACACACACACACACACACACACACACACACACACACACACACACACACACAATTTTTACCAAACGCTTATACCAATTATTAATTAATTTTATTGTGTATATTTGAACATTCATGGAATCAATAGAACTGTCCAACTACCAATAAATCTAGTGTATGTCGATAAAACTCGTACTCTCACAATAACTTCCAAGTCCACTTTCCATGATCATCACTTACTATAACTTCCAATAGCATCACAAAACAATTATAGAATAAGAAGGGGTGATCAACTTTCACTTCTCACAAATGTATTGATGATATTTCAATTATTTAACTTGGAAAGGAAGGGATTTGGTGCCCCCACTCCAATACCAAGGATTATGTGCTTACTTGTTCAGATAGGGACATCGACACCAACCTTTTTTGCCCTGATCGATCTAGTGAACCTAGAAACTCCTCATTTTGAGCACACTCAATTGACCCTACTGTGGTCTGAGCCAACCATTCATCTAGCGAGTAGCAAGAAGAGAAGCTACGAGCATGAGGTCTTCTATGATTACACTACTCATGAATCTACCTAACCAATTTCTTACTGAACTTTACTGTCTTTGATTGCCATGCTGCGCTTTTCGCTAGCAGAGCTCGAGTGGAACTAAACGCGATCTATCTTCAATAACCCAGGAGGACTTAGTCCTTCCACCATGCAATTTATCAATTAATTTTACGGTGACTTCCAATGGGAACGGGAAATTAATATGATTAATTTATTAAAAAATTACAAAAATTCTAGTGAAACAAAAATAATCACAGTTTTAGGCAAGTTGAATCCATCTTTTCAACAAACGGGATTCTATGTGGTTAACCTCGTCTGTTGAAGAAACGAGGTTAGAGTAAAAAAAGATTTCGTTTCTTGAAGAGACGAGGTTATTAAAAACCATCTACTTCAAAGTTCGGGATGATTTCGTCTAACAAAAGCAACATGGCCCCATCGAAAGAAGCAAAAACAATAACGACAACAAACTAATTATGATATAATGGAAGTCTCCATAAACAACATCTCTTTTTCACCCCTGACTGTTCCAACTCCTTCAGATCCTTCTACTTCTTGCAAAAAGAAACGAAAATTCCTTTAAAAAGATGGTGAGCTAATGTCCTACTCACCTCATATTTTTACTTGTCAAATTTCCTACGTCCTTCATTTGAAAAGATGATGAGAAATACTTGCTACATGTTATTTCTATAGGGCGGGTTGAATATTAAAATCTAAGGTAAGTTTTTTTTTTAAACTTTTTTTTATTTTCTCTATTTCTTCTCTACTTTTTCTCATCTTTCTCTTTCCCTTTTCTACATTCTATTATCCATTAATAAGGTTAAAGAAGGCAACACTAAACCAAAATGTTTTATCTTGTGTAGTTTCCATGCCACCATGTTAACCATATCCTCTTCAAGAAGTGTGTGGAACCATTATTGATGAGAATCAAACCATCTCAACTATTGGACCGATTACTCGTGCTCAAGCTAAAGGTTTATAGAATCTCATTTTTAGAGTATTGGTCACTTGGAATCAAATGAAGATCAAAGCATTCAAGCATGTCAAATTCAATTTGATTTTGGATTTAATTTGAAGAATATTTGCATGTTAACCAAGGAAGCATTGGAAGCTATAGCAGGTCTCACGCTGGAGACAAATACCGGCTCAATGCCACCAGTGAATGCTTCTACACCACCAACCGTTGGCTAGCTTTGATCAGTCATAGAATTGAATTCTTTAAGGCTGACTTCAACACCGTTAGCCTTCATCATATACACGCTGATGTGTCTTTTTAGGCCACTGGTGTATAGCCAACGTTTAACGTGCCCATAATTAAAAGATTTAAGGCCGCCAACTATACTGCCGGCATATATCTTCTAGTAGTCGGCATTCTTTTGCGAATTTTTTATTTTCTTATGTCTTTTTTTTTTTTTTTTTTTTTTTGCTTAGTTTTATATAGAACCTTGTTCATATGAAAGAGACAATTTTTAGACATTTTGAATATATCAAGATTGAGTCTTTTCTCTAAATTTCCATACTTTTATTTATCCTTAGATTGTGGCGAGTGACAGCTTAATGTTTGTTGTGTGTAAAATCAACAACATTCGTCAAGGATTATTCTTTTGCTGGTACGTTATATCCAGTAAGAGTTTAGGGTTTATTATTTTGTTCGTTTGCTTGTGGAATTGAGTTGTGATTCGAGAATATTTGTTCTTGAGATCTATGTTTCAGTGAATTATTGAGCTTGGCTAATGGTTATATAACATTATGTTATCTGCAGACATGCCACCGTCATTTTTTTTATTTTGTCTAGGCCAAACTCGTCTGTTGAACATACAAGGTTTAAAAATATTAACCTCATCTCTTCAACAGACGAGATCAACCACTTATGACCTCGTTTGTTAAAAAGACAAGTTTAACTTGCCTAAAATTAGGATTATTTTCGTTCCGGTGGTATTTTTGTAAATGTTTTTAAAATTAATAATATTAATTTCCCTTTCAAGACTTCCAATGCCATGACAAAAAGGGGAAAAATCGTAGCATAATAAGGATAAATCAACTTTCATTTTAGTTTTTCTTCTCACAAACTGATTGATAATATTTCTTTATACAATTATAAGTGATAGAAAAAACAAGACACTTATATAGTTATTATTAATTACATAAACTTTTAATATGACCTTCTTATACATGATATATATTTTTTACATAAAGCATTAATTACACATGTGATATAAAAGATATTTCTTTTTATTTTTCTTTAGCAAAATTGGTACTAGTCGTATATGGTAAACAAAATCAATAACAATTTAAAACTAATGCTCATATCTTACTATGACTGTACTTAAGGCAAGGATACCTATTAATGATAGTAGTATAGATTTAGAGCACAAGTGATTATTGAATATTAATACTTAATATTCTTCTAGTGTTGAATCTATCAAAGAGAGTGATTAAGCAAGATATATAATAATGACATTAGAATTAGAACAACGCAAGTCAAACAAAAGATAATATAAATTGTAAAAGCCGTTTAGATCTTAAATCCCTACTATGTGATATGTGATTACGTAAAATATAATTCTAATATTATTGTTGATATTCTTGAATGGTAGAGATTCCTAAGGTAATCCAATATCCCTAACGAGATTATTGAAATTCTATCCTTGGTTTTTTTGAGCTTAATTCTATCATTGGTTAATTAATTGGAATTTATTCCTAATTAAAGTTCCTAAGATATCAATTATCGATCTAGAATCCTTTATTAGGTTGCACCCTAATCCCAAAGAATCACGTCATCTTAATTATAGGATTGCATTCCAACTCCTTCCAATTATGTATATCTAATCACACAAATAAGATCTCTATTAATTTGCATGAATATCAAATCAATAATTAATATTGTGCACTATCAATTTGAGATAAACAAAAATGAACACACAATTAGATTCAAGAATTCAAGCAACATATCAAAATCAATGAAGAATAAATCACATAATCATCCTAGAGTTCATCAAAATCTGAACAAAGTAATTACTCTTCCATAGAAGAAGTTTTCATCATAAAAAAGATAAAAGAAATTAAATACAACCCACAATTACAATTCAGAAAATTAAGCCCTAATTTGACTTGCTAGGATAATCTATATAAATTCATATCTCTGGACTCTATATTTTCTATGTTGATCTTGGATCTTGCCTTCTTAAAAATGTTCTGCAAGTACCAAAAGAGGAAAGTTGGGATCTTAAATATTAGGACAGCTATACATACATGATGAGCAAAGATAGGCTTTTGATTAGGAGAGTAGATTTCTTGGGAATAGAAAGTTGTTGGGTTTCTTAGTTGTAAGAAATGGAGCCTATAACGCTTCTAATTTTAGGTATAGATGCTTTTATTTCAAAGTCTAAGAAGCTAACTTTCATTTTTTTAAGTCATTTCCTAGAAATAACTTGCTCTAGAATGACATGACTGGGACAAGTCATGTCTTAAGTCGTGTTTTTTTTTTTTTTTGTGGTCTTCCTTGAAACAACATGACTTGTGACAGATCATATCGCAGTCGTGTCCCTTCTTATGTCAAATTCCCAGATTGACACAACTTGAGACTGGCCATGTCGCAATCGTGTTGTGCCAAAATTTAAATTCTTGTTCGTTTGCAGCATGTCTCTATTGTGCTGATTATATTTTGATTCCAAACTTTGTATTTTTTGCCCAATTTGCTTTCTTTTTGTAAAAATCTCATTTAAAGATCTGAAAGTATAATTTAATGATTTTAAGTGCTAAATCCATAATAATTATCAATAAAATGATCAATAAAAATATATTTTAGCACTCATAAAATAGGAATAAATTTAATTTATTAAATATACAGTTTAATAATATAGCTATCTAACAAACATTTTACATTATTGGATTTATGTTACTAATTGGGTAGGAACCAGCAAAAATTATTTACCAAATATTATTTATTGACTTGCTTGGTTTCTTACAATTTTTGTTTATTTTTCTTAACATCTCGTATTTTATATAGTTAAGTTATATAAGCACTGTATGACTCAATATCGATGGCTTTTTTTTACTAATAAAAGGTAAAAGGAAAAAAAATGAAGGCAAGTGCCATAAAAGTGAACATCATATTATTTTATTTTTTTGGTCAGTACATATATATATATATATATATTGATGTTGTTTGTGGCTAACTTAATAAATCAGACATTATTATTTTTCTTTTTTTTTTTTGGCCAAAAAACATTATTATTTTTCAATTAGTAACTTTTACATACAATTATGAAAAAATCTTACTTTTTCATGCTAAAGTAATTTTAATACATATTATTAATATATATTTATATATTATTCAAGCTAAAGATGCCTATTTGATAATATTTAATTGTTATAGAATAAAATATATTTTTAAAATATAGTTATATTACCAAACTATTTTAATAACAGTAAAATTCATTGAAAGAGAATGAAGCAAATGGTAAAACCGATTAAGATGTATAGGTATATAAGTTTTAAAAAAATTCTATATCAGAATACTTGTATATAAAAAGAAAAATTGTATGGTCTCATAGCAGTGACAATTGAATTCATTCCATCACATCATTCAATGGTTAATATTTATCTCAACAATCAAAATTCTTAGATTTTTTTACATTTATTTTTTAATAATTAATTTAATTATTTAGTTGAAGTGATTGCATTGAGCAGTTATTGGGAAATAACATGGGAAGGGAAGATTGTTAGAAATGGGAGAAGAAAAGTGGTTTTTTCCTGGTATTTCTCAAGTTTCAAAATTTGAATATATGAGAGTGCAAGAGGGATGGAAGTGAAAAATGAGAAATTATAATAAAGAACAACAATGTTCTAGTATTTTGAAACATAGAGACACACAACTAGACTTTAAGTCCTCGCCTTAGGTAAAAAACAGGAATAATTTGATGAAAAATTAGTTTAAAAAGTAAAGCCTCCCTAGGCTTAAATAATATAGGTAAAGATATATTTTTTATTTAATTAATTAGGTCTTTTTTATGCACCTGGACTCGGGATTGCTGGTGTAGATGTAGTAAGAAGGGAATAGGTTTATACGGGAGAATAGTTATTAGAACCCGGTTTTATTCTTTACTCTGTTACTGGCTGTTGCCATCTTCTCTCACTCTCGTCCCCGCCGTTCCGGCGTGTTTTCTTCTGGCCGCCTCACTGATCTATCTCTTTCTCTTTCACCGGACTGCAGCAACCGATCTTCTGGGCGATTCAATACTATAAGGTAACTCTTTTTTCCTTTTTTTTTTTTAAATTTTCTTTTTAAGTACGTGCCAGCTATCATGTATATGTATTGATCTTATATAAAAATAAGATGAAAAGGTGTAAACTTTGTTAGCAGTAAAGCAATTGTAGGTAATTTTTTGGGTAATTTTTAATTCTCTCAAGCTTACACTTACACTTACACTTGTCGGCGGCGCACGGTGTAATGATTGTGGTGTTCTTGTCCTAGGGATTGTGCTTAGTGGTGGTTGTCTATTGTGTTTGTTAGCACGTTTTCATTGCCTCCGTTTGCTGATATGTTGTGGGCGCTTTTCTCTTAGGGTTTATATTGATCTTACAATTGCCTAGGTTTATTTCTCAATTTATGAAAAACATTTGGAGGGTTTTTTTCTTTAGGTTTGCTTGAGTTTTATTTATATTGATATATATATATATATATATATTATAGTTTGATTCATAACACCATGTGGATTTGGTTGATGAATAATGTTATTTTTGGATGAAATATATGTGGTTTTTTAATGTTAATTTGTTTGTATTGTATTGTATTGTATTGTTATGCCTCAAAATTATTTACTTCTTTAGAAAGATTGAGTTTTTTTTTATTGACATATGAAATGTCAAATATTTTAATAAAATTGCGTTACCTTATTAGGCTGTTTTTGGGCAGATTTCATATCATGTTTTTAGAAACCTATGGGGTTGAGGTTCTTGTGGATGGGATTTGGCATACTTTCAACGCCTGTCCTCTTACATCCTATGTTCGCCTTTTTCAGAATTGAAATAATCATAGGACTTAGTAGAGCAGGTATTTTAATGGTCTAATCACAGTTGTGTATAAATTTGAGCCTTCAATATCTTATAGGACTGGTCAAATTAACAATATGCTTATCTTTCTCCTTTTTTTGTACTTTCATCTGTCTGTAATTGTTTCGGTCTAATGTGAATTAGCCAATAGTGGATGAAAAGAGTGTTTATATGAAATTTGAAATTTGCCAAAGCATTTGATTGGCTCATTCCTAGTCCATAGATTTATTGTACCCTGTTGGCTGGAGTGGAAGTTTGATATTATGTGTGCTTTTATTTCCCCCCAGGATATATCAGATAAAGTTATTGGAACGCAAGATTAAGTTGCAAATGGATACTGCTGTGCAATCAATGGATATCCAGTTTTGGGAGTCTTCGTTAAGGTTTGATAACTCAATCATATATGTTATATATGTTTAGAAAGTATCAGAAGCAGTACCAAAAACTTCAGTTATTTTTTTTAACCGATTTTAATGCCATGTTATTTATCGAACTTTTTGCTTGTCAAATATATCATTTTCTTTCTCGCTGTTTATAATTATTTTCTTTCGGCAATGAGTATATACCACGACTGATTTCTAGAAATGATAGAAATAGTAATTTTGACAAATTAAAGTTTGATTAAATATGGCAGTTTAGCTATGTCAAACTTCAGGTGTCAAATTTGACCTGCAGAAGGTCAATTGGACATGACATTTAGTAATAATATCTGTAAAATTGAAAAATATCCAAAGTTTAGGAAGTAACTCTACATTATTTCCTTATATGTTGGTGGAAACTTAATTGTTTTCCCTTTTATTTGTCTAGTTATTGCAAAAGTTTTTATTTGTCTTCAATCATCTTGATGTATTTTTGCAAGGCTATATGTGATTGATTATTACACTTATTCCACAGTAAAGATTTGTAGATTATGGTGAATGTAAATCTAAGCTTAATTTACCATTCTTGCATGTAATCGTTCTTATATATAGTTAATTATTGAGGTATTTTTCATTTATGTCAACTTTAGAGATGATGATAGCAATGCGATGATTTTGCCTGGAAAGAAGAAGAAAAAGGACAGAAGGTCGGAAAAAGTCAAAACAAAAAAGATCCCCAGCATTAGTCAATCACGGAAAAGAAAGCTTAAGAAGATTGAGGTGTGTCTAGATTATATGTAACTTTGCTAGTAGGATCTGCTTCATCTAGGGGCTACTATTACCATTTACTTGTGTTCTTGCCTTTTTAGGAGGAGAAGAAGAATGCACTATTGCTGTCTAAAAGCATTGAATTGTTAGAGTATGTCACCTTTTGCTTTTTAAGTGACTTTATTTATTACATGTTCCTTGGTTGTTTGTTAAAATTCGTTGAGCTTTGGTTTCTTTGTTTATTAGGAAATACAAGATTCCAGAGAGCACATATTCACTTCTGCAGTCTTCAAGTAAGATTGGTCGGGTCAGTACCTCCTATTATTTTTTTTTTTGGTTAATTCGGTATTTTCTATTATTATGTTATTCCTTTCTGTCATTTTGTTGTTTGTGTTGGTTGAGATTTTCCTCTATTGGAAAACAGACAGAAACAGTGCATGAAAAGCGTCAAAAGGCCGTGCAATTTTCCAAGGCTGGTTTAGACACTCCATATCGGGAGCCAGTCCTGAAGAGTAACAGGGACAATGATGATGGAGATCCTCAAAATGAGAGTGAACCTGTATCGTGCAATTTTCGACTGTGTCATGGGACGAATATTGGTGAAGAAGACATGGAGATGCGGCCAACAAAGCAAGAAGCTATGCATATGGCGGAACAGTCCTTAAGCTCCACTGAAAATAAAACTCATGGTGATCATTTCGATAGGGATGTTACAGAAATCAATTCATTGTCACCTGTGCAAGTTTCCATGAGTAGTGTAGATGTGGAAAATTCTACAAACAGATCATGCGCTATAGATGAGAGAGAGAGTTTTCAACCAAGGTAAACTGCATTGTTTAAAACTTAAACAATGATACATGGTATAATAGCAGACACTTTGTGTTACTAGTATTTGGATGTTGTGTCATACTTATCAAGTACATCTCATGCTGATTTATGGATTTTAATCATACTTTGTCAGCATCCACTGTGCATCAATTATGTTTTTCAGTATCTCCCAAAAAAAAAAAAAAATTAAATTTCGCTGCTTTAGAAGGATATTGGTGTGTTATATCTATGATGGACAAACACTTTTGCCTTCACTTTTGACAGTGACATTATCCGATGTTATACTTGGATTGATCATAGACTAGAATCTTAATATGGGCAATAACTTTGTTTATGTGAATTTATTTTTGCTGCTAGTTATATGTATGGTAATGTGGCTTATATATGTGCTACCCTGTTCATTTTTTTTTTCTCTTGGACAAGTCCCAAGAGTAGTCTATCTTTTTTTCCTTTGTTGTACTCGTGTAAATGTGCATAGGTGTGATAATATTAATTCTTCTTTTGGATAATGCTTAAGGCAATTATGAGAGATGGATGTTTAATTGCAGGAAGAGCATAAATCAGACATGCCTACAGGACCAGAAGCCAATGGAACAAGCATCTGCTCATATCCTAACCAAAGCGGCAACTGACAACTCCAATTGTTGTGCATGTGTCAAGGCCAAAGGAAGTTGATGCACAAAGGAAAGATCTTCCAATAGTGATGATGGAACAGGAGATTATGGAAGCCATTAATTACCATCCTGTTGTTATTATTTGTGGAGAAACTGGATGTGGGAAAACAACACAAGTTCCTCAGGTGCTTTTACAATATCTTGGGGAAATATATTTTGTATCAAGTAAACCTATATATCATTGACAATGCATTTTCTCTGACAGCCTGCATTACGATGTTGTTTCTCAGTTCTTGTATGAGGCAGGTTTTGGTTCTAGCATCTGTAGTCTTCGGAGTGGAATGATTGGTGTAACTCAACCGCGACGTGTTGCAGTTCTTGCTACTGCAAAGCGTGTGTCTCATGAGCTTGGTTTTCGTTTAGGTAAAGAGGTTGGCTTTCAGGTTCGGTATGACAAGAAGATCGGAGACACTTGCTCCATAAAATTTATGACTGATGGGATCTTACTTCGAGAAGTTCAGGTTTACTTCACAACTCCCTCCTGTTTTTTATATTTTTGGGAAACAAATATCTGACCATTAACAATATGCCTACATCTATTGGCTCATGGACACCATCCACATTTCTCCCCCGTTAACTGAATATCTGAGAGCTACAAAACAACATTGTTAGCATGGCTGATTTCTGTAACATCTGTGCACTAACATTTTGGCAAATCTAGTTCTGAGTTTGTAGATTTCTTTCCAAAACCTATGTTAGTTCAAATTCTTACCATATAGGAATCCTTAGTTAAAAATTCTAACGAAATTATTGTCTTTTGTGTAGAATGATTTTTTATTGAAGCGCTACTCAATTTTAATTCTGGATGAGGCCCATGAAAGGAGCTTAAATACAGATATACTTATCGGAATGCTCTCGCGTGTAGTTCAACTTCGGCAGGTGATTCTTCTTAGTTGGTCTATTGTGTGACCTTCCTAAATTGCATCTTTTTCACTTTTCTTTGGATGCTTACAAGTGATATGGATATTTGTAGAATCTATATGAGAAGCAGCAAAGCGTGTTGCTTGCAGGACATCATGTGGCTCCTGAAACCATGATTTCTCCATTGAAACTTGTGTTGATGAGTGCCACCTTGCGAGTTGAGGATTTCATTTCTGGAAAAAGGTTGTTCAAGAGTCCTCCTCCAGTACTTGAGATTCCCACAAGACAATATCCAGTAACTGTTCATTTCTCAAAGCGGACGGAGATTGTAGATTATGTTGGACAAGCCTACAAGAAGGTCATGTCCATACACAAGAGGCTGCCACCTGGAGGCATACTTGTCTTTGTTACTGGTCAGAGGGAGGTTGAATTTTTGTGCCAGAAGCTTCGTAGGCTTCAAGGGAGCTGATGAAAAAAAATGTTACTGCAAATGCTGGGAGTGAGCTCAGTGGAATCTCTGAAGCAAGCACCATTGAGGGAGTTGATGCCAAAGAAATTGATGAGGTATTTCAGTTCGGTCCTGATGAAGCCCACCAACGATCTGATCGGTTTAGCTGTTATGATGAAGATGAATGTGATGCTGTTGACAATGAGGATGAGTTGGATGTGTGCTCTGATTCTGAATCTGAAAGTGATTGGGACACCCTTGAAGACAATGGGAGTCAAATAGATGGGAATCCCCTCAAAGGTGGTAATATCACAGATGTCTTGGGAGAGGAGGTAACAATTGCTTCCTTAAAAGCTGCTTTTGAAGCTTTGGCTGGAAAAAGTTCCCAGAATGCTGAAAATAAAGAGACTAGTCCTGTCATTCAAGGATGCTCAGTGGAAGAAAATTCCACAATAGGGAAGAGAAAAGGTTCAGATAATAATGATCTAGCTCGTCCAATGCATGTGTTGCCTCTTTATGCTATGCTGCCAGCAGCAGCACAGCTTCGCGTATTCGAAGAGGTCAACAGAGAGGAACGTCTGGTGGTTGTTGCAACAAATGTTGCTGAAACTTCTTTAACAATTCCTGGCATTAAGTATGTAGTTGACACTGGAAGAGAAAAGGTGAAAAATTACAACTGTTCCAATGGGATGGAAACATATGAAATTCAGTGGATAAGCAAAGCATCAGCTGCCCAACGTACTGGAAGAGCTGGGAGGACTGGACCTGGTCATTGTTACCGTATCTATTCCTCTGCCGTCTTTAACAACATATTTCCTGACTTCTCATTGGCTGAAATTTCCAAAATACCAGTGGATGGTGTTGTTCTTCTTATGAAGTCCATGGGCATTGATAAGGTAGTATCTATGAAAATCATGCTGCTTAATTTCTTTTTAGTCATTTAGTTGATTGCTTTTTTTTGGTCATGAATCGATTGCCATATGGTGTGATCTGATAACATTATGGACAACTTGGGAATCACTATATTACAGCTTATGAATAGATGTATGAATTATGTGTCAAGCAGCTTGATTCCTATTTTCATTTCATCATTCATGAGTTTCCTTTTCTTACTCTAAAATATCTTTACCTGGTCTAAATTTGGAATTTTATTTGTTCCAGGTAGCCAACTTCCCATTTCCAACTCCTCCCCAGGCATCGGCCTTGCATGAAGCCGAGTGTTGCCTCAGGGCTCTTGAAGCACTGGATGATGCTGGAAGATTGACCCCATTGGGCAGAGCTATGGCTCATTATCCAATGAGTCCTCGCCATTCCCGTATGCTCCTTACAGTAATTCAGAATATGAGGGCAGTGAATGGATACACTCGAGCAAATATTGTACTAGCATATGCTACAGCCGCTGCAGCAGCATTAAGTCTTTCAAATCCTTTTGTCAAGCAGTTTGAAGAAAGTAATGCTGATGCAGACAATTTGATGGGGGGTTCTGATTTACTAGATGGAGAAAAGGCCTCGGATAAGCAAGAAAAAATTAAGAAAAAGAAATTAAGAGAAATGGTTAAAGCATCACGCCAAAAATTCATCAACCCCAGTAGTGATGTTCTAACCATAGCCTATGCATTGCAATGTTTTGAACTTTCTGGCTGTGGCACAGATTTCTGTAGCAAAAATGCCTTGCACCTGAAAACAATGGAGGAGATGTCAAAGTTGAGAAAGCAGCTACTTCAGCTTGTCTTTAGCTATAGTAAATTGTGGAGCACAGAACAGGATTTTTCATGGAATCATGGGACACTGGATGATGTAGAGCGTGTGTGGCAAACCTTATCAGATAAGCACCCTCTTCTTTTGAATGAGGAAGAAATTATTGCCCAAGCTATTTGTGCTGGATGGGCAGATAGGGTTGCAAAACGGGTTCGAGGGACTTCTGAGATATCTTATGGAGAAAGAAAAGCACATGCAGTGCGTTATCAGGCATGCATTGTTCAGGAAGCTGTCTACCTCCATCGCTGGTCGTCTCTTTCCAACTCTGCCCCTGAGTTCTTGGTATATAGTGAGCTGCTTCGGGCAAAGAGGCCTTACATGCATGGAGCAACCAGTGTAAAATCAGAGTGGCTTGTCAAGTATGCCAGGTCTCTGTGTAGCTTATCCTCACCCCTGGCAGACCCCAAGCCTTTTTATGATCCTAGAGCTGACCAAGTTTTTTGTTGGGTATCTCCAACTTTTGGTCCTCATTTATGGGAGCTACCATTACACAGTTTGCCTATTAGCGATGAGATGCACCGAGTGATGGTATTTGCCTTTGCATTACTAGAAGGAAAGGTGTTACCATGTCTGAAGTCTGTTCGGAAGTTCATGGCAGCTCCACCTAGTACAATATTGAGGCCTGAAGCAGCAGGTCAGAAGCGGGTTGGAAACCTTATTTTTAAGTTAAAATCTAGGAAGGTTGACTGTTGTGCAAGGTTAAGGGATGTCTGGAATGACAATCCGAGGGAGTTGCATTCTGAAATATTAGACTGGTTTCAAGACGGTTTTCAAAGTGAATTTGATAAACTCTGGTATCAAATGTCAATTGAAGTTTTATCTGAACCCCAAGAACGGTTTCACTTAGCAAACAAGCATAGCAAAAGAAAACACAAGTTGTTGGTATAGAAAAAGGGGTTTTTTCCCTATGAAGTCACTTCTTGGCATATTCTTGTAGGAGTAGATGGCCCTTTTTTTGTTTCATTTTATTTATTGTCCCATGTATTGGCCCTTGTTGCTAATTTGTTTTATCATTGCAGATTTATAGTTTTAGCGAAATGAGTGCTGAGGGTTTTCCAAGTTCCTCAGTTTGAAAGCAGAGTGGAGTTGTGGAGAATATGTAATGAAAATAATGTGTTTATAGCAGAAATTTTTTATCATAACGCTCGGACTGTTTTATGTGCTGAAGCATTTCTATTACCTGTAAATGCCTAGGAGTCGTGGTTATAATAGACGCATTTGTAGCCTAGAGGAGAGTGCAAATTTATACCTAGGGCTTGAGAGACTCCGGCTTAATATCTATTTGAATTTAACGTGGGATTAGTTAAGATTGAGCTTAAATTGCTTTGTGGCTTATCAAGTTAAGTAGGAATTTTATAAATCAGGGATTATTTGGATTGTTAGACTTTTATTTGTATCATGTTTGTATTTAATTTGTATCTATAACGTATTTATAATGTATTTGTTTGGTTTATTTATGAGTAAAATTATTACTTTCTTATTAAAATTTTTTTTTTTTCTTTTATAAATATTTGTTTGAAAAAGATAAAAATATAATGTCAAAATGATTAGATTATAATAGTACAGATCCTTAGTTTGATTTTCAAGTTGGAATTTAAATACTAATAAAGTTTGAGCCAATATTACTTTATTCAAGATATCATAAAAATGTATTTAAGATAAATTGAGTTTATGTGAGTTTAACAATGGAGTTCAAGCTTGCTCAAAATTGCTTCAAGTAACGCCTTAAGTCTTGACCTGGAGTTTGAAATTTGAAGTGTGAATAAGTTTGAGTTGATAAGTACTTCATTTAAGGTTTTATTTGATCTTTTGGGATTATATAATATAATAACATTGTTTTAAAAATTTTAAATTGTGTCAAGTGAGGAGGCAGTTTTGACTATTAATAAAGTTTGACTATGATAATATTTGCTGAACCATATGGATAGTTAGATAGTTGAAATGAATTCGGAGGAAATTATACGGGTAGCAAGGGTCCAAATAAAAATTATATAAATGCAAATTATATAAAAATAATTATCAAGTACCGATACAAAATTGCATATAATAAATTCAATTTTACTAATTTCTTATAAGTTGCTTGTAGTACTTGCTACTTATGTAAGATATATGAATAACATGTAGTATTTGTAACTTATGTACAAGTATGAATTACACTTCTTACATGTAGGGGTAGGCGCGGTACGGTTCGGTCCGGTTCGCCACTCGAACCTAATTGAATCTAAAATAACGGTTCGGTTATTTTTATAAAAACAAACCTAACCTTACGGTTCGGTTCACTAATTTTTCGAACCTAAAAAAAATGGTTCGGTATGGTTCGATGTACGGTTTGAACCATATAAAAAATTAAAAAAAAAGAGAATTTGATTTTTTCTCATTTCAATAAAAAGAAATTTCTCAGAAAAATATCAATTTATGTGGTCCTCAGATGATGAGTGTCTAACTGGCCCCATGATATCCATGCCATGGCTACTGGCATAGAAGAGTTCTGTCAGCCGGACAAATTCAAATACCTAATCAAATGGTCAACAAAGACTGTATGTAAACCCCCAAATTATTGGAATCAGTTTAGCATCCAGAAGTCAAACGGAACCCTAAAGGTCAACAAAACCCTAGTTTACCATAATTGATTAAATGCGGCATTGCCGTTTTCTTTGGCCTTGGAAAATGAAGTTGGGATAATTAGGTAGAATAGTTCGTAATAACCATAGGTTTTATAAAAATATCAGTTTTGCGAATTTCAGGTGTCCTTTGAACCCGATCAGACACGGTTTCCGAAAAGCGTGCCCGAGAGCTCGAGATAGGAAAAATATTCCGAATGCACCGTTAGACTCGTAAAAATATAAGTTTTCCAAAAATATCAGTTTCGTAATTTTTCGGTGAGTAAAAATAACAGATATCGCATTTATACGCATATTTTCTTACTACCGGTACTTTATTAGTCATATCTATCTTACATTACACTATTCTACACTATTCTTTTATTTCTACTTTTTCTTACACCCATTCTTACACACTCCATAACCTATAACCTTAACTTTTTACCTTTCCCATAACTTTATTTCACATCTACTTTACATATTACATCTTTTATTTAACAAAAAGTCAAAAAAATAAAATCACTCCTCTTTTAAAGTACATGGCCAGCGCGCCCCCCATGCCCATCTCCTCAATTTTGTTTCAATTTTTATTTAATTTAATCACACAAAATTCACTCCACATTTTTCTATAAATACCCCCCTTCTCTTTCACTTCTTTCACACATTCACTACCCACAAATTCATACAAAAACTCTCCCAAAATCTTCTCTCAAAACTCTCTCAAAATACCATCCCAAAACTCTCTCAAAATAATTCCACAACCACTTCTACCAACAAACCAAAACCCATAACCACATAACCATACCAAAGTCTTCTTTAGGTAACCACTTCATATTTCTTTCTTCTTCTTCATGTCATGTAACTTTACATGACCATAGTGTGAGTTTCCAAAAACCACAAGTTATGGAAAACATTAATTTTCATGTATTGTTCTTGTTCATGCAAATCCATTTATGTTTATGTTATTACTTTTGTTTTTATTATTGTTAATATATCTAAGTATTATTATCTATATATATATACATATTCTTTAGAGCATATAAGCTCACTTGCAATTTATTTATTTCATGCAAAGCAATTTATTTATTTATTCCATTGCAATTTATTTATTTATTCCATTGCAATTTATTTATTTATTCCTTGTTATTTTAAGATAGTCTCTAGTCTTAGACTTGTCCTCATCAAGTCAAAACAAGTTTCTTTCTTTCATTTTATTTTATTTTGGGACTAGTCTACTTCTTAGTCCTGGGAGCCTTGAAAAAGCTAAGACTCCAATACTTTGCTATATTATTATGTTTTATGTTATTTTGTTTACTAATTATCTCATATCATGTTCATTTAGATTGTTGTCCAAAAATTTTAATTTCTAAAATAATTAAACAAAAGAAGAATTTTATCACTTAGAAATAAGTTTATGTAAAGTATAAAATCTATGAGATAACAAAAATAAACTCATTTCCTCTCAAGTTACACTATAATTTTAGAAACTACTTCTACTTTAAAAAGCTACTTAAACCTTTATTATTCCACTTTGTTTTTTCAAAAAAAAAAATATTTGTTGATACAAAAATGGTTCTTTTTATGAAAAAGATAAACAAGATGAATGACTAAGGAATTTTCAAGTAAAGACCTTTACAAACAAATAGGCAAAAAAAAATCTATGGTTTGAAAATAAAAAATAACGTTATTTCTTTTCAATTTACAAGAAGCAACTGTTAAGATTTTAGAAACTACTTTACTATAAAAAGTTCTTAAGTCACATATTGCTCCACTTTGTTTTATCAAGAAAATAAACTTTTATGAATAGATGATTTCTATGAAAAACATAAGGCATGAGAAATTTTCAAGTAAAGATTTTTGCAAAACAAATAGATAAAGGAATTTGTACAAGAAAAATAAATATGAAGAATAGCATATTTTCTAATAACTTCAAAATAGTATTAGTGTAGAAAACTTAGAAAATAGAAAATTTTATTTTCAAGAAGATACTTAGAATAAAAATAAAATCAAAAAGCATTTTAGAAAACAAAAGGGAACAAGATATTTCATTTCAAGGAAATTGCAAAAACAATTTTTGAAAACTATATTCTTCCGATATTGTTTTACCGAAGAAAAATAATTGGACAACAAAAACACTCGAGCATGCTTAAATATGAGTTATATAGTTATAAAAAAAGAATTTTTCAACTATATATATAACTAAGTATTTATCAAACAAATTTTGATTTCTTGAACCAAAGTTGTTTTTACTTGGAAAATCCGTGGTGAATTTTGTCGCCACTATTTCGGAGCCTATATGGCTTTATTTTTTGAAAATAATTTTAGAAATGGGTAGATCTTTTCGAGTAGATAGAAATCGGTATATTATATGCGCGATTCCGAGTTAAAATGACCAAATTATGACCATTTTAAGTTGGAACATTCCTTTATACGAACTTTAACGTTCTTTTGACATTGTTTTGTCAAATTTCAAGAAAATCATCAAGGAATACTCATTGTGGGTATTTTCTTTGGCTAGGTGATCCCGAGGAAGGATTCCTTTACCCCGAGGATTATTACGATTAAGTGGAGTATGTGAACGACTCATCCGCTTAGAGGAATAGTCGACATGGCATCGTGAGTTTATTTCCATTAAATGCTATACTTCTTGTGCTTGTAAATTAGTTGCATTAGAGTTAGGAAAAGATAAACCGATATGTATGTAAAATAATTCTTTGAAAGAATTTTTAAGAATATCGAAGCCGGAATTGTTTTAAATGATTGTTTAGTATAGTATTGATTTGTAAGAAATTCCTTGATCGCCTTAAATTTAAAAATAATTATGCTATGACTTTATAAATAAATGAATTTATGCATACCACGAAGTGAGTCACATTGCATTTTGGGTTATTATCCTTGGGTGAGAAGGATAGTAAGCTCATGTCGAAAGCAACACTTGGCGGGAGATCCGAAAGCGATTGCTTGGCGGCTTAAGGGAATTGCTTGGCGGAAGATCCGAAAGCAAGGTCAAATCAAGTAGATTCGGGATGCTTAGCGATAAGTGCTCGCAAGCTTAAAAATTTTTAAATTAAAACTACTTGTTTTGAGGATAAGTATCACCAAACCCCGAATGGAGGGCGCAAATCCATTCAACATATAGTTCCCGGAAAACTATATGCTTGTTTGCCCACGTGTTTGCTGGATAACATTTGTTTGTTTAATCAACTTGTTTGAAATCTTGTTACAAGAAGTTATTTATGGAAATAGTTCTCACTAAGCCTATTAGCTTATACCCCGATAGATATCTTTTGCAGTTTCCCTACTTATGGTTAAGGCCACGTGGACCCTGTGGGCAGGTAATTTCTTTTTGGGTAGTAGAAATTTAGATAAAGTGTAGTATTAGCATTGATGTACAAATACATATGTAATAGATTAGTGATCAAAGGAAATTGTCCCTAAGTTTGTAAAACCATTGATATGAATAAATGTTTATTATGAATTCTCTTTTCTTAATATGTTTTCATATCTCCTTAATCTTCATAATTCCATATATGGTCCTCTAAAGTTGTGAAAGTACGCCTTACACTTAATATAAAAGCTTTTGGGAATGGCTAAGGTTGTCATACTTAAGCTTTAATATTGAGTGTGGCGGACTGTCACGTTTAGGGTACCCTATGGGGCGTGACACAGTAAGTTAAAACCGAGTCTTGCATTTGGAGCAAGCACAAAATACTAGCAGCAGTTGACAGCTTATGTTATACCTTGTCACGGCTTCTCCCGCTTATAATTGCAGTAGGGAAGCATTTTGCAGCCTTTCTCATAGCTGCTCCCATCTGTAAGTTCATAAACTAGTCAGCTAAATTTCATAAATAAGTACACTTCCTAAATATAAATTACCTTATTGTAAATGTCTTTACAGAGTCAGACATGAAAGCACAGTCAGGATTATCCACAATAGGAGAAAGGGTACCAGCATAATCCAGAAACAAAACAATTCTCTTCCCCTTTGCGTAATTGGCTATTTGATCAAAAGATATTATTGCCGATGGATACTTGAGTTGCAATTAGGCAGAAAAATAAAATTTTAGTGACTGTTCAATGAACCAATAAAGAAGCAGTGCATAGGACCAAAACAACGCATGAAGCGCCATCCAAAATCAGTAGGCAATGTAATACTATTTTATTTGAAACAACATAAACAAATCTACACAAATCAAAATTCACAAACCAGAGTTTTACCGAGCCGTAGTGTCATGGCTGTCCGATGAAGTTCCAATATATAAGCACGAAAAGCACCTAGGTTATGAAACATCATGCCAATCCTCACGGCATTGTTTTGGACTTTTGGGATCAGTAATATTTTCTTGATTCTCCAATTGACTAGAAAATAACTGCCAATATATAAATTTCAAAAATGTCACAATTTTACAGTATATGTATAAATATATATATTGGATGAATTTCATTTTAGTATATATGTTTAAAAACCTAATATGAATGAGCTATATATGTTATAAATGGATAGGAAACCACAGGCTCCCCTGTTCATTCAAATGGGCAATTCTGTTTCTACAGCAGAACAATTAAGTTAAAAAGATATTTTTCCTAGCCCACCAAAGGAGTTGATGCATGAATATATACCCGTAGGCATTCTGCCACCTGCCCAATAAGCATTTCTCTAGTTGATAACATGAGCTCAGACAAGGCTCCAGGTGTTGGAAGGCCTTCTCGTGAAGCTCGATTTGATGCAGAGTTAGACTCTCTTCCCTCCTCTCTACTTGCTCTTGCTGCTTGATACCCACTCCAATTTCTCATACCTGCCAATACATGTTAAAGCACTGCTGAAAAAATGCACAGAAGTCATGGACAAGCAAAAGAATATCAGCCCAGAAACTATACTCAGTTAAGCTTGTTGGTGACTGGTGAGACTCGTGGTTTCAGCCTTCTAATTGGACAGCTCATCACGAATTGCCTGCTGGTGCTGACTGCTGATATATTAAACCAGAAAAGATCAGTGAACAAGGAAGATACAACTGATAATAACTAAAGTTAAAACATTGCAAGAGAGATAATATTTCTATTTTTTTTTCCTCTTTTCCTTACCCTCTTTCAAGATTCAAATCCAACCGCTGACCTGCAGTAACTTTGTCAATCTCATATCTATTATCTAATACAAGCAACAGCCAATTAAGATCTCAGATATTAAACTAGATTGGAAAGTCAATTTCAGAAAGAGAAATGACCTCAGATCACAGTTTCTAATTCCCACATTTGGGCAAACAACATCAAGAGCAAAGAGCAAATAGAATAAAATTAAAGCCTTAAAGGGACATCCATGTTTTCATTAGTTAGGACCTGCTTTTCCAATTCCCACATTTGGGCAAACAACATCAAGAGCAAATAGAATAAAGTAACATCCATGTTCTCATTAGAGCATAAAACTTAACATTACAATGGCTAAAATAATACATTGACTTCACAATTTAACCATTCAGCAATAGGTGGATTGGTTCTACTATTTTCACTACATAATTCCAACTTCCTTTTCTTGTTTTCTTCTTTCAAGAAGGTTGTATTCTTCATTTTCAACCTCAGCTCAAATGGGACATCTCCTTGATGACAAAATTTAGAACCCAATCTTGATACCTGGAGAGGACAAAAGTTAAATGAAGTAAATATAAAAAATGTTCACCTCACAAATGATATTTTGGTGGCATAGTATCTAAACTTTACAATTGATCAATTTCCTTCTTTAGAAAACATTTTTGCTCACAAGTAATTCTTTTAAGTAGTAAATTGAAGTTCAATGGACTGACCTAGTGACCTTAGTTTAATTGATGGTGATATTTGTAGTAGCTGAATCCATCAATTTCACAACTTCAGTTTCTGCAATATATAAAAAAGGCATCCTATTAGCACATAATCAACATATGAAAGAAATTGAAACTAATATAAAATTTAACAAATTGAAACCTGATTCAAAAATTTCCAGTGCTTCAAGATCCTCCTCAATGGACAAAATTGCAGATTTTTTGAGCCAATCTTGTGCACATATGAGGGCTTCCACCATATATGGAGTCAGTGAACTCCTAAAAACATCAAGAACTCGACCACCCGTGCTAAAAGCACTTTCTGAAGCCACGGTTGACAAAGGAATTGCTAAAATGTCTTTAGCCATTAAAGAGAGGATAGGGTACCTACATGAGAATTTTTTCCACCAATCCAATACATCAAAACCTTTATCATCATCATCAAGTTCCTCCCGTTCTTCTGCCAAATACTTCTCCAATTCATTCTTTTGCATCGTTTTGTTCACTCCCACTTTTTTAGTGAACTTGTTTCTCATTTTCTTTTTATGCTCTTCATTTACCATTTCCACTTTTGGTTCTTTCACATGACTTTCAGAATTTGTCAGGCTTTCCTCACTATGCTCAATACAAGAATCATAATAAAAAACAAGCTTGAGAGGGTGTAGTTAATTTTTCCATTAGCTGGTTTGCCTTCTCATCATCATAAACCTCTCTCACCATCCAATCCACATAAGACAATTTTAGACGAGGATCAAGAACTGCAGCCACAAATGATAATACATTCATGTTGTTAATATTTCCCCAATACTTCTCATGCTTTACTCTCATTCTTTCAGCCATCATTCTCACAGAAAGATCATCACTTCCACATTGTTCTGATCTCACTCCCAACACCCATAATTTCTTCAACAAAGTGATTGCAAGTGGCATATAAAGAACCAGAAATGCTCAAAGTAGCATCATAAAATGTTTTTAAGAAAGGCAATATGCCACGTGCATATGCCCAATCTTCTTCTGTAGGAAGTCCCCTCATTTTATTGCCTGTAAGATCTGCCCTAAACTTCTCATCCTTCATCTCCAACAACTCAAATGCTTTCTGAAATTTCACAGCCGACTCCAACATTGTATATGTTGAATTCCATCTGGTTTCAACATCTAAAGATAATAGTGCCTTGCTCCCTACATTTTCTTCTGCCACACAGCTTTTGAACCTCGCCAATCGTGATGGAGAAGACCTAACATATCTAACAGCAGATCTAATTCTAAATATGGAATCATCCATATCTTTCAGACCCTCTTTCACAGTTAAACTTAGAATATGTGCACAGCATCTCATATGGAGATACTCTCTTTCAACATAAGTGTTCCCCAAGATTGAAATATTCTTTTCAAATACTGCATACAAACATCATTTGAACTTGCATTATCTACAGTGATTGTAAGAACCTTTGTTATACCCCATCCCTTCAAACATGCCTCCACAGCATTGGCAATTGCCTCACCAGAATGACCAGAAATTTGACAAAAATTCAAAATCTTTTTCTGTAATTTCCAGTTCTCATCAATGAAGTGACATGTAAGACACATGTAAGATAAGTTTTGGCAAGAAGTCCACGTATCAGTAGTTAAACACACCCTACCAGTAAATTTAGCAAAATATTGCCTCAATTTTTCCCTCTCTTCATTGTACAACTCTAGACAATCACGTCTTAAAGTTGTACGAGATGGAAATAAAAACTTAGGCTGCAATACATTGCTATAACTGATAAAAGCTTCATTTTCAACAAATCTAAATGGCAGCTCAGCAACTACAAACATTCTAGCAAGCTCTCTTCTACACCGACTTTCATCAAAATTACTATTTTTAGTTGAATGGAAAGCTGTTTATTTTCTAATATACTAGGGAGAGTTTTCTGTTTACCCATTGTGTCTCTGCTAACAAATTGTTTACATCTCTTCAAGTGAGTAAGCAATGCACTTGTTCCATTCCCACCAGTATATTTAAAGGTTTTATGACAATAATTGCATTTTGCCCTCTCATTCCCATTTTGATCTGATTCTAATGTCATATGTACCCACACTTTAGACCTTTGTCTTTTGTTAGAAGCTGATGGAGAGGAAGGGAGTTTAGATGTTGTACCGGAAGAAGGTAGAGGACCACTATTATCATTCTGATAGTCTTTGCCAACATTTTCATCTCTATTCACTTTTCCCTCAGATGCATCCACATCCATCGGATTGCTCTTCGAAGCATCAACATTTACTGGTTTGCTCATACTCTGTGCATCAAACGAAGACATCTGAAAAGTAAAACAAAAAGATTAGATGAAAGTATAAAAATGCCTTAAGCTAAATATAGTGCTTGTGAAATGATATTTTCAAACTATCAAATTTGTTAATAATGTTAATGAAAGTATAAAGAGATTCATAAACTAAGTGATTGCCACTCACGGTTTTGATGGAGATCAAGATGAATGAGTTGCGATGCAATAGAGTGATTGCGGACTGCCAATGTTTTGTGGATAGAAGTCAAGTCACCAAGCTTCTAGCTGCAATTTCCATAGAACAAAAGGAAAATTAGACATCAAATATAAACATATATATTAATAGCAGTAGAACAAGGAACACTAAGGGTTTTTTTTTTTTTTTGCACTAATACAGATATTTACTCTTAGATAGTTTTAATACTAATTTAATTAAGATTTTTTGGGCAAACATTTGACAATGTGAAAACAAATTATTAAGTAGGATACAGAATTTCCATGTGCATAACAGGATGCAAAATAAATACATAATATCTTATCTAGCATTACTTTCTGAAATGGCAGATGCATAAAATAAAGCAACATTGGCTTGTAGGAGATAACCTAAATAAAATATAAGTGATAAAGCAACAAATTTAAGAGAAAAGTACACTTACTAACACTTTCATCTAATTACTGATTTTACCATCCATGAGGAGGAAAACATCTCAAATATCAGAGAGATCCATGACTAAACTATCGAACTTATGTCAAAAGATCGTAAGATCGTTCCATCATAAGGATTATCACAAAAATTAACATGCACCTTAGGGAAATAATCAAAAGAGAACATTATACATGAAAATGTAAAATTCGGTATTAATCACACATATCTATACTTAGACACTAACTAACCACTTCCAAGCCCCATTCCCCAAAATAAAAAAATGCTCATGAACCATCCAAACACATTCTTTCTTCCTTGTTCATTTCTCTTTTCACGTTAGCATAAAGGAAGGGGTTTTTTTAATGAAATTTCTTTCCCCTGATGTTATCACAAAAAATGCCATTAAATAACAACTATGTAGAGTACCCACTACTTGTATCAAACTGGTGATAAATTTTCTATATTTTTCATTTTTTATTTTCAGGCATCAGCACAATAAATGGCACAGTTTTTCTGTTGCATCATCAAGAAACATTCACCATTCATATCCAACTTGACAAGTTACCACTTTTACTTGCGATTTTGATGACTTTAGTATAAGGTTAGGGGTTTGGTGCTTGACCAAAGTCCAGTGGCATGAAGTGTTGTGTGCATCTAGCAAAAACATTGTACGATTCAGCCATATTTTTCACTCTACATCAACATAACATAAAGAACGAAATTTGGGTAATAGCAAAATTCCGTATCTCTATAGTGCTTCATCCTTGAAAACCTACTGGCTACTACCCTACCGTTTGCTTCATCATCAGCGAAATATAAATTATACATCGTCTCGTTTTATCCGCAGACCACCAGTACCAATCGAAGCAAAGATTGTGTGTCTGTCAGTCCGTGTGAGCCCTGAGGTCGAGCCGTGAGGACTGGGGAGAGAAGAAGTGGAGGAGGATGACTGACGAAGTGATGAGAAACTGGGAAAGTAAAACACAAACAAACCTAAACGATGCTAAACCTAATTTGTTTTTGGGCTGGGCTGACTGCCTTTAGGCAGTGAAGAATTGATAATTGATATAAAGGATTTTTTTTTTTATTAGTAAAGAAGTTCAGTTCAGTTCAGTTCGGTTCGAAGTTGTGAACCGAACCGCGAACCGAATCCCATCTTCGAACCGAACCGTGAACCGAACCGAAATAAAAAAAAAACCAAATTTACAGTTCGATTCGGCTCGGTTCGTGGTTCGGTCGTTTTTTTTGCCCAGCCCTACTTACATGTGATTTATTGAAGGCTTAAAAACTTGTACATTACTGAATCGCATCTTGTATATGCGATTATGAGATTAAATCAATAATTACATTTCACACATGTGATTTCGAGTTAGTAATTTTATAATTAAAATGATATAATTTTTATTTTAGTATTTTAAAAAAAAAGTTAGCAAGTAAGTTTCATTTACAATACCTAAACTTTTTTGTCTGTAATATCAAAGTATTTTTAAAAAATTATACAAAGAAAGTACCTGAACTTTTTTTGAAGTTTCACTTAAAATACCTCTAGACGGAAGCCATCCATTTCAATCCACCCAAATATTAAAAAATAAATTCAAAGCACCTAAAGAAGGGAAAAAGGAAATTAATATTTGTAATTTAAAAAAAAATTATCAAAATACCACCGAGATGAAAATATTCTCAGATTTAAGCAACATGATCCCGTCTCTTTAAAAGATAAAGTTATAAGTGGCTGACCTCGTCTCCTTAAAGACACGAGGTCTGCAACAAACAAAATCACTAGTTTTCTATCATTTCATTACCCTTGCCATTCTTCTGGTCTCTATTGCTTCCCCATAATATTCATTTAATCTTTGTCTCGTTTGGCAATTCACTCCATAAGTTTTATACTCTTCACCTTGTTGAGATATTTGTCACACTAAACCTAATCTATCACTAAATTTGTGCTTTTTCTTCAATTTTAAGAAAGTGGGTGTTGGTTTAATCTAGATGAGCGATGCTTCTGCTCAATAACCATTGGATACCAGTTCACCCAAATTGGGACAAGCTTAGACTCTCATTAAAAAGATTGCAGTTATCAAGCTAGAAAAGTTATTGTGGGTTTGATTTCACTAAAGTTAGACTCTACCCAACTTATTCTTGCACTTCTTCTTTGAAGGTACATGTGCTAGTTCTCAAATTTTCTTCTTCTTCACACTAATTAACTAATGATGTACTTTTCCTTTGAAATTGCTAGTTTGTGATTTATATAGTCTCAATTATACTTTGAATATGAGGTTTTATGAGTCTCTTAACATGATATGATGGTGTCATAAACTATTTGAATGAATGATGAAATATCAAAACCTCATCTCTTAAATAATAGAAGTCATTATCTCTTCAAGAAACGAGGTGTTTTGTGATATTGTGATCTAAATTTGAGATTATTTTTATTCTAATAGCATTTTTATAATTTTTTTAAAATTACAAAAAATAATTTCCTTTCCCCGAGGGAGATAACAAAAAAGAAAAGAAAAGAAAAATCACCCCGGGTATAATCAATCTCAATTTCCTAAATCAGGCAAACATTTTTCGCTCGCACAATTGAGCTTGAAAGCTCCATATTTTTTCCAGCCGACAAAGATTTCTCGACCAAAGCCTGACCAATCGGGTTCGCGGCTAACCCGGCTTTACAAACGGAATCAAACTCCACCTTGTTACATGCTATCCCGCCTAAAAGCAGGCTTTCTTAATTGCACACAGCTTGTACAAACAGCTCCCGATCCTCGGCTTTCTTAATTGCATCTAGCTTCGCGCCAATCAAGAAGAGGAGGTAAACAGAGTGAGGAGGATGGGGAAAAAAATTGAAAAAAAAAATATCGGCAAATTAGTGGACAAAAATCAAGTATGATTAATTACTGGCCAAGGCGAAAGCTTCGACGGAGATGGCGACTTGGTCCCACTTCCCAGGTTCTTAGTTTTCAATTTCTTTTCTTTTTTTTTTTAATTGGGTGTTGTGTTAATGATTATTTTTTTCTTCTTAACAAAGTTTTGAACTTGGATTTTTTTTTTTTTTTTTGTAACAGGGTACTGCAGGTGGTGGCCATGTGGTGATTGGTGGAGTGGAGTGGTGGCCAGGTTGTGGTGGTGGCTAAGAAAAGGGCGGGGGGGGGGGGGGGGGGGGGGGGGGGTGTGTGGGTGTGGAGAAGAGAGAGAGAGAAAGGAGAGAAGGGAAAAATCAAAAAATAAATAAATAAACATTAAAAAAATGCCAGTTGGATGAAAAAAAAAAATTACTGTTTGGATTGGCTTTTTTTCGACAGATACAGACATTTTTTCAAACTTTTTGCTAACAAATTATTTATTAAGAAATAGATATAGATAAAAAAAAGTTGACAATTCTCATTAAAAGATCAAATAGAATAAAAATAGATAAAATTTAGATGCAAATCGGATATATTTGCACATATCATTTTAAAAAGATACAGATACAAATGAAATACAGACAATCCAAACAGGGGTCTGTTTCATCGGCTTTTGGACAGAAAAATGAATAGATTTCATTTAGAGATGATTTTGGTGGAATTTTTTAAAAATTTCTTCCTTAATAAATTTTTTTTAGTTGCTATTCCATTACAAGCAAGAAAAAATTGAGATGCCATTGATAAAACTTACCTTTTATTTTACTCAAATGAATTCATCTATTGATATATTCTAATATCGTCTTTTTTGAGTCCCGCCAATAAAATGCACTCTTTAGGTGAATAAATCCCTATAAAAAAGTTGGCCTAACAAAAAAATAAAAAATCACTAGAAAAAAGGTAAATGAACAATGAATGGATTCAATAATTTCTATTTCAAGTTAACCATACCAAATCCTTTTTAATTTTTACTTTAAGCTAATCATATTAAATTCATTTTAAATTATTCTAAATATAGAACAAAATCTTACGTTTTATCATATAAATAGAGAGATCAAATTTGGCATATTTATTTGTTGACAGTTATAGATGCATAATATATATTTTAAATTTTTTAATAAATTATTTATAAAAAATTAAATATAGATAAAAAAATTAACGATTTTTATTGAAAAATTACATAAATAAAAAATAAATATAAATCAAATATATTTATATATATCATTAAAAAAATACAAATACAAATAAAAATTACAACATTCATACGGATCCACGATTGTTGTTGCTGCACGTGTCTTTATTTCGAGTTTTGAGTGTTGAACTTAAAGTTATAGTTTCCCGGGAAATGAGCAAGGCCAGGTTAGACTTTCCAGTACAACGCCATAGGGTATTAGCTCCTTGGGTGGAGTACAAGATTGTACATTGTACTGGTCTCTCTCTCTCTCTCTCTCTCGCATTATTTACCAATCCCATTCTCTGGGAAACATGGCGGCACCCAACAGTACACTTATTTGTACTACAATTCACAAAGCCAAGACCAAAACCAAGGAGAAGTACTAAGTATACCTATATTACATATATATATATATATATATATATATCTCATTAATTCTGTGAGGTTGTAATTGTTGTATCATAATTCATTGGTAGCAGCGGAGGTGTTCCACAGGGGCGTCCTGCGATCACATGAAGAGGCCATAAGCCTTAATAATAGTTCATGTCAATTGTCATGTGTTCTCAGGTCGCCCCTGCCGAACCATCTTCCGCTTTAAATGTTGAGGGAAAAAAAAAAACTTCATTTAGTTCGACAAAAATTTTATAGGTTCTTGTTCTTTTAGTGAATTATCAGAGGGTTCAAATTTATATTCAACCATCATCATCCATTGAAATTTCTATCATATTAATTTCTGTAATCATTTCAATTGATACAGCCATTTGGTTTAATAACAGTTTTTTACTATCTAAAACACATCGTTTATGATTCCACAAACCGGCAAATATTTTTTTTCCATTTTAGTGGTGCGATTGGCATATATTGCAGAATGTTCTAATTCTTTGGTGGGTAATTTAATAACTTACTTTGATGAATTTATTTTATTGTTATTATGAATGAAAAATTCTCCAACTGCATGAAGCTTCGGCTAGCAATTCTATAGAAAACTGGCTGAACTTATTTTTCTTCATTACTACAGATGGAATTAGTGTTAAATAACAGGAAAGAGGAATAGGACATCCTATTCTTATTTTCCCTCGAGCAGGTCGCTTCTCCGCGATTAACGCGTTTGCGCGGCGTAAGTTCAATTTCATTAGTGACTTCAGATTAACTTATGCTGTGGGTCTCAGAATGCAATGAGCTTTACTAGAAGATAAATAGATCGAACAAATAATATGGTTCAATTATTAAAAATAAAAAATATACTAAAAAAAAAGAAAAAGAGTAGACCCCAAGGTGAGTATAGGTTTCCTTGATGCATATTTCTATCGAGAAATAGGCCATTTTGCCTCTTGTTCTATTTATTTATTTGGTGTTGGGTGAAATTAATTTTCAAGATTACTGATACAAAATTGCAAGCAGAACACAAAATTTCACAGAGCACATACAACTATACGAGGACTGAATTCTATTAAGAAATGGCCCTTAGGAAATAGGATGTAAAAAACGCGCCCTGACCGTGATATCTTAATCTTAATGAAATCATAGCTCAAACCTGTAATTACTAATTAAGACTCCCTTTTGTTCCAAGAAATATTAACCCTATATAATTGTACAAATATTTCTCCCAAAAATAATAATGATGTATATGCTTTTAAAAAATTATGTTGAAAAGGTTTGCTGATGTTACTCGATGACTATATGTAACTCATTGTCATATGTAAATAAATTATTATTAGCATATTACTATAATTATATTATGTCAAACATTTTACTTAAAATTAAAAATGTAAAATATAAATGATTTTGTAAATTCTGTTTACAAATTTTAGTTGATATTTATAATTTTTCAACTAGTGTCATTGCTGTATCGATTAAATTATTTTCCTGTATAAATTATATTTTATAGGACAATTTAAAAAATTATTAAATGATAATAATTTAATAAAAAAACAACATTAAATTTGTACTTCTAAATTTTTAATTCTGCTCAAGAGGAAAAAAATAAAATAAAATAAACATATATAAAGCCCAAAACAAAAAGAAACACAAAAAATTAGGTAAACCTATTTTCACTCCTTTATCATTTCATGTCAAGTTGCTATTACGCTGTTTAGATACATTTTAAATATTAAATAACGTTTATGTATGAATTACTATTAGGTAAAATAATAAGTAACAATTTGTATCTTCATCTCATAAATTGTTATTCAATAGTTATTTTACCCTTTTTTTTCCATAATTACCCCTACCTTATAAACTACACAGCATTCAGCTGATGTTTATTTATCAACAAACTTGAAACCTACATCATCGTGTAAGCCACAGAAAAGAACAATTAGAAGTTATATCATCTAATCTCATATAGACTAATCAAATGAAGCAAAAATACACAGATGATGGATCAAGTCGTAGCTACAATAAAACGGCCAAATGCCTAATATATACATCAGCATCAAAATTCCACCCGACCAGAGCTGATAATCACACAATTACATTCTCTCTCTCTCTCTCTTTGGTTGTGGGGTTAGTTGGGGGTGGGGGGGCGGTCGGGGGCCAAATAATTACACAATTACATTCTTTGTGCAGTGAGACACTGCATGTCTCTTTTCTTTTGGTGTGCTTTGTATACCTTCTAATACAAGATTACCAAAAAGTATCAGAAGCCAGCAAAGTGTGATTTTTCTGAATCAAGAACACCCTGAAAAATGACAAGATGCCGTTAAAACCATAATAAAAATAGAGTCAAATGCATCCGCATAAATGAATTATATTCAACCTCTATAATTATAATCGCAGCATCTCTGTGTAAGTCTTCATTGTATTCATGACAAGCGGGAGTCTGAAGTACAGAAAATGGCAACCAAATGAATGATTATACGTTCGATTTTTGCTTACTTGACTGTCTATAATTTACTTTCGGAAGTAGAATAGGACACCTGAATGCATTTAGGACAGCCAGCATCTCCCAAACAACAGCAAGACGATAAAATTTCCAAAGCAGCGTTCAGTAGCTCTGAAAAATGAGGACGAACCTGCACAGTTTGCCAAGCTAGAGATTATCACTCTTTGACGAATTTAGGATGAAAATATCAGCTGTTAGCTTATCAAAATAGAGCGTTTCAAATGTCCTTTGATTAGAATACAACAAATTTGAAATTACACAGGCTTAACCTGAACCAACATTCTCAAGCAGCAGTTCCTCGGCATGTTTGAATTAAGTAATGTCAACTTTTTTGGATAGAATCCTCACTGGTATTAAAACTCAAGATAGAAAATTGATAGACTAGGACATGTAAAAGGAGCCTGGGTTGCATCATCCATGAGAAAGAATCCATATCTCTTAGGCAGTCCTCCGTGCCAGGAGGGATAAGTCTACTCATATAGTTGCTTAAAGCTTATCAGCAGATTCTCATTAAAGCTCTTAGCAAGATAGCCAACTCACTCAACAGCAAGTGAACCAGGAACCAATAAAAAGCTATCGGCAAATTCTAAATAAAGCACCTAGCAAGATAATAGAATACCTCTCGTAGACAATTAAATTAGAAATTAATGACAAGTAATCTTTTTGTCATATGCTGGATCTACCAAAAAGTAAAAGCCAGTCAAATTTTGGTCTTTCAGAGACTTAAACAGGTTTCTGAATTCTATTGAGTTGATCTAGGATAGACAACTACAAAGTTTGAGGCAGATTCACAAATGAACTAAAAAGAAATCCTATTGATTGCAGCTTTATCCAGAACTCTGATGAAAAGCATGAAAAAAAGGCCTGAGTTGATCTAGGATAGACAGCTTCCAGTTAGATTCATAAATGAACTAAGATGAAATCCTATTGATTGCAGCTTCATCCAGAACTCTAAGAAAACGCACAAAAAAAGGCTAGAATGTGACAATTGCTCTAAAACCCAAGGCTCCCATAACAAGAGATCTTCAAATTTGGAAACTCTTTTGAAGAATATGTAATCTTAAGAAGATGTCAGCTTACTTCAAAAGATACATATGGATAAATCAAGCCAACACGCAAATTATTGAATATGGTGATAGCGACGATATTTTTTCAATTGTCATTCCCCCCCCCCCCTCCCCTCCCCTCCCCGCCTCTGTGCTAATAGAGCATCATAATCAGTACATGTGTTGTCTCCCTTCATTGCCATGGTTTCAAAATCTCATCTTGTCTATGATTCAACAATGAACAAGCATACTAGCATCATTAAGTTCATGTTACTCACTTGTAATGCAACACCAGTCCCTCCAGGATGCTTGTCATACAATAGTATGCGTGCTTCAAAAGAACGTGAATCATATAGATTTGAACATTCCGGAGCAAGGTCTGATGAATTGCATATGATGCATCTGCAAGCAATGGAACTAACATGCAGTTAGAGTCACAGTATCTGCAGATCCAGAAATCAAAATATCAATTATATTGACTGTGAAACAAAAGATACTGTTGAGCAAAAAATGTTTATCAAACAGAACTTAAAGCTGCAAGTCACTCTCTAAAAGGACAATAGCAAAATGACTGGCAGACTCACCACACCTGCTATTTTATCACCATTCGCTTTATTTGTATGCCACATGGCAACTCCTCATTGGATACTGGTGGAGATTTTGGCATAATTTGTATAATTGTCTGATATATTTAGTTAGAGTAGTGTAAATATTTGACCGTTGACCAGAATTTGCTTTAATTCCTGAATATCTCTCCTTGAATATTATTCAATTCCCAACTTTTCTGTCTTTTTGGTATCAGGGCACTGAGAACAAACCCTAGGGCTTTGAATCCACTACCTCGTTCCCATAATGTCCAAGTCATGTATGATCCTCTCCTTCTCTGATTGAACCACAAATTGCTCGCAGTCAATCTGAAACTCATCCTATTCAAATAACCACAATCAAATTGAATGGGGATAACTTTCTCCGGTAGTCACAAGGTATGCGTGTGTACATTAAAGAGAAAGGCAAGATTGGACACCTCACAGGGGATGAGAAGAGGCCCAACACAAAGGACCCAGCCTATACTGTTTGGGATGCTAAAAACTCAATGGTGATGCCTTGATGGTTAATTCCTTGGTTGAAGAAATTGGTGCAAATTATATGTGCTATTCCACTGCTAAAGAGCTTTGGGACAACGTTATACAAATGTATTCTAACCTTGGAAATCAATCCCAAGTGTACGAATTAACTCTACGGCCAAGAAATATTCAAAAAGGTGAGGAATCTATCACAAAATATTTAATTCTTTGAAAAGAATTTGGTAGGATCTCAACCTGTTCAATGAATACGAGTCGAAATCAGCAGATGACTTCAACTATTACAATAAGATGATGAATGCCCATCAGGTTTTCAAATTTCTTGCTTGCTTGAACATTGAGTTTAACAAGATGCATGGTCAAATTATTGGAAGAAATCCGTTGCCACCTATCAAAGCGGTGTTTGCCGAATTACACCGAGAAGAGGGTCGCCGACAAGTGATGCTAAGGAAAAAAATATTCTAGTGCAACCAAAGCAATGGAAGGGTCGGCTTTGGCTATTCTCGAAGCCCTGCTCAGTCGAAGAACCTCTTAAAACCATCGTGGAGGGGAAAAAGCAAATCTGCACAGCGATTTTTGTGGAAAACCACGACATACCAAGGAGACTTGCTATAAGCTACATGGTAGGCCATCTAACAATAAGGGTAACCGACCTAATGAACAAAGTATGACCACTGCCAATGAAGCTAAATCTTCTCCTTTCAGTAGAGAACAACTAGACCACCTTCTAAAGCTGCTAAAATCCTATTGATCATATAATATTCCTGTCAGTTCCATGGCACAATCAAGTAGAAATCTTCTCACTTTTTCTATCCTTACAAAGGCTGGCCCTTGGATTATAGATTCAGAGGCCTCTGGTCACATGACAAGTTGTTCCCATTTCTTCATTTCATATGTTCCCTGTTCTAGTTTCGAAAAAGTTAGAATTGTTTATGGTAGTTTTTCACCCATCGTAGGCAAAGGACATGTTAAGATCTCTACAAAAATAACCCTTACTTCTGTTTTACATGTTTCAAAACTTACTTGCAATCTTCTTTCTATCAATAAATTGTCAAAAGATTCTAATTGCTCTGTTTTATTTCTTCCTTCTTATTGTGTTTTTCAGGATCAAAACTCAGGGAGGAGGATTGGAACTGTTAGGGAAATAAATGGTCCATACTACTTTGATGAAACCGCTTTTAGGAATAAAAAAGCTTAGGGCATAGGTAGTACCAGTGCAACATAGGAGATTAGGACACCCTAGTTTTTCATAACTCATATATTTATTTCCTAGTTTGTTTAAGAGAATTGATTACTCAAAGTTGCAAGGTGAGGCTTGTCATTTGGCTAAAGAACATCGTATTTCATTTCATTTAAGGAATTATTCTGCATCAAAACCATTTTATCTATTTCATAGTGATGTATGGAGACCATCTAGGATTACTATACTTTCTAGCAAAAAATGGTTTGTGACATTTATTGATGATCCTACTCAAGTGTGTTGGGTCTATTTGTTGGAAGTTGAACAACGGTTCAAGGAATTTTTTCATATGATTGAAAATCAATTTCAAACCAAAATTGGCATTTTAAGAACTAATAATGGAACAGAGTATTTCAATAAACACTTGAGGGGATTTCTTGTGGAAAAAAGCATTGTTCATCAATCAACTTCTTGTGATACACCACAACAAAACGGGATTGTTGGACAAAAAAATAGATGCTTGAAGTCACTCGCGTTATCATGTTTTCTATGAATGTTTCAAAATATGTCTGGGGTAATGCACTTTTAATTGCATGCTACCTGATAAACAGAATGCCATCTTCGATTTTGCAATATGAAACACCTTTAAACTACTTAAAAGTTTTCTTCCCTACATCTAAGTTATTCACTTATTTGCCATTAAAAGTTTTTAGATGTACATGTTATGTTTACATACCAAACAATTTTTGAACAAAATTTGAACTAAAGGCTAAAAAGTGAGTCTTCATTGGGTATGTATCTAATAAAAGGGGTTATAAGTGCTCCAATCCAATTACAAAGAAATATTTTGAGAATATGGTTTTTTCACACAAATTCTCCTCAAGGGAAAACCTTATTGAGGAAGACAATTTTTGGGAAACTGTAACCCTTCCTGTCCCAAAATTTACTGAGCCAATGATCAATTCCAATAAATAAATTCAAGAAACAAATGTAGGAAATGTGGAAAATAACAATTTTCCTAATACTACTTTTCCAGAAGTTGTTGTATTTGAGACAAGGGGAGAAGTACTTCCAAAAAGGCACTCTAAACATCAAGTTTATTCCAAAAAAAAGTTCCACAAACAACCTACGGCTCTAACTATTTCCCCAGCAGACATCCAATCAAACTTACCGAGTAACGATTCTACAAAACCTATCCAAGTTACTTCTATTCCAACCCATTTTTCACCGGATTTACCTGAGTTACCTCCTTCTGACCTTGATCTTCCCATTGCCGTAAGAAAAGGAATCCATAATTGTACTAAACATCCTATAGCAAATAACCTGTCCTACAAATACTTGTCAAAAAATCATAGAGAATAGAAAGATACAAGGCCGACTTGTAGCTAAATGGTTCACTCAAACTAATGGTATAGATTATCAAGAGACTTTTGCCCCAGTTGCTAAAATTAATTCTATTAAAATACTTCTATCACTTGCAGTTAATCTCAACTATCGCTTCATCAGTTAGACATGAATAATAAGTTTCTTGATGGGGATTTGCAAGAAGTATATATAAACTTACCCCCTGGCTTTGAAGAAGTTCTTGGGAAAGGAAAGGTATGCAAGCTGAAAAAATCTTTATATGGGTTAAAGCAATCACCAAGAGCCTAGTTTAAGCAATTTGGGAATGTTATCAAAAGACCTCAATTCACACAAAGTCAAGCAGATCACACACTATTCTTTAAACACTTTACTAAAGGAAAAGTAGCTGTCTTGATTGTGTATATTGATAACATAATCTTGACTAGGATGATGCCCTTGAGATCGATAGCCTTAAGAAGAAACTAAAGACTGTGTTTGAGGTCAAAGATTTGGGAAAACTAAAGTATCCAATGGAGTTTGCAAGATCAAAAGAAGGCATCCTCATCAACTAGCAGAAATATATTCTTGATCTGCTTAAGGAAACAAGAATGATTGGTTATAAGGCGGTAGAAACTCCAATTGAACCTAATTTGAAGTTAAAAGCAGCTTTTGGTGAAGTAATAGATCAAGGACGATATCATAGACTAGTAGGGAAACTGATCTATCTTGCTCATACTTGTCTTAACAAAGCCTTCGCAGTAAGAGTCGTAAGTCAGTTTATGCACCCACATGGGACAGCACTTTGAGGTTTGTGTAGAGGATTTTAATATACCTCAAGGGAACTCCAGGGAAATGACTTCTGTTTAAAAGAAGAGGTCATCTACAGATAGACGCTTACACTGGTGCAAATTGGGCAAGCAATGTCAGTGACAAAAGATCCACATCAGGCTATTGCAAGTTTGTTAGTGGTAACTTGGTTACTTGGAGAAGTAAAAGCTAGTATGTGGTGGCGAGGAGCAGTATTGAAGATGAATTTTGCTAAATTGGCTAAATTGCATATGGTTTTTGTGAAGTTCTTTGAATTAAAAGACTACTGATGGAGTTGAAGATTCCTATTCCTATGCCTATCAAAGTCTTTTGTGACAACAAGGTAGAAATTTCAATTGCTCACAATCTAGTTCTACATGACAAACTGAACATGTAGAGATGGACGAACATTTCATCAAAGAAAAGTTAGACAGTAGAGTGATATGCACGTCTTACATACCAACCTCTAGTCAAGTTGCAGGTATACTAACCAAGGGACTTCCCAAGACACAGTTCAAAGAATTTGTTAACAAGCTTGTCATGAGTGATATTTTCATGCTAGCTTGAGGGAGAGTGTTGGAGATTTTAGCATAATTTGTATAATTATGTGCTACATTTAGTTAGGGTAGCTGTAAATACTTGACCGCTGACCAGAATCTGCTTTTATTACTCTTGTAATTAGGGAGACTAGTTACTATATTTGTACTATTATGGGATCTTTAAATTCCCGAATACATCTCAATGAATATTATTCAATTCCCAATTTTTCTCTCTGTCTTTTGATACTATTACTAATACTTACAATACTAATCTATTTTCAGTTTATATCTAATATCTAACAAAATCAGCGCCATCGCATATGACACAATATGCAGAGCAACAAAGTACAATGGATGACAATCACATTGTGCTCACAGAAGTATGGAAGAGACTATTCACTGACACAAGTTATTATCTTGGACACGTGAAGAGCTGATACTAAGAGTTATCAAGAAATGAAGACAGATTGCACATCTGTTCTCATTAAAAGACACAGGCTGAAAAAAATAAAATCTCACTGCTATGAAATGCAATGATCCAACATTCTAAACATGGCTTACAAACATACTTGTCTCAGCATGTTCCCAAATTTGTGCGGACAACTAACATTTTTTAGGGGCACAGTTACTAAAGTTCATTATACATCTAACATACGCACACATTCTACATGGTTCCATTATAATTTTAGCTTATAACATTGTTAAGAACTATCCAATTATATGATAACATGTTCAAACATTGAGCATAATTCTCTTTTAGAGGATACATCACAGCAACAGGAAAGAAAGAAGCGGTTTCTGAATTGAAGTCAATGTTTGATGTTCTCACAAATAAATTTAATAATCACCAAATATGCTGCTGAATTTCAGTTCAGTCTGAAGTGTTATAACGTAGGAAAATTACCAAGATTCATCAAAAACTCAAAACCATTTTTTTATGCAGGCTGGTATATGAGCCACTTACAAGGGCACCACATTGAGAAGAGCATGTGAGGCAGCATGCAAGCCTGCACGAAAAGAGAAATTTCTCATCTCTACAGCTTCTTTAATAGCCTGGGGAACTTGAATCCAGACTGCCTGTTTGAATGCATAAAGTCAAGATGCATCATTAGATGAATGTCAAAATCATTAACTGTGCAAAAAAAGTTCAAGATTAATTAAAAATAGAAAAAGGAAAGATTCTGTAATTGATTAAAAAGCACACCTGTGACTCATAGGAATACTTGGGAAGAGAGAGTTCAACAGTATCCAGCACTTGATTGCTGCCTCTGCTAATGCGACGGAACCCAAACCATGTTGTTATAACTTTACAAGGATTAGCTCGTGCAGTTGTTTGAGGAATTCTGTTTGTCTCTCCATTTGTTTGCAAAATATGAGATGCTGAAACAGGGTAAGCCTGCATAGTAATGGATCACCGTTATTCACATGTTTCTAATGTAAGTTTAAGAAAAATAAATAAATAAAAACTAAATAATGACAGAATGTTCAAATATACTGGCAAATATCCTGAAAGAACAGAAGACAAAATTCAATAGAAATTTTACATGAAAAAATAAACTAACCCCATGCATCATTTTAGTAAATTCACACTGTACAGTCCATATTACACATATACTCAACACACATATGTAGATCAAGCTTGACATATTTCAGTACTAAAAACATCCCAGTCGTACCATGTTCATCTAGGGTAAATTGATTCAGAGTTCAATGGAGGGAGTAGGAAAAACAGAACACCAGCAGTCTTTTTTTATTGTTTTAATTAATACACACACACACACGCACACACAAAAAAAAAAAAAAAATCTTTATAAGGATATGGTCAAATGGGACAATATAAACCATCCAGTAGGATAAAAGCTTGAGTATTGCTGTTCAAGCTTCTTTATAAGGATATGGTCAAATGGGACAATATAAACCATCCAGTAGGATAAAAGCTTGAGTATTGCTGTTCAAGCTTTAAAATGTGTATGTATACATATATATGTACATGTATATATCAGCTAGTCCTAGCTCATAGTAAAAGGCTAAGAAAGCTTCACAAAATATAAACGTTCAGGGCTTAAATTTCCATGCCAGCATATAATCTTTTTTCTATCTTTAAATCAAATTTCTTATTGTTTCTCTTTTTCCTAATGCATCCCCATCAAGACTGAGAGAGTCTGATCTCCTCTTATGATTGCTTTTACGATGAGCAATAAGTGCATCAAAACACAAGCATTGATTCCTGTGACTGACAACAATCATATCATTTGTAGGGCAACAATCAGTATTTGTTCATTAACAAGAGTTGTTTACTATTTACAATCCCTTTCTGGTCAATGATACATATAATTACAGTAGAACTCTCCATGATTTCTTCCCCCACCTGAAAGAAGATATATACATATATATAGAATAAATAAAAAATAAAGAACCGGTCCACATCCTATCTGAGACTTCACCCAGAATTGGCGGCCAAAAATAGGCTCTGATAAAGATCTCTGTTCCTTAAGTTGAATTACCCATGAAGATATATATATATATATATATATTTTTTTTTAATATTATGAAGACATCATATTTAAATATTCTTCACCTAAGCTTATGCAGTTTAAGCACATAACGATATACTGCAGTTCCAAATGACAGTTTCATTTAGGGGTGCAAATGAACCAAACATAAAAATTACAACCTATATTTACGCTTTAAGCTATATATTAAGTCAATCTTGATCCGATTCCATATAATAAAAGAGAGGCAATTTAACCTCTTTAACATAACAGTTTCTTCAAATAACTTGATTTAACTTCTCAAAGATAGTATGAAATATCATGACATACTATATCACCACCAACGACTTTGATATCTGTGAGGTCACGAGTCTTTGTATAATACTTCAAATCAGCCTCCTGGCACCATGCAATCTTGCATGATAGGTCTAAGTTTTTTACCAGATAGGTCTTGCCTTGCCGCATGTAGACAGCACCATCATATACCTAAAATCATTCACAAATTCATCCAAATTTACAACAAAATTTTCACAATGAACCTAAGAAAATAATTAATAAAAAAAAGTATTGAAGAAACCTAAGCTATGTATATCAACACATTTCCACCAAGAAAGCTATTTGCCTGATGACCATACAGGAGTTCCATGGCAAAAAATAAATTAGGATACAAAATGAGACAATGTATGCAATCAAGCATTATGGAGATGACAATAACGTGGTACCTGAAAGAAAGCCTTGCTTTCCTCAATCTTCTCTAAGACTTCATTTGTTTTTATGTCTATCACTTGATATGTCTCCATTTCTATTGCCCGAATGTTTACAATATCTGATGGCTTTTTCTAATTAAAACACGAGCCAATGAAGAATAGAGGGTCATTCATAAATTAATTTAACCACTATTCAAGACTCCTATGTCAAGACCATAATTCTTGAAGACAAATATTCAATAAACTGAGCAAAATTCATACCTCTCTACCAATATAGCCCCATATCCTAGCTGATGATTCAAGGGATGGGTTTGAACTAAGGTATCCTCTATTTCTAAGAGTCATAATGACGTTGCTCAAGCTACTACCAAAAAACTTCTCATCATAGTGGGCACTTAATGGGTGCTCCACAGCTGCACAAACCAAATGCTGCTCAAGCACCTAAAACCAAAGGGAATGATATCACCAAACTATAGCTCAAAATTTCCTTATTAAATCAACATCCAGCACGTGTCTCATATGAGAAGTATAAAAATCAAAATACAAAACCTGGTGATTTTGCACATCAATATTCCAGCACTCAACTGGGCTCCTGAAGAGTTTCTGAGGATATTTCATAAAGTACTGATCCAGTGGGCCATTGAAAGCAACATACACTGCAAGAGATGATTTTTCTCTTCTTCCAGACCTTCCTGCTTGTTGCCACAAGCTATGGCATATAGAAAAGAAATTTAGCCGAGAATGACAATGATCAAACAAGATATATAGACAAAGAAGCAACTTGACACCATACAAGGATCTGACCTAGCAATACTTCCAGGGAAACCCAGATGCAGAGTGGCATCAAGGTGTCCCACATCAATACCCAACTCAAGGGCATTAGTAGCAGCAAGGCCATGCAGCTTCCCCACAAAAAAATCACTCTCTATTTGTCTCCTGACCTAAAAATTAGTCAGACACCATCAAAAACAGCTTACGATGGAAGATATATTAGCAATAGTCTTCTAACCTAGAATTCCAGTGACACATTGTAATAAACAGCATATGACATAATATTTGGAGGATTTTATATATATATGAAATAACATATATAGTAAAATTGCCCAGGAGCAGACGTACCCAAGATGACAACCCATCAGATTCCATACTTTCATACATTAAATTTTTAACATCTATTCTAAGTGCATGACGTACTAGGAAAGCAATTCAATATGTCTCAACCTAGTAATGTCTAATCTTACAAAATTTTTCTTGTAAATTACACAAAACCTGATCGGTAAGCTTTTAAAATTTCTAATACCTTCCAAGTCCACCTATTAAGTCTGTTAACAATTCTTTAAAATTTTCAATAAGTTCTCAATTTGATTGAAAAATGAGCACTAACAACTAAACAAGTATCTCAATGAAACATGGTTGAAATTAGATATCCAAAGACGCATCATTCAAATTAATTATAATCATTAAATAAAACTTGAATCTCCATGATCTAGAACCACATTACCAAGGACTGTTTGAAATGAAAACTTCATCCTCAGTAATTAGCTTATCACTAGCAAAACATGATCATACAACTAGAGGCAGAAATCGAGTCTACAAAAAACCCCAGGATTTATAATGACCATCTGACCTATTTACCCAAACAGTTATCTTAAACAGATACAACAGAATTTACATAAATTTATCATCAGCATATATTAATTACACTACATACTAGACGTGGACCAAGCCCTTTTCAAATAATATTGGCTTTAAAATTTGATCTCAAAGACTTACTCAACTCCTATAAATAAAAATAAAATTAATAATGTTATCAAATTTATCTGCATCCAGTACCAGTTAATGTCCAATCTACAGCATCTGAGTGCAGCACCAATACGGAGTCCAAAAATAATTTTAAAAAAAAAAAAACAGACTACAAAAGTTCCACTTCTAGTATCTATCTGTGAAAAGTTCAAGAAAACCTGTGCTACAAAATTCTATGTAAGTATGAATTCAAGCAGAATTCCAGAAAATCAGATAACTCATGCAAAGAAATAAATATTTTGATTTTGGTTAAGAAAGTGGAAATGCAGGCAAAGACAATTTCACCAATTTTTAATAAAAATAATAAAATCAAACCAGCACATGTAACTGTATTAGTAGTTATTCAGTCCATAAATCAAAGGTTAGCTGGTACTAGTGTTTCCCCACTCTATCATCTTTCTTTCCTTTCTATCTTTCTGGTCCTTTTCTTCCAAATTTTTCATTTAATCTTTTGCAAATTCTATAAGCAAATCAGATGTTACTATCTACATATTATCGCCAACTTTCTCCCAATGATCAAGATGTGTCGCAAGAAAATTTTCCATGATATTGTTTTACCGATTTCCAAGTTCTCATCCGTCATCAATCAAGGAAGAATTCTATATCACAAGGAATTATTCTTATAGACTGGCTTTTAGGATTATCACATTCAACTGGATAAGCAACAGAAGAATCTCTTTGAACTAGTCGTTACACTTCCTATATAGCCAATTGACAAGTCAGAATCAACCAGTCAAGAAGTAAAGACATTCAAACGTGCAGTTGAAGATTGACTGACATGTTGGAAATAATAAAAAATAGGTACAGGTGAAGACAAAACCAAAAATGTTAGTAAGAACAAAACAATGACCAGTACTTTTGATGATTCCAAAATAAAACATGATGGCTCACTAGATGCAAGCTACAATTAAGGGATTTTAAAATTTCAGGAATGTCAACAAATTGAAATTACAGTAACATTAAAAATGGGTTGCAAGACAAAACCAAAAATGTTAGTAAGAACAAAACAATGATCAGTACTTTTGATGATTCAAAATAAAACATGATGGCTCACTAGATGCACGCTGCAATTAAGGGATTTTAAAATTTCAGGAATGTCAACAAACTGAAATTACAGTAACATTAAAAATGGGTTGCAAGACAGAAACTTCCTTATATATTTTGCCGTGAGAGAACTCACTAATAATACTGAATTAGGAATTTTAAGTTGGCACACACTTCCTATGAAGTCAAACTATTTGGTTAGTAAAATTTTATGGGCTTTATAAAAGTGCAGACAAGTTGTTTGGGAGTTTATTTTATTTTATTTTTGGCCAAACAAGAACAAGTTTTGATAACTCTATGGTAAGAGGGATTTATCTGCAGAATTTCGTAGACATGATTATTTCATACAATGAAAGAAAGATAGACCAAAATGTTACCAGTTAAGATGATGTAGTCAAATACATATAACCAGAATTGTAATTTATAAGAGAGTGCATCAACTGACCTCTGGAGCATAACCAGAGCGGTAAGCGCTAATGGTGCCAATGAGATTAGGAGCCGTCTCCTGTAAAATTTCCTGCCTGTTGCAATAGCAATATTAGAAACTTTTGGACAAAAATATTTTTCTTGCCAAACAAAAAATGCTTCTTTATAACAAATAGCTTCCTATCCAAACTATTTGACTTACGCATAGCACAGTACAAGTTCACAAAGCTTGCGAGATCCACAAAATGTTATGCACCGTAGTCCATGCTGAATCATTTCTGCAAAGAGGCAGGAAACTTCCCAAATTGGACTGCAATGGAGTAAAGCATCCAGGACCAAATGATGAACTCCGATTATGTCATAACGATAAACCATACAGAATACTGGCAACGGCTAACAAAAATAACTCTAATAAATTGACAGAGACTAAAGAGCATTACACACAAAAGGTGATATAGGATACTGCATTACATAATTAATTACAAACAAGATTTTATGTAGCTGAGACTTCTTAGCAAATCACCATATGCCTAAGTCTGCCACCTATTTCTACTCTTTAACTTTGTGATGAATTAGTTAGTTTCTCTCATAGATGAATTACCTCAACAAAACACTTTTGAGAAGTTGCAAGAAACCAATAGAAGGGGAAACATATATATGATGACTGAAAAAGGATACGTATATACAAAACAACATATATTCCATGCTGACAGGGTGAAGATATATGAGAAGCTCATGCTCATTAAATTTTTCCATTTTGCTCATTAAATTTTTCCGCTTTAAAAACGTGGAGAAGCATGAAAATATAAAAAAGACTCAACAGAGTCCAGCATATGTTATTTTATGTTATGTTAATATTAATGTTTAGACTAAGAATCCAGCATGCGTGATTATTCTGTGTCAATATTAATATTTGCTATTTTTTGTTGCTGTTATGCCATGTTAACGTGCTGACAAGAAATGTAACATATGTAAAGGTAGAGTAACACGGACATCTCTGCTGTCATGCATGCTAGCTAGTGCTAAAGGAAGTAAAGGACACCCGTTATGTATATGTTTGTGATGTAGTATTTGTGTTTTGAAAACAGAGAGAGAAATAGGAAGCAGTTATCATGTATTAACAATCACTTGTATATGTATTGGACATGAATGAAGAGGGAAAAAAAACAAGAATTTTTTTTTTCTCAAAAGAATTCCACAACTTCATAGCTCTGAAGAGATTGTTGGGTTCCCTCTAACGAGCCCATATTTATTTATTCACTGTAGGGAAGTTAGGACGAAGGATCATTAAGGCCCTAAATCACATATAACTTCCAATCCTTTAACAATATAAATTTGCTCTCAAATTGAGGGGAAACTTTAAAACAATTGCATGAACTCCATCTTTCCTTACTTTCTTAGAGTTGGCCCCACAACCAAAAGGTATCTCGGATCATAATTCATTGCATCAGAAATACTCTACTCAAAAATATCAAAACTCAAAAAACTAGTCCGAAGGTTTTTCACTCCATAGTTCAGACAAATTTTACCTCGATCCTTTATTGGAAGATTTGCAGGCCTCAAGACCTCCCTGTTTCCTGTCTTCCACCTGTATTTCATCATCATCAATTCATCATCAGGATGAGAAAATATCCTTTACATACATTCCCTCATCTCGCTGAAAAAATACATACAGTACTGAAAGCTGAAGAAGGATTCCACAAAACAAAAAGTTTTTCTGCTGAAGGACTTCCGTCATTCTGAATAAGCTCCACATTAGATATATTTGCAAGCTCCTGTAGCATCAATAAAATTTTCATTAAACACAAGGAAGGCAAAATGATAATCTACTTAACCTGACCTACAAGGAGTAATCCTTACCTTTTTTTTTTACCAAAGGAACAATCCTTACCTATTCAATCTTTATTTGAGGAGGGAAAAAGGCCTTTAAAAATTAAAAAAAAAAAAGGAAGAAGATGAAACTGTGGCAATAGAAATCATGTTTTGAAGACATGATGACAGTTTTTAGCAATGTTTCAAAGAGTTGAGAAGGGGAAGAGATGAGAAGAAAGTGAGAGTGAGAAAGGTGATGGTGATGGAGAGAGCAAGTGGGTGTGGAAAGCAATTATAGAGTGAGAAACCAAAAACAAAGAGAGAGCAAAGACGCAGATGAGAAATGAGAAACAAAGAAAAAGGATAAGAAGAAGAAGAAGGAGAAGAAGAGGAAGGGCAAATTTATGCCCATGAGGAATAATGTCTTCAAGACATGATCCCAGCTGCTGTAATTCCATCATTTCTTTCAACAGAGCCATTTTAAGAACTTTAAAAAATATATATAAATAAATAAATAAAGGAAGGAAGGAAGGAGCAGTACAGACAGCTTTTTCTAGTAATACATCTTGATTCCACTTTTATGTGATACTCGTACAAAAAACAATGCTGTATCTTAGGCCACTTACCATGCAATGCTCACGAGGATTTGCAGAAGTTGCAGTACAGAATATAAATGCAGGATCACTAGCATAAACTACCAAAAGAAGACAACTAATATCAGATGAACTGCAAAAGAAAAACAAATTGTAGATTTATAAATCTCATGGCAGTGCCTATTATTTCTAAAGACATACTGTGTGAGCAAAGTCGACAAAGTCTCCTCAATATTAGTGCTGTATGACATCCAAATGCTCCCTTATAAGTATGAGCTTCATCAATCACAACAAACCTAAAGGATAAAAAGTCAGAATATGAGCAAAATGTCACTAAGAAACAATATGCATACAACACAAACACGAAACCATGGTAATCTGTATCATTCACAGGAAATTATATCATACAAAGAAGAAATTTAAGTTTGGCATAAATACCTTAGGTTGGACAAAATCCGCAAATTTTCCATGATAAGGCAAAATCGACTTGTGCAACATATCTGGATTTGTTATTAACTGTATGGATTCAAAAATTACGCATAAGTTTAACTGACATGTTACACAAAGAAACAACAGCCTCTCTACAGTAACCAGACAAAGTATATACCACTCTAGCATTTTCTTGTAAGCGTACTCTTTCAGTCCGAGGTGTGTCACCATCATATATACCAATGCATAAGTGGGAACTAAATCCTTCTGTCATGCAACTCAAAGCTCTAAGTTGGTCTTGTGATAATGCCTGCACATGTTTCATGAACGCAATCACAAAGGTTGCAGCATAATAGAGAGATGCTCACCATAATGCTTGATATCAGAATTATGTGCCAGCTCATATTAATGAACTTTAGGTTAGTGCAGTGTTGCAGGTATATCAGCAAATGCTTCTGTATTTTTGGGTCTGTTTGTTTTGGCTTTTTCCAGCAGATACAGACACTTTTTCAAACTTTTTTCTAATAAATTATTTATCAAGAAATAGATATAGATAAAAAAAAGTTGACAGTTCTCATCAAAAGATCAAATAGAACAAATATGGATAAAATTTAGATGCAAATCGGATATATTTACACATATCATTTTAAAAAAGATACAGATACAGATGAAAAACAGACAATCCAAACAAACCCACAATACACCTTTGTTGGAAACATGTAAAGAGCACACGACAGGGAATCCTTCAACAGCTCGTCCAAAACTGGCAGATTATAGCAAAGAGATTTCCCACTAGATGTTGCTGTTGCCACAACAACATGCTTACGAGCAAGGGAAGCCTGTATTGAGTCTGCCTAAACACATATGCTGCTTATTAGTTTAAAAAAAGTATAAGATAGAAATCAGAATGAAAATAGCATTCCAACCTGATGGCTATACAACTTAGTGACCCCAATACGTTCAAGCATGTGTTTGATGTCTTGTGAAAGTTCATCCGGTATTGGCTTGTACACAGGTCTTCTGCAACCAATTTCTTCTACATGCACTATCTGAGGTTAAAAAAGAAGAGGTTGAATGAGAGTGGTTTTCAACAAAACCTGGAACATAATTCCAGTAATTCAAATTAATTATGTCTCTAAGCATGGATGCAGTTGCGTTCCAAATGAAGATTCTTTATCTTGATTAGCAAAGTGCAAGTTTCATTTCCATGATAAATCATGAATTTCTTTTATTATAGGTAATATCTTGAATCACCCGAAACAACAAATGCCAATATAAATCAGCTCTTATCTAATCATAAGTGGATCATACTAATCCTTATCTAATGAATATAAGTTGAAACTATAAATAAAAAAAGTTCAAACAAATTAATATTAGACAATTTTGATATCTAAAATCGTCAAAAATATTTCAACATGCCCCCTTGAGCTGATGCATAGATATATATCGCACCCGAACTCACAAATGAAGACTTCAAAACTCACCCTAAGCAACCCCCTGACAATAATAACTATTACTTGCTGTTGAGTAGATAAATATAGCATACACACCAAGCCGTCAAGTTTTTCTTTGATATAGTGTCCGTCTATCTCAATATAATTAGTCTTGTCATGTTGAACTAAATTGTTTGCAATACTGCTACCCTTGTACCATAACCTTCATTGGCAATTCTAAAGGTCCTCCAAAAACTTCAATATTTCGCTTTATACCATTCACTATCGCATGATATTTGGCATCAACACTAATCCATGCACCAAAAGCTACAGTTTACTCTGCCAAGTAACTAAATTTTCCCAGACATAGGAACCATACCATGAAGTTGATCCCCTATCAAACATAGATCCAGCCCAATCCACACCAGTAAGGACCCAAATATTCCTTTGATCATTTTCTCTAAACAACAGCCTATTCCCTAGTGTTCAAGTATCTTGATGCCCCACACACTAAACAAGATGTTCTTGGTAAGGAATTTGCAGAAATTAATCCACCATATTCATCCAGAAAAAGAATGCAATACATGGACGGGTTTATGGGAGAGAGAGATTAACCTCCTTACCAGCTTTGGTACTTAGATTTTTCGCTGATATTCTATCTTCGTTTTCCCCCTAATTTTTTTATAAGGATTAATAGGTATAACAGTAGGTCTACAACCATTCATTCCAAACCCTTAATTAATCTGAGATTTATTTGCTCTAAAATATATAAAGGCCCTTTCTCAAACAAGCAACCTCCATAGCAAGGAATAACACAAGGACACAAGATCCCTAGTTTCAAACTCTGAAGCCAATATTGCATACAATCTTTTGAGCCCCGCATGTCATAACTAGTAAGGACGATATCGTCCAAATGCACTATAAGGTCCGTTACCTTCCCTTCATCTTTATAGCACATGTCCAATTCTAGAAATAACGTTGCTATTTCATCATAGAAAGCAACAACATCCATTTCTCTTTGACATGGATGCCACAACCTTAACTTCAGATTAAAATCACTAGAAATTTTCTTACATGATATATTAAGTGCTATATGTTCCCATGTAGAGACACTACCACACATGATATCAACAATTCAAGGCCACTAAAATCCTGATGACTTGCATATCTGCATTTATGCTAGGAGCAGGAGAATTCCCTTCAGTAATACTTATAAATGATTTATTTGTGGTAAATTTCTGCAGGGAAACAGTAGTTTAATGCTCATGCTGACGCCTCAATTTTCATGCATAATTAAGTTTTGTGTAAATAGACATTAATGATAAGCTTTAGGGTGATGTACTGGCATAACAGCATTTATATGACAATTATATCTGTATACTCGTTGAATTTTCCTTGTACATGCCTCCTATGATATAAATTTGGCAGTTAGCATTGTGTCAGAGAGGTATTTCAGAATTTTATACATATATATATATGTAAAAGAAAAGTGAAGATGACAAAAGATATCATAGAAATTTTTCTCAAAGAAAAAAAGGTTCATGATATCCAAGAATTCTCTCATCCTATGAGCACTTGTTATGAATATCAAGACAGGTAAACAAAGTTGGAAAAGGAAAGAATTGTTGTTCATGCACTATTAATCATGAGGAGATTTAACTATAGAAGGACCCATACACAGTTCCAAGGGAGCTCATAAAATATCGCTCATCAAATCACAAAGGAAGAAGCACAAAAAAGATCAAGAGAGAACCTGTCCATTTGAGCCCATACCCTCTCGAGATGTTCTACCATTTTTGTTGGTAATAATGCATTTATATCCTGCCAAAACATCGTAACATCAGCATGCAGCTCATTGCACAAGAAGAGCAATTATACGTTTAATGAAAGAAAGGAGGTTTTATTTCTTTTTTTATTCTTCTTATTTTCAACTGAAGGAAAAGGTTATCTGGAAGAGGAAAGGGATCACGTCATGGAAAAAGGTATCAATAAGTCCCCCATATGATAAAAATCAGCTCCCGTTAGCATTTGAAGAAAAAATACTACAGAATTATTTCGCATAATAAGAAATTGTACATAAAAGCCCTATTTATAGATAGAACTAACATGGTTGGTAGCAATAAATGACTAACATAACCACACTACTTAATTCTGTTAACTTGCTACAACAATTCTCTAACATTCGTACACTCCCTCTCAAGCTGAGGAAGTGATATCCATCATTCCTAACTAGCATAGGATTTCCTAAATGTGCTGCTTTGGTAAAGATTTGGTGAAGATGTCTATTATGAGATCAAACATGTTGTAGCGTGATTCCTACTTCTTCGAGCTTTAACTTTATAAAGTGACAATCTAACTGAACATGTTTCATATACTCATGCTAAATAGGTTTTTTTACAATATCCAAGGCTGATTTGTTGTCACTATACACCAGAATGTTTTCAACTTGTACATTTGGATCCATTAACAGCCTCCGTAACCAAATCACCTCACAAATCCTTAAGCAATTGCTCTATAATCAACTTCATCACTACTCCTAGCAACCATAGGTCGTTTCTCGCTTCTCCAAGTCACTAGGTTACCCCATACCTTTGTACAGTATCCGAGTGTCAATTTACAATTAGAGATGTCTCCTCCACAATCAGCATCTACAAAAGCCTCAATATTTTGATTTAAGTCTTCTTAATAAAGAAACCCTTTCCTGAAGTTCTCTTCAGATACCTTAACATATCGTAACACCATCCACATGATGTGTGGTGGGAGCATGCATGGCTTGACTAACAAGACTTATGGAGTGAGCCAAATTTGAAATAGGCAGGAAAAGATGTCTTTCCACTATTCTTGGGTACTGACCCTTGTCTATGGGAGCATCATCCCATGTAGCATAAATTTTCCAGTAGTCTGATAAGGATGAATTAAGGGGTGTCCTTCAAAAGATCCATTATATATTTTCTTTGACTTATGAAGATTCCCTTTTGAGTCTCGGCTACCTCCATTCCTAAAAAGAATCTTAGTTCTCCAACTTTTTTTGTCTTAAACTCCTTTGCACTATTCTTTTTCAACTGCTCAATCTCCACCATATCATTTTCAGTAATAATAATGTCATCAACATACACAATAAGGATAGATTTTAAATCATTTACTCACAATTTTATAAACAAAGTATGCTTGACCTAGCTTTGCTGATTACCTAGTCTTGTTAGGGTATCACTAAATTTTTTGAACCATGCCCTAAGAGATTGTTTTAATCCATACAAGGATTTAGTCAAGTTATAAACCTTTCCACTATTACTTTCTGAAGTGAATCCTAGACGTATTTGCATGTAAATCTCTTCCTCTAGATCACCATTTAAAAAGACATTCTTAACATCAAATTGATACAATGGCTAATCCTAATTTGTTGCAAGCAATAAAATAACTCTGATGGAAATTAACTTAGATACTAGAGCAAAAGTTTTTTCATAATCTATCCCATAAGTCTATGTATAACCCTGAGCCACCAACCAAGCCTTGTATCGCTCAACTACCATCTATCCTATGTTCAATACCGAATACTCAATTGCTTCCTACCATCTTTTTTTCCTATCTATAATCTCCCTACATGGCCCTCATCTCTTTTAATACAACTTCTTTCCACTTTGGACTTCCCATGGCCTCTTGAGTATTTACAGGCATCTTTTCTTCACCTACTCTTGCTAAACAAGACTCATATTTAGGGGATAGATTCTTATATGTAATATAGTTGGCAATAGGATATCTTGCACATGCCCTCTTCTCCTTTCTCAAGGCTATTGAAAGATCCAAAGAGTTGTCCTTATGTACTTCCATATTTGGAGCATTTTCCTGGTGAGAATAGACCAGAAGCTCTAAACGAAGTGATTGGTCATATAAGGGAATCTTTAATCATCTGGGATATAATTTAACTGCTGGTCTCATTGGAGAATTACCTTGGTTTTGGGAATCATCAAGAGTGGACAGATCAGTAATATCCTCTGGTTGTATAGGATTGGAAGTGGATGCTCACTGATGATTTTATCACTATGATTCAACAACTCGCAAGAACTTTATGGCAAAGAAGGGGCCTGGTTCAATCAATTCAGCCTCATGCAGGGATGAAGTTTCAACAAGTTGCAACCCATCTGATTTCTGTAGGGTATCTATGAACTGATAAGGAATATGTATAGGCTGAAGGTTAATAAACAAAGAGTTATTATCATGATCATGAAAGGACTCTTAATTACCCTTCAAATGATGAGCCAAAACAGGGGTGATTTTCAAGAAAAACAAGACCAGATGTGACATATACGGGCCTTGCAGGAGGATGATAAGGGTGGTAGCATTTATACCCCTTTTGTGGAGGTGAATACCCAATGAAGACAGATTTAATTGCCCTAAACTCGAGCTTGTGTTTATTTTATGAGTTATTTAGGATAAACATAGTACACCCAAATACCTTCGAAAGATGAGAATTTAGTAATCATGTATGAGGATATGACTCAAGAAGAACACTAATAGGAGTCCAGAAATTGAGGACTTTTGATGGGACATGATTAATGATAAATGCAGTAGTTAAAACTGCTTCTCCCTAGAGTCTAATAGGGATTGAAGATGTGAACATCACTGATCTAGCAACTCCACATGCCTATTCTTACACTCTACAAGTCCATTCTACTGAGGGGTGCAAAAACAATAGCTTTAATAAATGATACCATTGGAAATTAAATACTGTGTAAACTCATTTGGAAAATATTCTTTTCCTTTGTCAGTGCGAAGAAACTGAATATTTTCTTGAAAGACATTTGAGAAAAATTTATAGAATTGCTAGAATATATAGCAAATGTCATACTATTCTTTTAAGAGAAAAACCCAACAGACCCATGACTGATCGTCAATAAAAGTGGCACACCATTTATGTCCTATATAAGTTAATATTCAAGCTAGGACCCAAATGTCACTATATATTCATTGAAATGGTTTGGAGGCTTTATAAGGCTGAATATGAGGAGGACTGTTCAATAATTTTGACATAATACAATGTTCATATTTAAAATCACCAAACATTTTATTTTTAAACAGAAGTGGATACAAATGACATAGATATGAAAAACTAGGTCAGCCGAGACATTTATGCCATAGCATAATCGGACTCACTGGACATTGACAAAAGACTTGGATTCTGATTGTACCTAAAATTTAGTCTTTTCTCCAGAAAAAATAGTAGAGACCATTGATTCCTTAGCATTGCCAATCATCCTCCTTAAACTGCATAACACAACTCATTGGAGAGAAAATTACTTTGCACTTCATATCTTTTGTCAACTTACTTACAAACAACAAATTTACTTAAGCTCAGGAACAAATAGGGTATCAAACAATTTTAAATTTTTCTAATAGACCGTTCCTTTCCCTTGTGCCCCAACATTATCTCCACTAAAAACAAAGATTTTCCCTAAATCACCACACTTAGAAAAAATATCAAACTAATGCAGTAAATTATACATATGATTAGATACTTCCGTGTCAATGATCCAATTTCACACCCTGAACCTTGAGGAAGAGTCAGACGTGCACCTGTTTGAGCTATAACAACAATAGTGTATTCATCTGACTCACTAAGATTTGGCCGGGTTCGATCCAAATCTGCTAAAGAAAGATAATTTTATCATGAGTACAATTTACTACTAAGGTTGACTATGGCTGACCTAATTCAGCTTGGGCAGTCTTAAGGTTTTCATTATTTCTCTAGAGCTCTGATTTTAGATAATCTGAGTTGCCATGAGATCTCCAACACATCTCCTCTGTATGGTCGGCCACAATGGTCATACCACTCTTTTTCTCCTGCAACCACCTTTCTAGTGGGGATATACTACCTGGACGAGATCAATCAGCTACAAGTGCTGAATTTGCCACCTGCAACTCAACAACATGAGGAGGCATCATCACCATCCTTCGGCTTTCCATTGATGATTTAGCCATAACAACTTCTCTCTCTCTCTCTTGCCCTCTTTTTTTTTTTTTTTTTTTAATCCCAAGGGAATCGGCTGATGCTCTGATACCATGAAGAAAATATACAATAAAATTATTTCACAGAATTATTTCACATAATAAGAAATTGTACATAAGAGCCCTATTTATAAATAGGACTAATATGTTTGGTAGCAATAAATGATTAACCCCCAACTACCCTACTACTTAACTCTGCTAACTTGCTACAACAATTCTCTAATATTCCTACAGCATTACTAATATTAGTTTTAGATGGTATATCGAGTTAAACTGAAATTGAAGTTGACAAATTGGAATTCTTCACTTGTAGATGTTTCATGTAGGGAGTACAAGGATAGGAAGCTAACATGGCATAGGTTTTTTCCAGTATTTGAAGCTGAAGCTGCCCTGACTTTTTTTTCCTGCTTCAATTCATTTCTACCTGCTGCAGAAGCATCTTTCTTCATCTTATTTGTTGAATTATCTCCTTCTTTCACACATTTGAGTAGATGTTCAATAGTGGAGACATCAGTCACCTTATTTCCGATTTTATGCTGCATAATAATCTTTCAAATATTAGTAGAATATCAAATATTATCTAAATAGATATTTCAGATCTCAGACATGACTGCAATAGCATGTGAGAAATCAGTCCAAAGTTGCTAGGACATAACTTGATGAAATATATAATTTTAGAACTAAAACTTCCAAAGGATATTATGTACCAAAACTTGTCCCAAGATTACAACAGAGAAACTTACACATACCACAACTGATGCTAGAGCAACCATAAAGGATCTTTCCCGTCTCTTCAGTAAATTAAAAAGCTTTGGCAAAGACACCCCATTAGCAGCTACAAAACAGAAATGAGATTAAAATTTCAACTTAACAAAATGACTCAATTAGCTGCATGTATCTGAAATGGAGCTAAAATACCAGTTCTGGCTCCACCTTCTGGTTGACTATTTTCTTCTGTAGAGGAGCTAGTAATAATAAGAGCATGACCAATCCTTTTGCCTTTAAGGTTGTGATCGACAAAAAATAATGCCTGGAGCAAATAATGAATTCAGTTTGGACCCTACATACGCATACATTCATCGAAGATGCATATCATCCCAGAAAGAGAGAGCAATTTGCATGAGTTTCAAAGAAACAAAATCTTGCACCATTATACATGCAACAGTGTAAATATACTAACCGAATAAATAAGTTACAGAAAAATGCAAAAAATAAGTGCGTTCTGCTCCAGAAACTCGGTTTCTTACTTAAATATTGGCTAAATCATACTTAATTGAACTTGAATTAGTAGGAATCTCAAACTAGAATATCAGTGGCACTTTAACTAGTTTGAATCCAAACTATAATCCTACAGAATTTGTTTGATAAATATGTTTTCACTTTGAAAAATAACTTTTCCTGTTCTCACGGCTGGAGATATTCTCAAGAAGAAAAAACAAAGATAACCTAAAAAGAAATTGTCATTCCACAACTTAGGAGCAGGAGTGTGGATTCCAGCTTCAGGTAGATGCAACTTTAAGAAATGTGATTTTGATTTGATTTATCCAACCAAATACAATAAATGGAATTATACTAGGAAGAACCTTGATGTACAACTCCAGCTATTTGTGTTTATGTCTTTTTGAAAGCAAAGTCAATGCAGCAACACCCAGGATATCATGGTGCAGAGCTTCAGAATAGAATTTCAAGTTTACTTACCCCAAAATATATAAAAAAAAAAAAAAAATCAGATGATTTAGCAGTTTAGCTGATCCTAGTGCATTCCAATGTACTAAGTGGGCCCCTTATTGCCTCCAGAAGGAGATTGTATAAGTAAGTGGTGTTATCAAAGTTGACAACACCATGGTTAAACCTAACCCTAAAATATTGTGACTGATATTATTGTTCTCCACAATGTACAGCTTGAAAATTTTATAGCTAACTCCCTTAATCTAACAATAATAACAATTTACATGGTAACTTAAACTGCATAATAAATCATTCCCACCAATACTTTATACCATTCAGGAGTTGTCAGGAGCTTGCTATCCTCAGCATGAGTTTTATATTTGTTATTTTCTTGCAAAATAGAGACAACAAAAGTAGAATGAGACCAAAGCCAAAGAAGGAGGCTTTTATCCCAATCATTAGAATAAATTAACTGCAGAACTGAAACTAACACAACTCACAATAAGAATCAGAAATAGACTCAAACTAGGAACAAACTTTTCCAAATCTTAAGCAAACAATTGTCAAGGATAATTAATTTAACCCTCAAACACACACATATAAATATATATATATATATATATATATAAACATGACAAAGCATTTGAGGCTGGGAAAGACACTTTGAACTTAAGAGCAGCGTTGAATGTTCATCATGATAATATAGTCCGTTAATACATGGCCTCTTCCAATTGTCTTCTTCATCCCTAAATCCAAAATCACAATAAAGGAGGAAATGTTGGGCTGGGCTATATACACAAGAACCATCAGGTATAGAAGTTATAATTTAACAACTTAAATTTTCACTTAGTTTAAATGCTTTGATTGATATAAGTCTGCTGGATGGCTCTACTTTTTCATTCTTTGAGGTATCTTTGCATATGAAATTACATGACAAAAGTTGAAATTAAAATATGGGTTTCTATTTTAGCCTCCATTACAATGTGAAACAAGATCGTGAAAAACAAAAGCCTTATTATGCACCTTTAACTCAATTTCATCTGCATGTGGTAAGCATAAACATGACTCAATCAACATAGCCTGTTTCAACCAACAAAAGGCCACTCAAAAAGTCGCTGATTCTTAGAGGCACTGCAAGGTATAATGCCAAGACATAAAGCGTGGAACTGCTGCCTACATAGGAGCTAAATTTAAACTTTCTCTAGACCACATTATTGTAAATGAGGTAAAGGTTTCCATCCGGATATGTCTCCAACATCAAGCAGAATCCATGATTTAGATTTTTCTGACAAATTTAGCTTACCTTCGGGCAAAGAAGTGAAAGATTTTCAATGTCCTTCATGCTGACTTGAATGCTAAACTTTCCAAGACAGCTCAATGCTTCCTTTAGACAATTTGATGTAATTTTCTTTTGCTGAAGCTGCAGATATGCAGAATAAATATTTAAAAAAGTAAATGACTTCATGATTGTCTTCAACCACTGGGGGCATGCACATAAGCCTGCACTTGTTCCACCCATATGTCTGCCACTAGCCCTTGTAGAGTCTATATTCAAAAGCACACAGCAGTGAGAAGATGGTTCTTGCAAACAATTCTGCAACTCCATAACCTTGCAACTTTCTCAAGATTCTGATCATCAAAGAAACTTTTCCCAGAAGCCTGGAATATACTCATTATGTTGTAATCTATTGGTCCTGCATTTTCAACATCAATACTCCTTTTACGCTTCAATGGCGCTGCAAAATCTCTTTCATTCACATTATTTCCTCCACCAGAAACCAATGCATTACCCAAACCCATATCTGATCCCTTACTTGAACTTGACATGTCACGTATATCTTGCATCATATCAGACCATGCCAAATCAGCAAATTTTGAGATAGGGTCTTGGCTAGGGATATCACCAGAATTATCTGAATCGTAGGACTTCGGTGTTTGACTATCTTCTTCTTGATGACAGGAACAAAACCTACAACATCCCCATGGTCTATTGAGTAGTCCCTAATTGGAATCTGCATGCTCAGCCTGACTCCCTGATACATAGTTTAAAAGTAAACTTGCAAACTATACATTCCAAAGAATGAAAAAAAAAAAAAACTTTTCAACCAAAAGGAAAAGCTACACTGCTATTCAATGATGCCAATTTTGTGGTAGCATTCACACAACCATTCAAACAATTGATCTCAAAGAATATCACATTTAAAAAATAGATATACTTGTTTGTTTCATAATATTCTGATCAATTTGGCATCATATTTTTATTGTTTTCAAACAGATATATACCGATAAAAAATTACAGTTTTACTTATAAACAAACCAAACAAATATGATACAGATAAATTATTGATGCAGACATAATACAAATACGATACAAATAAAAATCAGACAATTCAAACAGATCCTAAATAAAATGAAAAAAAAAATTATTAAAAAAGTTGAGATTTAAAAACCACGTGGAAATTCATGTATCCCCTAGATATTATGATTTTAATTGAAAGTTAAATTAGGTTTAAAATACATATGGTTAAATTTTATTAATTATTCGCATCTTAAATTTGATAGATTTTACATTATCTGCAACAAGCTCCCACATATATAGATGTTCTACATTTTTATCTTTCAGAAGTGTGGAACAATACAATCATCTTGTCTTGTACTGTTCAAAGTTATACTCTGATGTGGTATTAGAGCTGGGATCCAATCATCATTCATCACCAAAACCAACATGATCAGAGTTAGAAGAGCAATAAGGCCCAGTTACAAGGCTGATGACCTAGCAAATCCAAAGTTTTCTCAAACAACTATTCAGATTTGCCAATGTCAAATTAAACTTCCATTCAACTCACTTGCATAAGTTGAATGGAAAAAATTACCATGAGTAGGCTCAGCTAACAAAACTTGCAAATGTTGTCAGAGGGGAACTCCAGCATAGTACTAGTAAAGTTAAAAAGCCTGATGAGAACCCAACACGATGCAGATTCAGCAGGATCCGTAGTACAAAAGATCAACAACTGGATTGTTCCTATGTTTGTGAAAATTCAGTTACATGGAGAAGCAACTATCAGAAATTTCTGGCTCGGAGTAGTGCAAAGGCAGAATATAGGGCTATATGACTCATGACTTTGGGACATGTTTTGGTTAAATGAAAATTCTAAAGAAACTGAAACAGCTGTTAGATATTCCAATGAAGTTGGTTTGTGATTATAAGGTTACAAGCAATATTGCAAATAACCATCTTAACTAATCAATAGCAAGTAAAAGAAACACCCACCAAAGGCTTGATTAGATCTACATTAGAAGACTATAATAACAAGTTGGCATAACAGATATCTATGCACCTGGGTGAGAGGGAATGAAGAAATCCATGCATCCACTAGATATTAGGACTTGGTTACTTGAATTTCGATAGATTTAAAGTAGATGTGGTTAAATTTTTTTATTACTAGCACCCTAGAGCTGATAAAAGTTGTCAATGCAAAAGTCCACTTCATCCATTGTTGGACAGATTTCACATTATCTAGAATAGGCTCCTTGTATCCATAAACATTCTATAACTTTTATCTTTTAGAAGTGTGAAATAATGCAATCATCTAGTATTACTTAAAACTATTCTCTGATAACACAAATATGCAATATGGAAACCACCAGCATATAATAAGAGAAAAAAAATGCACTTTTTTTTCATTTCAAACGTTGCATGTCAGCCACATCAACCACAAATAATTAAGATTCTCATATCCCCCCCCCCCCCCCCCCCCCTCCCCCCCTAAAGAAATGATGTCTTAACTTTTGAGGGCATATTCCAATTTACTGCCTTTTTTTTTTGTTAAATAATTAATTGCCTAATTGCAAAAACACCACCATCTTATCTTTCCATCTCACGCATATTTGCCCCTTATCTCTTGAAAAAATGAACTCCATCATCCATAAACGCATTTAAAGGAGTTTACCTTCCTAATTGCTGCTAAAGCTAGAAAAAATAGTCCTTAGAGACAATTGACGTCTATGTCCACTTTTCAAAAATTCATGGTAAAACCCACATTGATAAGTCTATAGCACAACAGCAAAGAAAGAGGAAAAAGACTTATAGAATGCTAAGTGCAAAAATGAATAATCAGTGCCAAAGCCTCACTGCCAAGGCATGAACAGTGTTCTCCCTATGAAGTTCAAATCACAAATGAATAACCTATATTATTTGCGTAAGAGAAAAATTTTTATATCCACACCACTGTTTATCTCGTGAACTGCAAATCAGTACATTGGAAGTTAAAAATATTACGAATGAAATGGTTGAAATTGCTTAAATTTATAAACTACTAGAGACATTACTAACATAATCACGCGTAAAAAAATGTCTATTTACTTTTCACTAAAAGAAACCGAACCGAACGGAAATCAATTATCCAGAATATCAACAACATCCATCTACTTTTCACTAAAATAAACCCAACCAAAGCACAGAACATTAAAAATCGATAGAAAGAACGAGGAACAATCATAAACAATGTTAATGAAATAAACGAGAGACTATACTCGAAGTTGAAGGGAAGGAGATGATTTCGAACCTTGTGGAAGAGATTGAAGTTGGGATATTTAGTGGCGAGAGCGAAAACCTGTGTCAACAAAAGCTTGAGGTCTGCGATTGTTTTGTTAATGGAGATGGAAATCGTTATAGATTCGCCAGTTAGGGCACGGATCTGGAATTGTTTCTCGGAATCTGTCTCCTTCATTTTCCTTTTAATGGTGGTTTTGATGAAAGTAGGAGGATTGAATTGAATCGGACTTGAAAACCTAAGACACAGAAAAAATGGAGGGAAAGAAAGAAAGCATAATGTGACTGTTGAGTGTCGCGCCTATTGGTTTGTTTGGTGCGGTATAGGATGTAACGGGACGGGTTTGGGATGGCCTTTTTTGAAACCCGAACCCGATCCGATTCTTAATAGCTGTTTTAGAACTTGAGAAAAATTTTATCGAGTTTTTATTTATCATTTCCAAAACCCAACTCGATGAGGTTTTAAGGAATTCATGACCCGATTCGATTCGATCTAACTTCAAGATTTTTAATTTTTTTAAAAAAAAAAAAGAAAAAGAAAGAATTTTGTTTTAAGTTATTAATTATATAAATATTTATATTGAAAGAATGAATTTTAGATAATAATATCATATAAAATGATACAAACACTTCATTTCTACTTACTTTCACATACATAGTATATAAATGGGATTCTTGCTTTAATAACTTAATATTTTTAATTTTTTTATATTTAAAATTTATATCGGATCAGCTTTTCTCAATGGGTTACATGATAAACCCAAACACGATCCGATAACTTATTAGGCTTTTTTTTTAATCCCAAAACCCTATAGGATTTTTAATGAGTTGAGCAATCGGGGTACCTTATAACGATCCGTCCCGCTTGCATCTCTAATTCAGTTTTACCCGATCATCGACTTTCACGAAAATGAAATAAGATATGACGTAAAAAAATAGAAATGGAAAAATGGAAGTTTTTGAAATTTTATATTTTGTAAATTTTATGATTGATGGGAAAAGGAAAAGATTGTACTTTTAAAAAAAAGTATACCAAAAATATTAGACTTTGAAAGTGATAAAACAAATAGTATGTTTGTCAGATTTTCTAATTTGTTTTTGATGATATAACAAAATATATAAGATCTTCTAATTTGGTTTTGATGATAACAAAATTTATATAATGATAAAACATTATTAATATTGTTTGTGAGTGCAAATCAAGTTTAACATTATTAGCTATAATTTAACTTCTTTGAGTACAAAAGCAAAATAGATATAGGAGGAAATATAAGAGATTTTTACAAAGTAACAACACTTATACTTCATTTCAAAGCATAGCTTGGAGAAAAATAGAGTTCAATACATATCTAGAGTTTCTATGAAAAAATATTATCAATATACAACTCTAATAAAATTAACTATCAATATACCACACAAAAATCGCATTTGATAAACGAGACATGTTTTTAATATGTAAATTGCGATATACAAACGCGATATAATGTTTCACTACTGTCGCTTTATCGTTGTATAAAAGGCGATACATGTCTATCGGTTAAAGAAATTGCGATATAGCATGTATATCGCAACTACCAAACGCGATATACGTATAAAAATAATACGTATATCGCTTATTCCTTTCGCGATACAAGTACGGTACTATAACTTTTGTATATCTTGTTTTTAAGTCACGATTTAGAAGCGGTATATTGGTAATTATTTTTATATTAACTTTAAATAAGTAAGTAATCCTTATAAGTGTCCTAAACTGAAAATTATTTCGAGAAAAATACAAGCATTAAAACACTCAAAGTAAACCTCAAAACTTGTAATAGCACGAAAATGTTATTGACTTGAATCACCAACATATGTTCCATATTTGATTAAAATTGTGTTATTTTGGTTCAATGAAAAACTAAGTCTAAGGCCGAATATGTTTGGTTAATAAATTTAATATAATCTACTAAGTTGGACAATTATATCCATGAGGATCAATCAATTTAATGCACATACAATTAAAATGCTTTTCATATTTATTTAAGTTGTCTTTTTGCATATTTAACTTAGATTAGGGAAAAAGCCCTTTTGATACATAAACTTTGATGAAGTGGACAATTAGATACTGAATTTTTAAAAATTAAATTTCATACCTAATTAAAATTTTCGTATTATTTTTCACTACCCTGCTATTTTATTATTTCTTAAAGTAATTGATATGTGCCAAGCAGCAAGTGATTATGGTGATCCAATTAAAATCCATGTCTACAAATCCCAACCTTTTAAAGGAGCAAATAGCAGTCATAAGCTTAAATCCCACCGAATATTTTTGGTTTGAGTGAATCAAATACCGACTATTAAGCAACTTATTGAAAACATAAGATAGCCAATTTAAAAGTCACAAAGTCCCTCCATCACTCTTTAAGAATGTCCTTGATGCCACAGGAACATATACTAGATATATGTGCGACTCGTTCACATCACCACTGGAGGAAAATAAACAATAAAAATTCATTTTCCAATATCAATTATCAATACCCATGAAAAAGAGAAAAAGAATCTACTCTATCCTTCTATTGTATTGTGTATAAAATTTCTATTATTTCTATTGGTGCAAATCTAATCACTTCAATATGGAATTGAAGATAAGAAAAAGTTTCTCATTAGTAACAAGGGGTTATTTATTAAGGTTGGGAAAATTCTATTTCCAAAGATGAATTCTATACTTTTATTCTAGCATAAATAGATAAGAGGGTCAGCGACCCATTTAATCTTCGTAATTAAATACCATTACGACATAGATAGATCTTATATTAAATTATCCTTTAAAGATCCTTTTGAGAATTTTGATGATAAGACTAATGATGATAGTAAGAGAGGTAAGGATTGTCTCCATACATTCAATGAACCCCATAGGTCATAAAGATACCATTTATAGGTGAGATGGATGGAATCTATATCGCATGGTGAAACTTTATGAAAAAGATAAAATTTGATATTTTGTGGTTTTTTTTTTTCATGGGGTATTTAGTGCTTGGCTCGCCCCACTTATACTTGGATAAATCACAAGAGTTGCCTGATTTTACAAAATTCAATTTACAGTGAGTGAAAATAGCAAGTGTACTAGATTGCGTGAGCAATATAGCATAGTGAGCCAATTTCATATTCCATAGGGAATGGAGAACTAACTCATAGTTATATTAATCTTATTTATAGCTATACAAACCAATAATTTTGATTTTAAAAAATTTAGAAACAAAAATTTTATTACATTGCAAAAATTACGATTTCACACACATAATTTGATTATGGTCTAAAGCTAAATGATGAAAATACTAATTAGAGGGTATGCTATTAGTTAATATCTTACTTGCATTTGTGAAATTGATATTGGATTCTAGTTTTCAATCAATATAGCACAAAGTAAAAGCCTCTTTCATTAAAGAGAGTAGATACCTAAAATTAACCAATTAATCTTCTTTACTTCTTGAAAAGTAATTAATTGATTGATTTTTAACTTCCTAAAACCCCATTGAATTAAAACTCATAATTCGCTATTATCTTTAATCCATTTAGTTATTTACATGTCCCACCAGAAAAGAGTTTCTCAAATATAGTAGTCCTAGTTAAACATGCATTATAAGAATATCTCAAAATACATGCTTAATGAAATCTCATTAACAACCCGAATACTAGTATAAAATCAACTAATAACAATAAACATCAATTAATTAATCCAAAACATTAACTCAAAACATTGATGAATGCAAAAGGAACAAGTTTAAATATCATTCATAACATGAAATTAAAGAAAAAGAAAATGATAACCTTTTTTTGGAAATCCCATGTTTAATTATGATGTAGAAATGATGTAAGCCACTTGTTCTCGATGTAGAGTCACTACCAGCCCGATTGCTTTGCTGAATGGAATAAGGGGGAGAATGAAATTTCTGTAATAGAGTTGTAATGGCTATTACAATGTTCACTTGATGTAAAAAGTAAACCAAGTAATTATTAGTAAAAGGTAAAATATCTATAATGCCCTTGTATTTATTACAGAAAAAGAATATTTGTATAGGTGTTATTTTCAAAATAGAGATATTTATGACAAAATTGAAAATAAGACCATTGAATGACAATTCATGTCACAATTCATGGGTTAGAGACATGAATTGTTATTCATCATTTTATGTAATAGCAATTCATTATGAATTGTAATTTCTTTCAAGTAAACATCGTAATATCAATTTTACGTCGAACAAGAAAGGAATGAACAACTATTCATGTCAAATGAACAAACTGTACGTATTCTCTATATTGTTCTTCTCTTCATCTTCTTTTCTCTTGTTTGATATCTATATAGGTGTGTATTGTACTACAAAGAGTGGGTTGTGATATGGTGTAGTAAGTGAAAAGAGTGTTGCTGGGGATAATGGCACAATGAGTACTTTCACTTTTTGACAATTTAGCACATGATGTTTAAATTTTGATAAAAAAAATGTGCATATTATTTAAAATAATGGCATTTTAATGTTTTCATACTTTAAAACAAAGTACCTATAATATAATTTTTTGGCAATTTAGACATGAAAATGCTAGTACTTTAGAATAATGGGCACTTTTTTTTTATCAAAATTTAAATACTAGGCACTAAATTACCAAAAAGTTAAAAGTATAAATACTCCACGTGCCATTATCCTGTATTGTCGTGGGCCCCAAGTAAAAAAACAAATAAGTCTCGTGAATAATACAAAAAAGAGCTTTAAAAGTTCGGCTCGGTACTTTAAAAAGTATATATATATCTATATATATATATAAGAAATTGCCCAATCAGACATGTGAAGGTCAGTATGGCATGTTTGGCCTTGGCTCGATGACTTCAATTCCAATAACTAAATTCTGATATAAAGTGCCTCACTTGAGTCGATGTCCAAACTATTCTTCGATTCGTCCATACAGCTTAGGTTCATTATAGCAACTGAGAGATACCATCTAAATCAAGTTAGACTTTATGCTCAAGTCGGGTGCTTCGCCTTAAATTTTGATTCCATGCAACTCGAAATATTTGGGCCTTAAAAAAAGAGCAAATTAATACTGGTGCAAATTATACCTCAACTAGGCCTTAATTTAACTGCTCAAGCTCGTATTGGAGCTCCAACTGTCAATTAGCTTCTCGGTCCAACTCTTCGTGTAAGTACTTATTCATCATTCTACTTGATTTCTCAAAGTGCTCTATTGCATGCCGAATGTTCAACTATTATGTTACAGCTCAGAGAGAGCACCCCACTTAGACTAGTTTTATTCGGCATCATAAAGCTACCTGGAAATTCATTTTTGAAGTGCTTACTGTCTTGGTGGGTGCTCAAACAAGAACACTAGGTACTCATTCTCATTGGCCAAGAGCTTGAACTATTGTATACATTGCAGCCCATATCTTGGAGTTTGGTCTACTTCTGTTTACTAGATAAATTGCTTGGAAATTTTGCTTGCAAAACTAGTCTATTATTCAAACATAGTTCTAAAACATCAATTTTGCTTCGAGTGTAGCAGTTCATATCTGGTCGATAGATCTAACATGGTGACCTCAAAAACTTGATGTTCTCAAGTCTACTAAACGAAAGCTTGTGTCCAATCTGCAACTGGGGAGCAACTCAAAGATCTTGTTTAGAGCTCCAATTAGCTTCAACACTATTCGGCGTTGCAATATGCTTATTCGACCTTGTAGTTGCTATAACCGCCGATGATGGAATTACTAACTCGGTTTAGAGATGGTTGTTGTTTGATTGCAGACTGGTTAAGCTCATTCACAATGTAGCAGTTGCCTAGTGTGCTCTCAACTTCAAATTGACGATAAGATTCATCTCTTGATTATTATTACCAATAGTTATATTGCGTAGCTCAAAATTGATTCGAATTAGCTACTGTCAGAAGTAGCTCGGCATTAACTCATCTAAACTGTTAAGACTTCATTTATTTTAGTTTGACACACAAACAGTTCAGCAAACTTTTGACCGAATCGGCCTTTTTGTCGTTTGACCTTTTGCAAAAGCTCGGAAAGCAAGTTGCACTTAGTCTCTATGTTTATTAGCAGCTTAGAGCTTTTCGTAAACAGTTTGGCACACAAATTGGTGGCCTATGAATTTGGTAGCTTGATCTTTTAATTCTTTTGTCAGCTTAAGATGTTCAGTATAATGCTTAAATCAACTGAAATTAATATGAACTAAATTGTAGCTCATAAAGCTGCTTTTAAGATCTGATAATGTATGGTAAGGTTACTGCAACTAGTCAATTACTTGAAACAAATATGCTGGTCAAAACAAGAGAAGTTTTGCGATGATAATACACACATAGATGTCATAGAGAGAGACATAAGAAGAGGAATAGACAAACTTGGTTTCTCAAGTGCACAAGTATGACAGTAGATCAAATCAAGTAGACCCAATCATTATTAAGTTGTTTTTTGCGGAATAGATGCATTGATCTTTCTTAGAAATATTTCAATAGAATTTTCACATTGCTCTCAATTTTAGCAATACAAAAAATGACCCCAAATGAGAAGAAGAGCTTTCTATTTATAGATGTTGGAAGCCAATGCTAGCCTTTGAATCATTCCTAAGGATACCATGGCTAAGATTAATCCCTTTTTTTCTATAGTAATGGACTAAGCTTGCAAATAGGCTTGAAAAGAGCTTGAGGTCTTTTATAATATAAAAGAAGCTCATTATTCTTTTAAAATAGCACATTTTTAAAATAAAAGGGTTTAGGGCTTATTTTAATTCATATAAGCTTTATTTTAGTCAAGCAAAGCTCGAATTAGTCTAGAAATATATATTTTAAAGTCTACTTTTCATACACGAGAAAATGAAATAAGGCCGAGAGCGGAATAAACCGATCTAGTAATCTTTATTCCATGTCTATCAAGTCAAAATCTCTCTGCGATATCCTTTATTAAACCCGATCTTTCGAACCCTGCTAATAACCTAGAAGATTGGTTCTTATCATTAAATTAAATTCCAAGTTCAATTACCGAAATGACCCATTACCAATGGTTTTTTTTTTTAAATCACAACTAATGAACTACTTTGGTTTGGAACTTTGTGAGGCATAGTTTAGTTGAAACCCGTACAAATGCTCTTTCTTTAGCTGTAAATTACGAGGTTCTATTTAGAATGTCTCCACATTTGCTACTTAATTAATTAATCCAATTGCAAGGTTATCTAGATTCTAAATTACCACTAAAATTGCTATGCAATTTCACAAAATACAGTCCAATAAGACAACTAATTACTTAAGTTGTGGAATTCCTTAATTACCACAATATCTATTTCAAGAGTATTAATCTTCCTAAATTTATTAACTAAAATTTCTTTTTAGCCAATATCAAACTAAAAATTGCATTAACATGTAAAGGATCCTCCATTAGATCGCAACCAAACCTTAGTTTCAACCTAATACAGAAAAAGTTATGCTGTCCTATTAATGGGATTGCAATCAAATCTATTGAATTATGCAATATTAATTTGCAATAGTGATCTTTCAATTAACTACCATAAAATTTATCAAGAATTAATACACTAGTACTGCTAATTCTTGAAAATAATTAATTGTAACTAATTAGGCTCAAGAAACTAATAATTAATTGAAGAAACGAAAATCCCTATTGCATGGCAATTTTAGGGTTTTAGAATCTGCCAATTCTCTACTCATCCATGGATAAATCAATTAAAACATAAAGAGTAGAAAAAAGAAAAATATCAAAAGTAAAAACCCCTTTAATTTCGAAATCTTGCAATCTCTTCTTAATCTCTAAAGCCCTCTAATTTATTCTTTTGTTCCTCTCTCAAGAAAGCTTGGGATTTGTTTATGTTTATGTACAATAAAGCAAAGTTACTTTCTAGAGGAGCAAAAATAAAATCTTCTTCAAATCCCTTCAAATTCACATATCTTCATAAATTTCTTACTTTCCTTCCATGGAAAAACACTCTCATAGTATTTAATGTTTAACTTCTATCATATATTTTTTTATTAGATACGGATTTTTTAAAAGACGCATAGGTAAAGTACACAATCATGTATTTTGGTTTTGTACCCAAGAAAAAGTGAAGAATTTTCTCTAAAAAAACTCCTTTAATATGACATCAAACACAAATTTGTATCCGTAACTCATGTTCAACACAAAATAATCAATTTTTTTAACATAACTTTCAGTTTGTACCATGGAAAATCCTATTTGTTCTCAACATAACTTCTCAACACAAGTTGTTATGCCCTGAATTGGCTCAAGGAGTGTTTAGTGCGCCATGTATGATGCTTAGGCATATACGCTAAGGCTAGCTTAATCTATAATTTATCATGATCATAGTTAAACAAATTTTAGATTCTAAAATTATTGAATTATTTTATGAAAATAACTGGAAATTTGCAGTGAAAAATAAAATTCTCAAAACACTTTTCTAAATAAGCTACTCCAGAGAGTTAACCAATATATATATATATATATACAGTACCATACTACCAGGTATTTCAAAATAAAGAGCTTCAAGTATCTCAAAATATAAACCATGGACTTACATATAGGCCTTCATTACAACATAAGTTTAATAGTGAAATTTATAAAATAGAAATAAAATAATGATCCAATGGATCATAGCCACTCCATTCGTTGAGAAACTCTTCGAAGTCTGTGCCATACCCCATGTAACCATAGGAATCATCGTCATAATCATCAACGCTTGAAAAAGAAAGGAATGAGCCGAATCCTAGTACGCGGCAACACAAGCACACATAAGATGGCCATATACACCTGCTCTAAATGCAATGCAACAAACAACAGTTTATATCTTTAAATTAAAGCATAGCAAACAACAGTGGAGCACTCAGACTCCGGTAACACGCTGGAAACCCAAGGATCCTAAATAGCAGCAATTGCTCAGAGAGTTATATAGGCAGTCTAAACACTCATCTTAGTAAGCAACACACAAGTTACTGTGTACCTGGTACAAAATCTGTATTCTGAACAAACAGAAGTAAGACCAGGAGTAAAGGCAAGGGGTAGACTCCTGACAGATATCTTTTCAAAAGATTGATCCATATAAGCATCTAAATCGATTATCGATTTATATTAAACTCACATGAAATACTTATGTTTCTAGTAAACATTTATTTGAAACAACATATTCACCTTATTGTTCATAGTTTATCTCAAGCCAATTACAAATTAATATGGTCTTATAGGAGTTCATTAATTTGAGTAATAGTTAAGTGTAAATTGTTGGTTTCTGAAGAATTTACTAAGCTAATATTAGTTAATAAATCTACATTAACTTTATGTGGCTAAGTTGGATAGAATTAATTAGTCAAAATTACTAAACTCATATGATGGTAATTAGGTCATTAACTAGTATTTTAAATAACATATCCTATGTTAAATCTAATAAACTTTATTAAGTATAATAACTCATTTAAATTATAATTATTTTATTTATATCATTTATAATCTATTTTTACATCTAAACATATCAAGGACTTTAAACTAGTTTCCTAGTATGATTATGTTATGTTGAAATGCCATAATTACTCCTATTTTATTAAATAAATTCCTAAAATCAAAATAAATAATTATTTATCTAAAAATTCATATTTTAAAATGTGAGCATATTATTTACATTTATTTCATATTTATTTTATTAGAATATATTTGCCTTAAATTCCGATATTTCATTTCCTATAAAAAACCAATGTGCACCCTAACTTTAGTAAATATATTCACTGGCTTAAACTTAGGTTCTTAAGCTCAAATTCATATGTAAACTCCCTAACTCATATATTTATATGTTTATAAGTTCATTTGGCCTAAACTAATTAGTTAATTATGGTTTTATTTTTCAATTACATGCAATCTGTATGGAAACAGGGGCACAAGTGTGACGACCAATCGGTTCACTCACAGTTGTCCATCAAGATGATCGGTTCTTGGCTAGTTCACCACCAATTTGTAAAGTAGACAAGTGGGTCTACTGTTCCGACAAGCTTCTGTATCCAACGGGGGTTGTTTGGTCACCAATTTAACCTTCGACATTGATGCTATAGTATTAACGCTATAATTGCTTCAAGTTTGTTTTGCGATTTTTCAATTTTCCTTTGTTTAATTCGACTCCTGACCTATTTTAATCATCTAAAACATGTTTATTCTATGTTGTTTCATCTAGTTTATACTTAGATTTATATTTTACAATTAAATCATAGATCATAACTCAAATCATCATCATCATCATCAAATTTCCTGCACTTATCAACACATACATACATGCATATACTCCAAGAGTTTTGTTTGATAATTTTACTTCAAACAAACATATCAATCTAACATGATCATACGTATACACATATCTCAACACACACATATATGCGAAAATGCAACAATTCTACTAAACCAACATAACATACCTATATACATGTTCATTTAGGTTTTCATGCATACTCATATGTATATTGATCAATACTTAAATATAAGTTTGTCTTTAGTAATTTACACTCATTAACATAATCAAGCATATTAATTATAATTACTTATTTACTTGGTCTAGCAAATAAACCCTAGTAATTCCTACTACTACTACTACTACTACTACTACATCAAGAGGTTGATGATGCTTCTAATGCTAATCCCAAATTTAATCGTCAGTGTTGTCTTCAAATTTCACCTAAGAATCAACTGAAGTAGAGATTATATTTTAGGGAAGAAATTGAATGTTTAAATGATGGAAAAAGATTGGATTTCCTTACCTATTAGAAGCTTGTCTTAATGAGGGATTATTGTAGTATTTTTGTGGGTTTTGGGAGATGTTTTTCAGAGGATTTTTGGAGAGGAAGGGCTTCTAAAGTTAGGAGAAGAATTAAGGTTTTCTAAGCATCCTTTTATATTAATTCATGTTATGTAATTTCTATTAAGGTTAAGGGCTTTTTGGTCATTTTGCTTGATTAATTGAGGGCATTTTGGTTTTTCTTCCTAGGTGTAAAAACCTTCAAGAGTTTGTTAAGGTCAATTTGGTCTTTTCAGTTGTTAGATTTTTCTAGACATTAGGATTTTATATCATGTATGAGGGTGCATGATGAGAACATAGTCTAATGGGCTTTTATGGGCTATGTGGGCTTTCTAGAAATGGGCTTGGTTAATGGACTTGAATTTTTAGATGATGAATTGGGTCTTAGGTTATGGGTTTTAGGCATTTAGAATTAGAAATTCAGAAGTAAGAAAGAAAATTAGCTAATTGGCATTAGAAATTAATTCTAAGAAATCTAATAAAAGGAAAATTAATATCTTACTCGAATTTAGAAGTTTAGGGACTTAGGAATTGAGATTTGGGTGAAAATATTTAGTTTTAAATTTCTAATATTTAAGGACTTAGAATTTATGCTTAAATGGCTAAATCGATGATTTAGGGGTTTACACTATTGAACTTGAAAAATATAATTTAGTTTAATCATTAGTAGTTGTCGAATAAATTCGAATTTGTTGAATTAGGTGATTGAAGTAGTTTAATGAGTTAAATTGAGTATTTATGGTATTAGAATCTCTATTTTTAATTAAATTCAAATACTAATTCAATTAGGTTAAACTATATAATTATATCCTATAATTTGCAAAATTCTATTAGCTAAATCATTTAAAATCAATCTCTAAAATGAATTTATATTAAAGTTCAAAATTACATGTATTTTCATAGTAATAGTCTAATAATAGATAATTAACTTAAATGAAAATTTGAGGTATTTCACAAGTCGTGCTGAAACTTGTGTACTCAAAACTTTTTCTAATCTTCGATAAAATCTTCACTAAAGTCACTCTAGTTTATTAATTCTTTAAGCTTAAGTAACACTTTGAAACCCTAAAATCAGAATTTTAATGAAATAAGCATCATTTTCTCAAAATATTCATAAAAATACATCATAAAAGCCTAAAATTTCCAATATAAGTAAAGGTAAATTATCACTTATCAATACCTCAAGAGGAAGTTCTTCAAGTTTCATTAGACTTTACACTCAATGTAACTAGAAGAGATAGAGGAAAGTTAGATGAAATGCAAGTAGAAATGTGTGTGTGTGTGTGTGTTGGGGGGGAGGGGGTGATGTTTGGTATGATTGTGGCATATAGTATATATGATTTGGAACGTGTGTGTTTTTGGGGTTAATTCAATGATTAGAAGGAGAAGCTTGGTTTATGAGGCGACATGCGTAACTGCAAGTGAGTTGACAATGGATATTAGTTGGTAATTATCCAGAGTTGATTGAGGTTGGATTAAGTAAGTCAAGGGCTGGAATTGGACGCTAATTATATGTCATGTTCTAAAACCTTTGAATTTTGAGGAAATTTAATTGATTCTAATATGGGTTGAGTGTTAAAGAGTAAGATTTAATAATCTCTTAAGCCTAAAGTGATTAGGATTACTTAAAGACCCTAAAAAGTGCAATGTGTGGTATGAGTAAGTGAATTAACTTATTTGATGTTTTGGGGCTGTTTATATTGGTGGAATAAATTTGTTTGTAGACAACATACAATGGGGTATGATGATGTAAATGGAATATGAATGTGTTATAAATTGATAATATCAAGTGGATGTATTTATATGGAAGGTTTAAGCTTGGTTATGGAGATCTAAACATAATATACGATTGGATAATTTAAGATAGAAAATTGTGCAGTTGGTGTAAATTGGTATGACTCTAAGTTATTGTAAATGCTTCAATATTAACTAGAAAGTTTATACAAATCATAATGAATATACGTTGGTTAGAGCACAGTAAGAAACTAGGAGATTAATAGATACTTAGATCGAATTGTTTGATAAATTTGGATTTTTATTTAGTAATAAGGCTAAAACGAAATTAATTTGTGACATGAATATGTTATATGTGAAATTAATAAATAATCCAATTTGAGTTATAAGAATGCATAGAATGCTTATAATTATTAATTGGTTTTGCATACATGTCAAACAACCCCTGTCTTATAAAACAATTCTAGTAAGATAAACTATGAAATTTTTCAAATTTGATGTATATCTAAAAACCTCATAAAAATAGATTTCTCCTGTTAAAATGATAGTTTATGATATGTTTTACTTAATATGCTTTAATGCACTGTATTGGTACAAAAAACATATCGAACTCAAATGATCTTAACAAAGGTATGATGTTCAATACCAAAGCGGATTTTATTAACCATGTAAAAACATTCCATGTGAAGCAATACTGTAACTTTCGGGTGGATGAATCGACAAAACCTCTATGGTCAGCTTATTGTATCAAATGAGATGTGGGCTGTAGACGGAGATTGCGTGCCTAAAAGAAAAATCTAGAGGGTCTCTTTGACATTACTAGATTGGAAGGACCTTACACATGCCTTCACCCTATGGGTGGTCAAGACCATTCTTAGATAGATTCCAATGTCCTAGCAAGAGAGTTCTTGATAATGGTTAGCAACGATGCAGATGCAAAAACAAGAGCACTACAGGGGCATGCACATGGTCTATTTGGACCTATCAACCTTAGTAGGACCAGGGTATAGATGGACAAATCAAGCTCAGTGCTACGAAGCGCACTTCTATCCTACTGGGGATGAATTGGAGTGGCTTGCACCAGCTAACTTCCCATTCTTAGTGTTTGATCCTATGACGACTCATGCAAAAGGTAAACTACAAATATACCGATTCCAGATGGAGATGGACATTAGGGGCTCTCTGGATTGGGTTATGTTTAGTGTCTGCCACTAGCAAGGTGACAATAGAAGATGATGCCCAGCTACAATGTTAACACAAATCGAGCTCTCCATGACATTGACTTCTAGGGTAGGTCGAACTCTAATTAGTAGCAGTCTCACATGATATATGTCACTTTGTGGCAAGTGCCATGTACGCTTTACTGTGATAGAAGAGGGTCCTGGTGTGGATCTAAGATATTTGAATTAGTATCGGCGCATCACATGTAGATATGTCTCCCATACAAGAGCATTGATTGGATACATGGTAAGATCTCGAACATTCAATTTGCTTGAAATGTTTTCCCATAGCATATTATCTTAAAATGGTTATTTTCTCAAATTTGTAGCTCATCACAATATGGGAGATTAGTCAATCACATAGTCTAGATCATACATGTGCCCTTGCGAATGAGTCAATGATAGTTGCGGAGGGAGGAGAATGAGATTGGGATGTACTTGCCTGAAGGTGGAAAAAAGGGGGAAGGGGGGAGCTTAGGCACCATATGAAGAGGAAGAAACTGATATAAATATAGAACCACATCATCCACAATGTCGAAGATCAAATAGGCCCGCGTAGGGCATCGAAGTTATCCTCAATAACAGCCTAACAACAATACCCCGTACAGGCATCATTTGAAGATTTACCTTCGGGTAGCTCATACCTAGCTGATCTTATGGCTAGTTCAATGTACAATCTTGCTGCATTTGTGACTTCATCATATAACCATCATCCATATGAGCCAATTGCAATTCCTCCATCACCCTATAGAGAGCAATCACTCCATATCGCATATGAGATTGATATGGGGAAAGGGGTAACATAGTTGGCACATTAGCAACCATAGTACAGTTTAGTTGCCCCTAGCGATTTTGAAGAAGGTTCTGGCAAAGGAACTAAGTAAAGGGGTGATTGTTGGAACAAAGGCAAGGACAAGGCGTTGATGTTTATGAGATTGAGAAAGACTTTTATCAGGCGTAGGAAGAAAAAGTAGATCGATTACACTTTTTATTTTCATATCTTGACTACTGTATCTGAGACTGATTCTAATTTATATCATTTGTGATGAAACACTTATTCATTTTAATGTATTTACATGGTTATAGTCAATTTGATTCGAAATGCTTGTATTATTATAATAAGTTTGGTTATGACTTCATTGGAGCTATTGTGCATTGGATGGCAAAATCTGATTAAAGTTGAAGTTTGATGTGTATCGTGTATGACACTTTAGATTCATTATTTGAATAATATTAAACAGGTTGGACTGGTGTTGGTGTTTGGATGAGCTAATGTTAGCTTTGGATGTGTTGTGATTGTGGTGATGTTGGATGTGTTAATAATGGTTTTAGATGTGTTGTATTAATTGTTGGATGCGTTGTGCCTGCTATTCGCTACTTATTGGAAACCAAAAAAGAAAAAAAATTATGCTTTTGGACGCATTCAGTGAATGCCTATGTGTTGAATTTATAAAAAAAATTAAAGCAGATTGCGTTTGAACTAATTAAATAAAAAAACCTGTCTGAATGCGCCCGCTGCAATTTAAAATATAAAATAAAATGCAAACGGATGCAATAGAATATATCCGACTTAATTTAATATATATAAGATCGACTCAAACGTATTCAATGGGTGCATTTTTAGTATTAATTTTCAAATGCACATACTGAATGTGTTTTTAGTGCATCATATACGAAATATGTTTTAAAAAAAAAGGGGTATTTTTGGATTAATTTTCAAAAGTACAGTACAACCGTACAAAAGCCGGTTAGAGCACGGATTTGGAATTGTTACTCGGAATCTGTCTCCTCCATTATTTCCAACGGTGGTTTTGATGAAAGTAGGAGAATCAAGTTGAATTGAACTTGAAAACCTAAGAGAGAGAAAAAAAAAATGGGGAAAGAAAGAGAGAAAGAATAAGAAGGTGACCCTTGAGCGTTGGAGGGTCGAGCCTACCGGTTCGTTTGGTTCCGTTTTTCTCTGTCGACGACTTTCTTAAAGTGCAATAATATATAAAAAAATAAAAAGGAAAATAGAAAATAGAAAATTTCATTTTTATAAAATGTATGATTGGTGGGAAAAGGAAAAGATTGTACTTTTTCAAGGAAAAAAAAAACCAAAAATATGGACTTTGAGACAAATAAAATATTTGAATGTTTGTTAGGTGTTATAATTTGGTTTTGATAAAATATGTATTAATGATTGTTAATATTGTTTATGACCGGAAATCAAGTTTAACATTTTTAGCAATAAAATTTAATTTATTTGAGTTAATTTTAAGAAAGAAGGAGACAGTAGCAAAGTGGATATGAGAGGAAATATTAGAATTTTTTATGAAGTAACAGCTCTCAGATAACACTTCAAAACACAGTTTGGAGAAAAATGCAACTATTAGACTATTCGAGGAAAACTTGAGAACCTACAATAATAGCACGAAAGTGTGTTCTTAACTCAAATGATTATAAAATGTTCTAGGTTTTGATTTAAAATTATGTTTTTTTGGTTTAATGAACGTCATGTACAAAGTTCTCTACTAAGTTGGACAATTATGTCGATGAGGATTAATAAATTTTACACAAGTATACTTGAAATGCTTTCATGTTTATTTAAGTTATTTTTTGCATATTTAATTTGGATTATTACAAAAGCTTTTCAAACCAAAGGTTAATTTTCTCTTATAGCTTGAGGGAAATTTAATAATTTAAATGCACGTTTGATGAAGATCACATTAAATACATGGTGTGCTTTATATGTATACCAACTTCAAGAAAATCAAATTACCAAAATACAAACAAGATAATTTTAATTACTTAATTACCAATACTAAATTGTATATATAATATGCGATTTATAGTTTTATAAAATAAGCACACTTTAAAGATGGGACCCAATGGAACTTCTACAATGCTAAATTACATCTTGAAAGTGTGATTCATATTTGTCCTTAGTCTATTGCATCTATCATATGTGATTCACCTTGGATCATGTGTCAAACAAGTGATTCACCAAAGTACTCAATTTGAGTTAATATATAAATCTATGTTATACATATGATTTATATATTAACATATGAGAGTCACATCTTAATTATATGACTCATATGCCAACAGTAGAATCATATCTATAGGACTTGAGTTTGCGTCAGTATTTTGGAAATTAATTATGTTACCACCCAAAATGATGTATGGTAGGAATTACTTTAAATTATCATGTCACGTTTGCATCTCATTATATGATAATCATCTTGAGCGTCAGAGGTCACAAAACTCTATATAACATTTGATTAATAATGCTAATTATGATATATATATATATATCACATACAAAAATAACTATGTAGTTTCAACTTCTATTAATCGATAGGATTGTAGAAAAAAATCAGTATTCCCTATCAAATAGTAATAGATAGCTTACATTTATATAAACTTGAGATCTTCCACTTGTCCTCTTAAAAGAATCTAACTCTACTTTGAGTCTTGCCTCATACATCCAACCCATTTGGTATTATCATTTGATCTAGGGCTTATTGTAAGTGATGATGGTGATACGAACAAGATGAGTCTAGAAGCAAAGCCACGATCAGAAATCTGCACTTTTGAAGCAGAAAGAAGTACTAAAGATGGGAAGAATGGGCTGGATGTCATTATACAGGTGGGCTTCTAATTAAAAGAATGCGGATGGAACTACACATAGATAATGCAACTATATATGGAACAAATGGCGCAACCTTACTTTGACACTCAGCCTACACAGCTTGGGATTTAGGACATGAGACAACAAAGTCGATAACCTTAACTGTTCTTATATTTCTTTCTGCATCATTGTTTTGGATATATATTGCATTTATTCAGTATTTGCACAGATTAAACAAGCTATTAGTGAACTTTTCATATATTCTTTCAATTATGAGTTTTTATCTTTTTGATACTAAAAGTGTTGATGCAAATTTGTTATAGTTGAAATGTTAGGAGTTTGCTCCTCAGTTTTATTTTTTATTTTTTATTTTTTAACCTCAAAACAGTGAAGATAGATTTCATTATTCGCCTGATGTAGTTTCTTCAAAACATAAATTTAAACCCAAAAGCAAAATCGTGTAAAATTGTATCTACAATGACTATTTCCATTACAACATCCAAGAGCGTTTTTCTTTTTCTTCCCTTCTTGGCCATTAATTTCATAAGAAACTGATTTGGCAAGCATAGTAGAAGAAACTGCTCCTTTACTTTGCTATAATTGTAATTTTATTATAGTCTTATTTCTTGTCAATGTCGTTACCACATTTATTTGATTGTAATAGCGATTCTATAAGAAATCCTTATTAAAAAAAATATAGAATAAATATTCATTTCTCAAACTTATTAATGACAATTCAATACTGGATTTTCAAAATATCCTAATTAAAAAGAAAAAATAAATAAAGAAAAATCCAATTACAGCTATTCTATTGCTCAGTGATAGGGATAGTCGTAAAGCACCGTACAATTAAGGAACGTGTAAGCAAATGTGTAAATTTTTTAAAGTATATTTCATCTCAAAATTTATGCAGCCATTGTAAATTTTTAATTCCATAAGTACAATATAACTATTTTTCGTTAAGATTTATACATATACATATACAAAAATTTGGAAACTTTTATTTAAAATATGTATTTAATCGTATGAAGAACGTGACCTTTTCAAATAGTTGCAATTTTCTAGAATTTAATTCAATATAAGCCTTGGCCCAAAAAAAAGAAAAAATCAATGTAAGTCTTCTTTTCCCCCAAAAAAATAACATAACTTTTACCTTCATTGCGCTCGTACATTCTGGAATATCCATTAATTATTTGGACCTTATATACATACATATATATATTATGTTTTAATTATTTTTATAATAGTTTATAGATATATATTGTTAATATGCTGATGTGATAATTTTCAAAATAAATTTGTTATTTTCACCAATATAAACTTTAAATGAATAATCTCGTCCATGTATGGTACCGATTTTTACTTAATTATAACGTATGGATGATTGTTCAACTTTTTATCTGAACATAGGATTATTGCCAGTTCATGATTTTAATTCCCAAATATCTTTTTATGCCATTAACTAATAAAAGAATAACTCATATTTGTCATTTTCCAAATAGTATGAGGCCAGTTTAGGTGTTAGTGCGAAAATTGACTAGTTTGACTTTTTCTTTTTATATATAAATCTTTTGTAGTATATATATAGGTATAAACACTCCATTTTTACCCACCGTGTCATAATTTCTTAAAATGGTCTTCGTTGTAAAATTAGAAATACAAAAAAATTAAAATAAAAAAAAGTTATATTGGAGTCCATGATGGTCATAGAATGTTACAATTGATTTTTCCTTATTTGAACCAATCATGAGAAATCTAAATTGCACATGTGATTATGAGTCTCCTCGGAAAAAGAAGGTTTTTGTAGAAAATAGGGGTTCTAAAGTAGGAACTCAATTAAATTCAAATTACACATTTTATAGACACCTATAGTATTGAGATAAATCAAACCCTAAAAATCATTTTAATTAATTAGCTTAATATTTTTCCACAATGTTAGAAGACAAACAGTGGCAAAAAAGTAAAATGATAAAGCACATACAAGATTTACGTGAAAAACCCAAATCGGAAAAAACCAAGGGCAGAGGAGAGAGAATTCATTATGTGTCGATAATGGAGTACAAAAGAGAGAGAGTAACAAAAAAACAAATCAAAATTCTCTCATTTTTTCACTCTCATATAAACCCTAACAAAACACATATTTATATGTATATATAGCTAGCAGACAATAAATGCCAAAATTATGTCTGACGGGTCACAAACTTCAACACATAAATAATACACCATGATATGAGATTGTAGGATCAAATGGTGCTCCAATCTAATTTGAAATAACTATTTTATGTATTTTCGAAGTTTAGAGCTAAGGCAAATAAGGAGCTAAGGCAAATAAGGAACTCGTAATTTTATTAAGTTATTTTTTCCTCTTCTAACATTTGCAATTTAGATTTTATCAATAACGTTAAGGGAAAATCATTTTGTTGTGTATGATTAAATTTGGACCAATTATTTGTCTAAAATGGGTCATGGGTTTAAATAGCTTGAGCTATTATAAGAGGAATTAATTCACCAAGGGAAGCATTTTAGCATTTTTCAAAGAGAGGTCTAAAACGCCACATTGCGTTCAACCGTTGGCTGTTGACTTTGTCAACTTCTTCTTCATTAGGCACAATTCCTGCACTAAAAAATGCAGAAAATAGATGTCCGAACAGCTTTATTCTTCATTATTTTTGACTCCGTTTTCTTTGCAAATTCCTCAACATAAAGATGAAATTGCAAAATACATATAAGGTCCATTGCACATATGCTTTTAAACCAATATCTCATCAAAGAAAAGGTCATTAAAATGGTCTTCAAAGAATTAAGAAAAGCATAAATAAACCATATATTAAACGGTTAACATTGGTGAAATTAGAGTTGTTTGGGTGCAAATTGAAGACAATCAAGGCTATATTTCTTACAATAAATAACGGGAAATACGTTTTGACTAACAATTTATTGCAAATTTGATAAAATCGTACAAAAAATGTTAAAGACCAGTTAATGAGCAAAAGACCCACGCTTGACCATGATTGTGAGCTTTCCCTTTTTATCCAAGCCCGACAAGTATAAAAGGGGATGTGGCGACTCATTTCGGATCATCCACAACAAAAGTCACTTAAAAAAAAAAAACAAAAATTCCAAGTTCTTGAGAAATTAGGGATTTTAAGTTGAAACTTCAATTTTGAAGTTTTCCCAGCACTTTCGATCGATTTGGGTGTTCAAGGAAGCATTCGGGGAAATTCATCTCTCAATTGAGAGTATTGGACCAGTTCGAAACCACTAGGAGCGCCTCCGATCAAGAACTGTCGTCGCACCGCTGAACTACCACCTTGGAACACCACCGCCAACAGCCTCTTAGTCCATACCGACAATTTCGGAGTGTTTGGTGCAGTCCAGATAATCATTTCGACATCACCCCCACCGTCGATAACCACCTCAACGGCCTGAATCGAACCCCGTCGGTTTCCCCTTTCTACCGCGACCCATTTCTCCGACCGGCCCCTCGCCGACCCGTGTCTGAAGTCCATAGTGTGCTTTTGTGCATTCCAATGTCGCGTCCATTCCCTGGTAAGTTTCGCGGTTCTTTTTCTGTTTCTTTTTTTTTTTTGTTTTGTTTTATAAAATAGAAGTAATAAGAAAAAAAAAAAAACAAAAACAAAAGAGGACAATAATGTGAGGATAAACATAAATAGAAATTAAGGTGCGTGTATATGTATATAAATGAAAGTATTGTACATAATAATGAAATGAAAATTAATAAATAAATTGTTTTGTACATTAGAAAAGCATTATTTTCCTAAATTAAAAAATGATTAATTTGGTAGTCTATAGGGTCTTTGTCACATGAAAAGTGCATTTTTACTAAAATAATAAAATTTAATATACTTGAAGTGAGAAGAATTTCAAAAGAAAACTAAATTTTTTTAAAAGAACTACATATTGCTATATCTCAACTAAATTTCATAAATTTTTTTAAAATTTATGAAATGATTGCCAATTAGATAAATATTTACAATAATTTTTTTGAAACACTTACGGTACGATTTAAAAATTAAAAAAAAATTATTGTAAATATTTATCTAATTGGCAATCATTTCATAAATTTTACTAACTTGTAAATACATATGAGATTGATGTAAATTTATCTTGCACATGCTATTACAATTAATTGTAAAATTGTAATTCTTGTAAACATTTCTAAATCAACATGTTTTAGAGCATTAAAGGAATTAATTTTAATTTATAAACTTAAAGGTGGCAACCGTTTTGTTTTAATAGGGTAGCCCCAGACTCATGAAATCTTTGGTTTTAAAAAATTGGTTTTGAGTAAATTTTATTGTAGATTAGTAGCTAAGTTAGGATCAAACAACTCATTGATTCTAATTATTATTTTTTTCGATTTTGATCTTGTGACAACTTCTTAAAGTTTTTACAAAATTCGAATTTATTTAATTCATAGTCGATGATTCATATTAAATGTGTTTGGATTTAATACGGATAAAATTAAAAGAAATAAAACTAAAAATAAAAAATCCAGTCTCAACAATAGGTACGGTTGGATTTTAACATATGATGTTACTTGAAAACAACCTGTGTTCATGTTTTTGGAACCATTTATAGACCCAAAGGGTCCATGAAACTATTCATGAGTAAAAAGAATGACCTGCACCCGCAAATCATTATGAATTTATTATAATCTAATTCTGACTTAGTTGAATGACTTCCCTCTATCTTGCTTTTTCATCTTATTCCAGGAGCAACAGAAATATATTATCAAGTAAGGAGCCATGCACTCATAAATTCGGATATTAGCAATAAAGGCAACTCAAACAATAGGACTAACAACAACTCATTGCAGAGAATTAACAAAGAGAGACAGACAATCAACAACAATGTTGCAACAAGGAGGGTTGTACCTAAATCTCGGAGTATTAATGTCAGATGGCCATCTTATGAAGACGATGAAGACTATATTGTTTTTAGCTTAAGCGGTGATGGTGAAATCCTAAATCAGCCAAGCGATGTAAAGTTAGAAATAAGCAAAAAACATGATAGCACCAGCAATAGGTCTACTAATCAAAAGGTAAATCATAAACAAGGATTGACAATAATTAAAAAAAAAACTTCCTTCAAAAATAACGAAAAGTATTCATATTCATCTTTTACTTTTATCATTTGTTTGTTAAATAGCTTGTTTTTAGTGAGAATTCGCAACCAGTTTATAATAATAGTCATAAACAATCAAACAGAGAAGAGATAAGAACAACATATGGGAATTTTATGGCCTCTAACAAAATGGTAAAATAACTATATAACACTAACCTTAATCTAATTGCTGCTTGACAAAAGGTTTAGTGTCTATTAAAATTTTGCTACATATAACCATTCTTGCAGGATGAAGGAAACGAAGATAGTATTTTTCAAGAAATAGAGTCATCTAACAGCAATACTGCCAGAATGGGACTCCAAGTCCATGATAGTGAAACCTGCAATATTGATTCAAATCAATTCCTTGAGTTAGACATCAGCACTAGTACGAGAAGTTCTTTTGCATTTCCTATGTAAGCTAAATCTATCTTTCTGAAGATCCAATATTTAAGCATAAATTCTAACTATCACTTCATTAATGATATTTATATCATAACGAAGATAAAATTCTGCTTGCACCTATGCAGATTGCATTGTGATTGGATTGGAAGTCCGGTGCAAATGCCTAAAGCAGAAGACCTACAATTAAGGAGTCACAAGACCCCTTGTGTTAGATTGACTTGTTGTAGATTTTGAAGAATCTATACCTTCTCCATTGTGGTAGATTGACATGCTGTAAATTCTGAAGAATCTCTACTCTTTTGCTTCTTATTGTACCTGATAGTCATGAAACAATGTAACCCATGGATATAACTTAATTCACTGGCTATTCTGATGAAATTTTTATTACTTTCTCATTATATGGAATGATACAATATGAAGTGCTGATTGAGCAAAATAATAACTATGAAAAAAGAAAAATGAGAAAAAGAAGCCTGGAAAGGAAGAGAGTTCAGCTCTAAAATGGTTCAATGATCATAACCAATGCTTTACATAATATAAGTTTACATTATTTGACTTAACACACATTTTGAACGCGTGAGTTGAGCTTAAAACAACAGATGTACAGCTACAAGGAAAGAAATTATGTTCTTTAGACCCTACAAATTAACAAGCAACTCATGAAAAAGCAAATTACAATTGACACATTAGCATCCACTCAGTTGTTGATATATAGTTATTGGACAATATATACATGGCTGAAGTGAAATATAAAATACACAAACAAGAAGATGCTAGTATGCTTCTAAGCATGTCATCTCAATAGTCAATTGAGCTTACTACAAAGCAAATCCATCAGAGCTTTGTGAGCTTAACATCAAGTACATTGTCATCATCGGTACATGCAGTACCATAACAAAAGATTGAAGGTGTAATCTTGCTTTGGTAGCAAGGCGTAACGATTCTTCATCTTGCTTTTCTTTTGCATTGGCAATTGCAGAAATATAAGCTAATCTTGCTTCTTCCATTTCCAGCATTTTCTTGCTATCTAAATCTACCTATGAATACAACATATGGATAATCAGTTGCCATGCAGAGCCATATATTGCTCAAGTCAAAGCAGTACACTCATAATACTCAAGATGGTAACATCCCAGGTTATTTGTTTCTACCAAAAGAATTGTCCCGATGATTTTTTGGTAACTTCTTCAAGGACAAAAACTTTGTTCTTTTTAAATCATGATAATGCATTCAATAATTTTTTGATTCAATGACTCAAAATTCCATAAAGACAAAGAAATCAAGATCTATGCCTAAGAAAATAGGGTAAATTTAATCATAAAGCCATATAAAAGAACCTTAAATAGCATTGCAAAGAAAAAAAAAAAAAAAACGAAATTGGGAGGGGGAAAGGAAGGTGGTTTATGTTGGTTTTTCTCCTGAAATCTTGGAAACAACCGAGTGAGTTGGCAAAAAATGTGGTCCAACAAATTCACATTATCTTAGGAAGTGGGATTGCATCTCAACTACCCACGTTTTTAGATCCTCAAATGCACATTCAGTTTTGCTCTTTGATGGACAGAGCATATAAAGGGAATGGTGCATCTTCGGTTGGTCCCTAAGACCACTCTTCAATTCAATTTTCGAATACGCCATCTGTGAGTGAAGAGTAAGGTTTTAGAAGTATCAAAACCGAATTCCATATTTAGAAAAAATAAAAATTCACAGAAGTAAAACCCAATTGAGAGTGTTCATTCATATTCATGGCAATGGCTAGAGGTACGTTATGTGATTGCTTTCCGCTTCCATTTTTGATTCATTTGTGTTCATTAGGATTACTGAACATGTTTAGAATAATTTACACTAATGTCGGTTTTTCTCCAGAAATCTCGTAAACAACCGAGTGAGTTGGCAAAAAATGTGGTTCAACAAATTCGCATCATCTCAGGAAGTGGGATTGCATCTCAACTACCCACGTTTTTAGCTCTTCAAATACACATTCAGTTTTGCTCTTTGATGGACAGAGCATATAAAGGGAATGGTGCATCTTCGGTTGGTCCCTAACACCACTCTTCAATTCAATTTTCGAATATGACATCTGTGAGTGAAGAGTAAGGTTTTAGAAGTATCAAAACCGAATTCCATATTTTGAAAAAACAAAAATTCACAGAAGTAAAACCCAATTGAGAGTGTTCATTCATATTCATGGCAATGGCTGGAGGTATGTTATGTGATTGCTTTCCGCTTCCATTTTTGATTCATTTGGATTACTGAACATGTTTAGAATAATTTATACTAATGTCGGTTTTTCTCCTGAAATCTCGTAAACAACCGAGTGAGTTGGCAAAAAATGTGGTTCAACAAATTCGCATCATCTCAGGAAGTGGGATTGCATGTCAACTAGCCACGTTTTTAGCTCCTCAAATGCACATTCAGTTTTGCTCTTTGATGGATAGAGCATATAAATGGAATGGTGCATCTTCGGTTGGTCCCTAACACCACTCTTCAATTCAGTTTTCGAATACGCCATCTATGAGTGAAGAGTAAGGTTTTAGAAGTATCAAAACCGAATTCCATATTTAGAAAAAACAAAAATTCACAGAAGTAAAACCCAATTGAGAGTGTTCATTCATATTCATGGCAATGGCTGGAGGTACGTTATGTGATTGCTTTCCGCTTCCGTTTTTGATTCATTTGTGTTCATTTGGATTGCTGAACATGTTTAGAATAATTTACACTAATGTCGGTTTTTCTCCTGAAATCTCGCAAAAAATCGAGTGAGTTGGCAAAAAATGTGGTCCAACAAATTCTCATCATATCAGGAAGTGGGATTGCATCTCAACTACCCACGTTTTTAGCTCCTAAATGCACATTTAGTTTTGCTCTTTGATGGACAGAGCATATAGTGCATCTTCGGTTGGTCCCTAACACCACTCTTCAATTCAATTTTCAAATACGCCATCTGTGAGTGAAGAGTAAGGTTTTAGAAGTATCAAAACCGAATTCTATATTTAGAAAAAACAAAAATTCACAGAAGTAAAACCCAATTGAGAGTGTTCATTCATATTCATGGCAATGGCTGGAGGTACATTATGTGATTGCTTTTCACTTCCGTTTTTGATTCATTTGTGTTCATTTGGATTGCTGAACATGTTTAGAATAATTTATACCATCATTTGGTATAAGAGCTTCTAAATTGCCTCTGTCTTGCTCCGTTTTTTGTGGGTTTATTTTCTGGTATATGGAGATGAGTTTCTGTCTTTTTTGGGTTTCAGTTTTTGTTTTGGGTGTGTAAAAAAGGACGGATCCGAAACGATCATGAGGTTGAAGACAATATGAATATATATGTGTATGTATACGCTTTATATATGTTTCGAATAAATAAATAAATAAATTTTTGAAGTGGGTCAAACTGACCCGTCGGGAGGTTGAAGACGACTGTATGTGTTTTTTATTTTTTAACTTACCAGCTCGCTTTTGTGGATTTTGATTTAAAGGCACATAATTTAATATGCATGTGGCTAAAAAAGATTTCCACGTCAATTGTTTATGACCAAGGACATAAACATATATATAAATATATATATATATATATATAATGCAAATGATGAAAGTCTGCTGCACCTTTTTGAAAACCAATGGACTAAGCTGGTTTGCCTTGGAAATCTGGAAACAGAGTTTGGAATTCTCCCTGCTTTATCCTTTTGTATTATTATTATTATTATTATTATTATTATTATTATGGTACAACCAGAACCCAGCATCACGAGATGACATATGAATATCATTACGATGGAGATTTGTTTAACGGCACAAGAATCCAAAATGGATACTTTATGTATTAAGCTAACCATATATTTCATAAAGTCAGAAATTAATGTACCTAGTTTGATCGAGGAAAAATTATGTTCCATAAGTTTGTGTTTATTTTATATATAATTAATTTCTGCTGCTTATTAAAGTAAATTAATTCTTGTTGGCTTTCTATGATTTTGATTATTAATGTTATATGGTTATATTGTTTAGTTGTGTATAATTGAGGTTTATTATTATACATCAAATGTTGATTAAATAATATAAGTATGTTAAAATTGAAATCGTAGGATATTGCTTATAGTTTATGCAATAATTGAGCCTAAGAATTTAGTTAATGTTTAAGTGATTTATATAATTTCGATTAATTAGAGAGTAGTCATAGCATCTTTAATTAATTAAAATTATATATCAAGGATGATTTAAGATCATATATGGAAATTAAACATTATTTGTAATTAATTATATGCAATGTAATAGATCTTATCCTACAAGAATTTTTGTTATATTGCGTATAATTAATCAGGACAAAATATCAAATTATATTTTCTAATTTACCCACATGGATTAGGAAAAGGAACATAATTTCATAGTTTTATCATAAATTTAAGAATGAATCTAATTGAATTAGAACTTTAGCCCACAGGCAAGTTTTATGTCACTAGATTCATATTTTTCATGATTTTACATTGGTAGAACATGTCATATAATTTGTTAGCCTCAAATTTTGTAACATAAGCATGAATGTTTAATTTAATGCAGTTTTTCAGCCTGGTAATTTCTCTGATATGAAATGTGATGTTTTCGAGCTCAAAGGGGACAACTACAAAGTGTGGAAGGAGAGAGTTCTCCTTCATTTAGGATGGATGGACATTAATTATGCCATAAGGAAGGAAGAGCCCCTTGCTATAACTGAAATAAGCACTCTAGATGCAATAAGTCTTTATGAAAAATGGGAGCGATCTAATCGCTTATCAGTTATGTTCATAAAGACTAAAATTTCTACTGGTATAAGGGGCTCCGTCGATCAATATCAAAGGGTCCAAGATTTGCTGAAGGCCATTGATGAGCAGTTTGCCACTTCAGATAAAGCAATGGCCAGCACCATAATTATAGAGCTTTCGACTCTGAGGCTCGTCGGCATTAAGGGTGTACGTGATCATATCATGCGCATGAAGGACATTGCGGCTCAATTAAAGGCATTTGAAGTTGAGTTGTCGGAATCCTTCCTAGTTCACTACATTCTTTGCACTTTACCTCAGCAGTATGGCCCATTTAAGATATTTTACAACACACATAAGGATAAATGGTCAATTAATGAGTTGTTGACCATGTGTGTTCAGGAAGAGGGCAGACTGCTTATGGAGGAAAAGGAAAAGGAAAGGGTAAGGGTGAACTTTACTACTCATGGAAGGAGCAAGAAGAATGATCAAGCCAAAGATAAAGAGAAAAGGAAAATCCCTCCTGTAAAGAACAAAAAGAAGGAGGCTGTGTGTTTCTTCTGTAAAAAGAAGGGACACATGAAGAAACAATGCTCCAAGATCATGTAGTGGCTTGATAAGTAAGGTACTCGACTTTCACTTGTTTGATATGAATCCAATACGATTGATGTTAATCATAACACATGGTGGATTGATTCTGGTTCTACAATCCATGTGACCAATTCATTGCAGGATTTAGTAGACCTGCAAAAGCCAGTGGGAAGTGAGTGTAGTATCTATTTAGGCAACAATATGCCCTCGCATATGGAGGCTATTGGCATGTGCAGATTGGTTTTAAGTAGTGGTTTCATTTTAAATTAAAAAAAGACCTTTTATATTCCCAGTTTTTCTAGGAATTTGATTTTAGTTTCCGGACTTGTATCAGTTGGCTATTCCTTTAACTTTTCAAACTTCGGATTTAATTTATTTTATAAATATGGTGTTATTGGATATGGTACTTTGTCTGATGGTCTTTTTCTCCTTAATTTGCAAAACAGTGACAACCATACCACTATGCACGTTCATAAAAACGTTGGTACAAAACGATGTGTTATGAATGAAGAGTCTTCTATGTTGTGGCATCGGAGATTGGGACATATCTCCATTGATAGAATTAAAAGGCTGGTGAATGATGGGGTACTTAGTACTCTAGACTTTACTGACTTTGAGACTTGTATAGATTGCATTAAGGGTAAGCAGACCAATAAGTCAAAAAAAGGTGCTAAGAGAAGCTCTGAATGATTGGAAATCATACATACGGACATTTGTAGTCCAGACATGGATGCATACCGTGATAAGTACTTCATCTCTTTCATAGATGATTACTCGCGATACATGTATCTCTATGCTTAATGGTAAGAATGAAGCACTAGATGCTTTTAAGGTGTTTAAAGCGGAAGTAGAGAAACAATGCGGCAAACAAATTAAGATCGTGAGATCGGATAGAGGTAAAGAATACTATGGTAGATACACCGAGAATGGACAAGCACATGGTCCATTTGCGAGGTTTCTTCAAGAGAATGTGATTGTTACCCAATACAGTTTGCCTGGTCCTCCGGACCAAAATGGAGTAGCTGAAAGGAGAAACCAAACATTATTGGACATGGTGCGATTGATAGCTCCAAACTTCCCGAGTCTTTGTGGACTGAATCTCTTAAGACGGCTGTGTACATATTGAATCGAGTTCTAACCAAGGCTGTCCCAAAGACACCTTTTGAGTTATTCAAAGGTTGGAAACCAAGTTTGCGACATGTACGCATTTGGGGATGTCCGTCTGAAGTAAGAGTCTATAATCAACGAGAAAAGAAGTTGGACCCAAGGACCATAAGTGGATATTTTGTTGGATATGCCGAAAGGTCTGAGGGATACAGATTTTATTGTCTATCTCATAGCATTAGGTTTGTGGAATCAAGGAATGTAAAATTTCTTGAAAATGACTTGATAAGTGGGAGCGATCGATCCCTCGACGTTGTTCCTGAGAAAGATCATTCAGATGCTCAGTATGACACTTCAAGTAATGGACTGATCATTGTTGTTAACAACACGCCTCAAGTACAAACGCATGTTGAAGAACCTGTTCTAGAAGCACCACAAGCTGTTGATCCTGATCCTATAGATGCTGAAGTTCAACAGATCCCTGAAGTTGTTGAATAGCCTGCCGAACTACATGATCCTGCTTCTCAGGAGAATGTTGATGCAGCATTAAGAAGATCTACTAGAGTAAGAAAATCGGCAATTCCTAATGACTATGTTATGTTACAAGAGTCTGACTACAATATTAGAGCTGAAAATGATCTTGAAACGTTTTTACAGGCCATGAGTTCTGAGGTTTCAAACTTGTGGTACAATGCCATGAAAGATGAGATGGATTCGATGGCATCTAATGGAGTCTAGGATCTTGTCAAGTTGCCTAATGGCGTAAAAGCCATTGGATGTAAATGGGTCTTTAAAACAAAGAAAGACTCACAAGGCAACATTGAAAGACATAAGACAAGATTTATGGCCAAAGAATTCACTCAAAGGAAAGGGATCGACTACATAGAGACTTTCTCTCCTATATCTAAGAAGGATTCTCTTCGTGTGATCATGGCATTGGTTGCTCATTTTGATTTGGATTTACATCAAATGGATGTGAAAACGACCTTCCTAAATGGTGATCTAGAGGAAGAGGTTTATATGAAACAACCTGAAGGATTCTCCTCTAGTGATGGTGAGCACTTGGTTTGTAAGCTTAATAAATCCATATATGGATTAAAACAAGCTTCCCGTTAATGGTATTTGAAATTTCATGACGTTATTACTTCATTTGGTTTCGAAGAGAACATCATGGATCAATGCATATACTAGAAGGTCAGTGGGAGCAAGATTTGTTTTCTTGTGTTATATGTGGATGATATTTTGCTTGCAACCAATGATAGGGGTTTGCTATATGAAGTGAAACAATTCCTCCCAAAAAACTTTGATATGAAGGATATGGGTAAGGCATCTTATGTTATTGGCATTAAGATCCACAAAGAAAGATCTCGAGGCATTTTAGGTTTGTCTCAAGAGACCTATATCAACAAAGTTTTAGAGAGATTTCGAATAAAGGATTGTTCGCTGAGTGTAGCACTCATTGTGAAGGGTGATAGATTCAGCCTAATCCAATGTCCCAAAAATGAGCTCGAGCGAGAACAGATGAAAACCATTCCATATGCTTCAGCCATTGGAAGCCTAATGCATGCTCAGGTCTGTACTAGACCTGACATTGCATTTGTTGTCAGGATGTTAGGGAGATATCAGAGTAACTAGGTGTTGGACCACTGGGAGCTGCAAAGAAGGTGATGAGATACCTTTAAGGAACAAAGGATTACATGCTCATGTATAGATGGACCAACAGTTTGGAGGTGATTGGTTACTCTAATGCAGACTTCGCTGGTTGTGTTGATTCACGCAAATCAACATCTAGCTATATCTTCATGCTGGCCAGTAGATCTATATCTTGGAGGAGTGCAAAGCAGACATTGATTGCTACTTTCACTATAGAGGCCGAGTTCGTATCTTGCTTTGAGGCTACCTCGCATGGTGTATGGTTGAAGAGCTTCATGTCTGGACTTAGAATAATTGACTCAGTTTCTAGGCCATTGAGATTGTACTGTGACAACTCAGCTGCTGTGTTTATGGCTAAGAACAACAAGAGTGGTAATCATAGTAAGCATATCGACATTAAATACTTAGCCATTAGAGAACGTGTTAAGGAAAAGAAAGTGGTCATTGAACACGTTAGCATTGAGTTGATGATGCTGATCCTTTGACTACAGGCATGTCACCAAAGAATTTCAAGGATCATGTAGTGAGAATGGGACTTGGTTCCATGATGTAAATATTCATTGTACGTACATTTGTTATTTTTAAATGAAACTCTTATTCAGTTGATGTTTTCTTATTTGGTTTCGTGCACATACATGTTTGTTTATTAATTTTGAGAAAAATATGACTAAAGTTTGGACCTTGAATAAACATAGGGTTTATTCATTAAGTCGTATGGGCTTGAGAGGCATAATGCATTGTCATACATGGAAGATAATACTCGTTATTAGAGAACCTATCACCATGATTCATGTATTTTGTTTCTCATTAAGGTGAATGATGGAATGTATGGACCAAGTGGGAGAATGTTGGTTTTTCTCCTCTGAAATCTCGAAAACAATCGAGTGAGTTAGCCAAAAATGTGGTCCAACAATCTCAGGAAGTGGGATTACATCTCAACTACCCACGTTTTTAGCCCCTCAAATGTACATTCAGTTTTGCTCTTTGATGGATAGAGCATATAAAGGGAATGGTGCATCTTTGGTTGGTTCCTAACACCACTCTTCAATTCAGTTTTTGGATACGCCATCTGTGAGTGAAGAGTAAGGTTTTAGAAGTATCAAAACCGAATTCCATATTTAGAAAAAACAAAAATTTACAGAAGTCAAACCCAATTGAGAGTGTTTATTCATATTCATTGCAATGACTGGAGGTACGTTATGTGATTGCTTTCCGCTTCCGTTTTTGATTCTTTTGTATTCATTTGAATTGCTGAACATGTTTAGAATAATTTATACTATCGGTTTCTAGAACTTATTGTAGAAGGAATATCCTCCATATAGTATGGTGTTACATCATAATCTCTAGAATATTCAGAAACCTCATTCTTTCCCAAGCCATCAAATAACACCATAAAGGATGAAACCTCGCCATGCATGGAATCTACCTCCTCCTGGAGCTTCTCCACTTTTTGGGTAGAAGTCAAACTTCTCAACGTATCTTTTCTAAACTAGCTTCTCTGTCTGCAAGCTTAATTTGAGAAGGACAAACCAAAGCCATTGATGGAATAATGAGGTGGATACTAAGGGAGGGAAAGATCACAAATGATTACTTGCATTGCCCATGAAACTTTAAAAGGAAAGTGTGGTTAATGAAACTCTCCTATACCAATAAAAAGATATTTTTATGCAGCTGACATGAATGAAAAGAAAATGTATTTTGTAGTTCACTTTTCAATATCGATGAATCATGAAGAAAACTCAAAAAGAGAACTCGTTGTAATCTCTAATGAAAAACTTTATGATACGTGACAGTCTATATACCAAGATTATGGAGCTATAAATAGTATAGCTAATAACTGTACCCTTTGCATCAGATAGTTGTAGTTGAATAGACTTGATCATAGTCTTTTTCCTTAGCTTCATGCTTTAGTTCATCAAGCTCTGCATTAATGGAGTTAATCTGATTCTTCACAATTTCAGTTGATTTGAAAAGTTCATCTTTCTCCAACAGTTGCCTTTGAAGATCTTCCACTTGTCCTCTAAAAAGAATCAATTCTTCTTTTCCCTTTTCAGTAGCTATGCCCCTCGACGACAACGTTGAGAAATTCTCAGGATCTAGAATGTTGTTGCACCCATTTTTCCTTTGTTCTTTTTCTCCAGGGTCTTTTTTTTTCTTATTGGGAGTGGACTGAACTGCATTTCTTCCTTTTGGTTCCACTCCCTTCTTAGATTAGATTTTCAAATTAAAGATGAAACCTTTCTTCAGTAACATAAGCTAAAAATGACTATATCACCTATTGCATAATTAAAACTACAAACAGAGAAATTTAGAAGAGATAGCTGGTAAGTATGAATAGCATAAAGCGACATGATAAAACAGTAGGATATCAAGGATTTATTACTCATACAGCTAATGTGTTCCTAAGATAAAATTTACTCAAATTAGAATTTAGTTAAGATCCATGAGAATGGCACCAATAAGAGGGGATTAGGTCTTATCTCTTATCTGTAACTTTTAAGGAAAATCTTGGATTTAACTTTACTCAATATCATATTAAAATAACAGTCGGTTTGTCCCAATAATCCAAATACCAAATTTTTTTTGAAGTTATCATATCATCAACTGAACTGACATGGGTGTTATGGACAAGGTTCCTCTCTATTTCTTCATGTTATTTTCACTGGTCCAAACTTTGATATATGATTAGTACTTCTTCAAAGAGAGACTTTTCAACTGTGAAGAGGGCTGAGGTAAAAGACAAATTGAATTGCCACAGCATAGTTGCTTGTCCAGCAGAAGGAAATGCGGATGGATCACACCTCATTTGTAATGATAGTATTAAAGTTGGATGCACTTTATCATTTTTCTCTAGCATTGAATGGTCTAATGGTGTTTCTAGAGTCAAGAAATAGCTCGTTGACTTTAAACAGCTTTCTTTGACTGTCTTACACTTATCTAATGCTATATTATGAATACATTAAACCTCTTTGTAGATTAGGAAATATTCTTTTGGTAGAATTAGCTAGACACAAACCATCTGAATGACTTAAATCATTATAGATCAAGGGTCGTTCAGGCAGGCATGTCATACTGTTATTGAACTAGGTCAAACAAACAGACTTGACAGGAACAACAAAGTCAAAGGGATGACGATCCTAGCAAGTTGCAGCTATGTTACATTTGAGGTATAGTTTATGTCAGTGTAAAAAGCACATGAAAATTAAATAGACATCACAAAATCAAGGCAATTTTCACTTCATTAGTGTTGCCATTCTCATGTTGTGTTAAAAATTATCATTCCTCCTCATAACCATGCTTAAAGTTAATTAGCCCCAGCCCGACTAATCTTTCAATAGTAGCATAACACAAGCAATTAGAGAATGAACATAAATGCACGACATAAATCCCCCATGTGGCCTAAATGCTTTCTAAATAACATATTAGAAAATGATACCGATGGTTCTACTATTGATAGAGTTAACAAAACTATGAATGATCATATAGAATCTAACCTTTCTATATAATGACTCCCTGGAGGGCGTTTTAGTATACACGATGGAACCCCGATGCATGAATGAGCTGCATGCTTTCCGCTCCTAACACACATTCAAAATGTAAACATATCTCACAACTAAAACAATTGAAAATACTAAATACAGAAAATCAAATTTGCACCAAGTCACTTATCTCATAAAATAAGAAATATTTTAAAGATTAACAATCTATTTCCCAAATATTTGGGAACTTCTAGGTTTAGCAAGCAAGCCTTACCCATGAACCAATCATCAAAATGATTATAGGAGTGGTCCGATTATGATGGCAGTAACATATAATTTTCCTATAACTTACACACTTTTCATGTGGTTCTTAAAGGACTAACATTTTGAGTAAAAAGCCCTAATGGCTTGTTTGGTATGTAGAAATAGATTGGAATGGAGTCGCGATCCAGCTTCAATTCCATTTCTTATTTTTGGAAGCATCATGAGAAGGCAGAATTGCTATTCCTTGGAATCGACGATTCCAACTTTAAGGTAGAATTTGATTCGGCCTTTGAGAAGATGAAATCGCGATTCCATTCTCTCATTCTATTGAGAATTTTTACTTAAATTACCTTTTCATCCTATATAAATTTATTATCTTATTTTTTATAAAGGGTATTTTAGTAAATTCTAATATAAACTAAATCATATTAATTCCATTCCGTATTTGTGTCTAAACAAAGGAATAGATTTGTCATCTCTTTATTGATTCTATTCCATTTCATTCCTTCGATTCTAATCCATTTCATTTCGAACGATTCTCGTGTACCAAATGTGACATAAATTCCCCCAAAATTTACACCAAACACATCAGAGAGAGATGGAGAGTATACAATGAGAGGTTCAATGAGTTTGAACATCTTGACAAGTTCATTACAAAATTCATGACTAAGATCGCCACCACCATCACCAGTACCACACTATCAATACCAAGTTGGTCGTGAGTCAAAAACTCCAAGCTGCTAATATTGTTATTGATATCACTGGGAAGCTAGGATTCCGGATCTCCAAGGGTTGAATTATCTCCCAAATCCACCATGTTTTGTGACTCAAACATCGGCAAAACCTTCAGCACCAAATGCCCCAGATCCTAAGGTTTAATTGAAGGGGGAAGAGAGAGAGAGAGTAGTTGTTTTTCATTTTCATTTTCTTTCAAGTGAAGTAACATTTCGAAGTAAGAAGCAAAATGACTAAATTATCCTTGTTGTTTAGGCTTGAAAAGGGGTTGGTATACGTTGCTTTCTCGATTTTGTCCTCCGAATGTCAAACGGCCACGACCTGTTTTTGAATTTCTTTCACTTTTCTTTCTTTCGTTTTCTTGACTTTACTTTCTGTCCAACTCCAACAGTGACTACAATACCTTGAGAACATCCACATTCATAGTGTCATTTACAAGGTTTTTTAGGTGCCACATTAGTATCTAAAAAAATTATTCTTTTAAAAGATCTCACCATTTTATATGTAAGATCCTTCACATAATTTTTTTCATTTCTTTTTATACTTTTATGGATACTATTTATTTTTATAAAATAATAATAAAATATTTCCAAGGAACTACTTTTTGGGATTCTTCGCACAGGATCCTAAAAAGTTAAAGGAATTCTCCACGTCCGTAAGGACCTAAAAAGGTGAGATCTTTCACCTAGGAACCTATGTCAAGACTTGGATGTGGATAGCCTGATAAAACTTGCTGATAGCTCAAGAGGATTTCCATTTATAGCTTCATCCAAACGGACACCGTTTCACAGAGACGACAATCTACATGGAAATATAATATAAAAGTTTGATCTCTTCAATCACAACTAAATGACTCGTTTTAGCTTTTAGTATCAGGAATATATATATATATATATATATATCCTATATTAGATGTCCCAAGCAAATTCACTATAGAAGAATCAACCTAAAGAACTTTGGATCTTAACAAATCAGGTCTTAGAATGCCTCAACCTACATAAGTTTCACTTGCGACCACAATAAAATTATAAGAGAGTTAATGTCAGTTGTTATATGAATGTGGCATGCATATCTCGAGGTTTGGATCCATAATGAAGTAGAAAAGCGGATAAACTCAAATTTGACAAGTATCTTCAAATAGTTTAGGAATAAGATAGATATGATGAGCACATCTTCTAGATTTGAACAATTCTAGTAATTGTTATGTTGATTGACAGTAGCTAGCAAGTCAATTTATTTGCTGAAAATAAAAATAAATAGGCAACCGCAATAAATAAGTAAGGACAACAGGCAATTGAACAAATGTAAAGCAAGGCAAATCGATGCAGCCTCATAAGACTTGTCTAAGACCATCTAAAGTTGTTATGGGCTCAAAAAAGGTTAGATTATGAATGAAATAGCCCCGTCTAAGACTCAATAGGTTGATATATGGCTCAAAGGGATTGAGTTGGGATAGGGAACCATAACTCAAATTGCATATAAATAGTATGGTTAATAATTTGTATTAACAAGTCGTTTATTAAATTGGTGTTGAATTTGAATTGGTATGTATCTATAAGGGTTTGTTTTTTTTTTTTTTAAGGCCAAATAAGGGTTTGTTTATTTCACCATTTCTAGGTCATTTTGGTAACAAAATTTTGTCATATTTATATAGATGTCTATCAAAAAAACAAATACTGGTAAAAACCGATATTTTTTCTCATAAACTGACCAAACAGAACTGATACTGATATGATATATAAGTTATAGATTGTAGTTCAATACAGATACGACATAGATAAAATCCAATAATCCAAACAGACCTAAAATCTAACCATTTATATGATTGGTTTATTAATCAAATATGAAATTTTAACTCTTAACCTAAAGAATTTAATAAGTATATTTTGCATTTGGATTGAAACTATTGGTAGGTCAAGAAAATCCTAAAATTAAATTAAAAAAATATCATATTTGTCGAGTCTATATTTGAAAAATACATTTCAATATTAATGAAAATTAAATTGAAAACCATGCTATTGATTACAAAAACTACTTCTTATATTAGAGGTTATATATTTGGGTAGTTGATAAAAGCATCATAACTTAACCGTCTAACAATTGATTGAGACTTTAAATACTGTGCATATAATTTAAATAAAAAAATTATGACATGATTGCTATGTGCATTAATCACAAATGCTACGTTCTTAAACTAAAAGTGATCAATATATTTAATTCAGTTTTTACTACTAATAATAAGTGATTTCCCTGGTATGTTGAGAATTAAAAAAAATGCAATATTTAAATTTGAAATATATTTTAGCCTTTCTTCTAGAAATTAGGATATGAAAGGAAAATAAAGAAAGAGGGGTGGTGGTGGTGGTTTAGGTAAGGGGATAAGACAAACAAATATTTGAGAAGAGATTAGAGTAAGAAAATAATTAAATATAACATTAAACTGAAAATATAAAAAAATTTGCTCTTAAATGAGTTTGCAGGTCTCATTTGGATATATGTGTAGGAATGACCTATTAAATATGTTCATACACAAGTTAGGATACTAAACGTATAAAGTTAAAACAATTATAAAAGGGCATAAATAAGTTGAACTCATAGTTTTAAGTTTTCCATATATAAATATATATTAGGGAAAAACCCCTTTTTGATACTTGAACTTTAACGAAATAGATAATTAGATACATGAATTTTTAAAAAGATCAATTTCATATATAATTAAACTTTTTGTATCCCTTTTCACTATCTCACTCTTTTATTATCTCTTAAAGCAATGGGCATGTGTCTAATAATGATTGTATGAGGTAGTGAAAAAGGGGCACGAAAAATTTAATTAGGTAAAAAATTGGTATTTTTAAAAATTTAGGTACCTGATTGCCCACTTAGTCAAAGTTTAGGTAAAGAAAGGGCCTAATTCTAGATATTATATCTATCTAATTGTGAAGTGTCTTGACATTCGAATGACAAATTATGAACTCAAAATGCTGATGTTTTATTAAAGATATAACCAATGGTAACTAATATTTGGGGTTAAACTGTGATTTTTTCGTTAAAAAAAATTAAATGCTAATTGTATTTTTCATTTTAAAAACTTGAACCTAAAATGTTTAAAACAAAGCCAAGTCAAAATTTTTATTGACGAGAAACCACCTACATCATTAAAAAAACTGCACAGGGAGGGGCAATTAGGTGCTGTTTACTTAGTCTACACCTACTGTTAATGGAACCATTTATCAAATATTTAGTTTAGAATATAATTGACCAGTTTATAGTTCAGTATATCTACAAAATTGTAATTCATCTATGGAAATTCCTTGGGACTTTTGCATTTAAGTCTTAAATTACCTTAGAAATTAATTTTGAACAAGCAAGGACACTTAGTGCATGTGGGCGTGCACACGCACACACATATGAGGCCAAAATAGAAAGAAAATATAGCAAATCATAGTACCTATCATGGATATTTGTAATGATTATCAACGTCATGAAGGTTACTTGAAACTTTACTTAAACAGTTTATTAACTGTCTAAGCTTTTTTTTAGTCAATTTATCATAGACATCGGCACGGGACGGTTCCGAACCGTGAACCGCCCCGAACCGTCCCCGGCGGTTCCATACCCGTGAACCGCCCCGTCGGGGACGGTTATGAACCGCCAAAGGACCCGCCGGAACCGGCGGGTCCTAGCGGTTCTTTCGCACGGAACCGGCGGTTCAACCGTTCCGACCCGCCACATATAAAAAAAAAAAAAAAAACACAGAACACGGATGGAATTATCTGCATAATTTACCGACAAATAAATGGACTCCGTTGGCTGGATTCACATGTGGTGTTTTACAAAGCAGGAGTGTGACTAAAGCCAGAAGGTTGAGTAATACAGGTCTGTTTGTTTTATTATAGCCGCACAATCCAGTATTATATTTTTATAATTTTTAAATAAATATTAATTACAGAATAAATATTAATAAAAAATAAATATTTTCTGTATAAATCAACTAATAAATATAATATAAATAATTTATAAATATAGATCAAATATAGCTTCAACATAGATAAAAATCTTTCCGGCTTGGAAAAAAATAATAGAAATCCTTCCCTTCGAAACGGACTCTAAAAAAAAAAAAATTTGGTTCACGGTTCGTATGGAACCGGAACCGGAACCGGCGGTTCCGTGGAACCGTGAACCGCCCCGGCTCTGGCGGTTCCGGTTCGGGTCCGGAACCGACCCGAACCGTGCCGATATCTAATTTATCATCTTATTGTACTTTTCACAACCAAAAAAGAGAATACCTTAAACTTTATTTAAATATTCTATTATCTAAATAAACTTTTATTTAGTTAATTTATCACCTTATTGTACTTTCCATGAATAAAAACATTACTTCGATTAATTTGTTAACACTATTTGCCTTGCTGGCATTATTGACCTATCCCACATAACACATGTTGTAATACCCCTCAGATACATGGTGGTGGAACTCTAATCAACAAGGTGTTTTTTAGTGTAATGACTTGAAATTTATCAGAACTCTAAAGTTAAGCATACTAAGTGAAAAGCACTCTTAGGATGGGTGATCTTCTGGAAAATAGTTGACACCAAGAACAAAATCGTGTGTCATTTCACTAAAGCGAATAATATCTCTGTTGGCGGAGTTCTAAGTCATTGCAGGTAGTATTGGGATAGTTCATCGGCCAAAAAGTGAGGGAATTAAGTGTTGTACAACACAAAATGACTCAAAGTGGAGGAACCTCATAAGCCTTTTTGAAATACCTCTAGTATTATCTCTGCCTAATGTGGTTCTGGACCTGTGTAATGAAAATAATAAGACGTAAATTCTATATGTGGAAAGGTATGTAATACCCCTTAATTATAACATAGCGGAACTCCAATCATAGAGACTTTTTTTGGTGTAATGATTTGAAATTAATAAAAACTCTAAAATTAAGCATGCTCAGTAGGGAACACTCTTAAGATGTGTAACTTTCGGGGAAGCAGCTGACACCAAGGACAAACCATGCAGTATTTCGCAAAAATGGACAATACCTCGATGAGGGAAGTTTTGAGTTGTTATAGGTGGTATTATAGCAGTTTACCAACTCGAATTGGGAGAAGTAAGTGTTGTACAAGTCAAAGTGCCTCAAAAGTGGGGGCATCTCTTAAGCTTGCATGAAGCACCTCTAGTGTCCTCATACTTAGTGTACTTCTAGACTTGTGTAAGAAAACTGACGAGGAGTCAATTATGTATGTGGGGGAGAATGTAACACCCCTTAAATATAAGGTGGTAGAACTCCAATCATCGATGCATATTTTAGTGTGATGAAATTCTAAAATTAAGCGTGCTCAGGAAAAAGAACTCTCAGGATAGTTAAGCTTTGGAAGCAGCTAGCATCAAGGATAAAACTGTATGACATTTTGCTAACGTAGACAATAATGGATGGAGTTTAGGATCGTTACATGTGTCATTAGCCTACCTTAACCACATGCCACATAGAATATTAAAAAAAAAATAATAATAAACTAGATGCTAAGACTTTTGCTATAAAGCTTTGAGAATTGGTACCTCATCGTTTCTTTTTCTCATGCTTATTTTTCCTCTAAGACAATAACAACAATCCATAATGCTTTTTGATAATAAAAAACAATACAAACCCTAAAAATTTCAAACTCAAATAATGTTTAATGAGAGCGAGGGAACAAAGTTACTAATTCGGAAAAGTTCTTCAAATGTACATAATGGAAACCCCAATTATCGACGCTTGCTAGGAACACCAAAATAGCAAAGGTAAGACAGTCTCTTTCCTTGTCACAATATAAGGTAACACTGCAAGTCGTGTCCTTTGTCAAGAATCTTCCTATGTCACATGTGAGAGGGTTGTAATGTTACTTTCATTGTCACCACCATGACTACAACTTCAAGATCTAAGGTTCAAGATCATGAGGGCTTTGATGATCACTAGTTCCACGATTGATTGTGTGATTATTAGAGAGCTCATGTTTGGTTTGGGGACTCTCTTGGTCAATTAAGGTTTCCATCAATTTTTAGGTGGAATAATTGATTTTCTTTAGTCTACTTTCTCTCTCATCTATACTAATGAAATCCTTGTATTATCTCTTTTCTTTTTAGGCTAACCAAGGTTACTCGTTTGCATTTACTTTTATTTTTATTTTTTCGGGAATAATCTACATGGCATGTGGTTAAGGTAAGCCAATGACATGTGTCATGTAGAGAAAGGTCAGTAATGTCAATGACGCAAAAGGTGTTGACAGATATAATTGAGGTAACGTTCTTAATCGTATAGTAAATTAACTAAATGAAAGTCCATATATTTAATTGAATATTTTGGTAAAGTTCAAGTCATAATAGAATCAAAGTAGTCATCCACTCCACCTATGTAGCTAATCTTATTATTATAAGATATAGCTAATGGTTTTATAACCTAACGGTATCTCCCCTTATCTCTTAAGTGAGAGTTACCAGGCTTGATTGCAAAGATGGTGATCAATGGTTATTGCTAAGCTCATTAGCCATGATGGCAAGTGGCACGTGTCAAAGTTGTTAAATGTATTGGTAATTATTTACTTAAATGTATTTTGTGAAGTGTGATCTCTAGTACTCTCTCGACGGTAGAGTAATAATACCCAAATAGTAAGTGAGGATTTCCTAATCAAAGGGGCACCATCTTGACATCTCTTAGACCCCATCTAAATCAAATACATACATTGCTTTTGATACATTTTATTCAACAAACTTTCTCTATTACAATTATACCCATGATGTAGGGTTTTGTTAGTAGCTTCTCATGGTAAGCTTGTCATGGAATATCATGAACTCTCTAAAAACGAATAACTATCCTTATTATTGAGCAATTGTATCTTAATTAACCATTATGTTTTCTATTATGCTCAATTGTGATTGTGGTGAATTGGCTTTAAGGATATGTGACGAATATCAAGTTTTATTAAAACCTATAATTAGTTTAACGATTGAGAATTACATAAAATATTATTTACTTTATTATAAAACTAATTCAAGAAGATTTTCAGTGGGCAAATATCAAACAAGATTTCATCCATGTCCCTCTTCTCCTCAAACACACACACCAAAAAAAAAAAAATATATATATATATGTATATATATATAAATTAGCCCAATTAAATAGTTCATATGCCACTATAAGAAATTATTTATATCATTAAAACATCGTCACTGCTTTTATTTGTAAAAATATAACTTGTTTTACCCATTTTTCATCATAGAATTTTTATCTTTAAAGACTAGTTTTCTCGTGCACATCATCCACTACAATCATTTTCAACCCAACTATAGTTAAAAGTATATCGATATTGAAGGTCGCAATAGACATATTTACTTTCTCTGAATCAAGAAACTTATAATGACCATGCTGATTGACACAGACCAATATGAAAAATTGCAGAATAACATAGGAAAAAATCAATAAAAAAATAATCTGAGCAATAATTCTATCAAATATGCTAAAAAAATCAATACAAACAAAATAAAAGTGTGTGTTTAGTGAATTTAGAAGTAATTTAAAAGGTTACATGCATATTCATTAAAGGTACTAAAAGAAGCGCAGAAGCTACCAAAGTAATGTTCAAATTGATCTGGTTAAATCAAAATAACGTAAAGGGTATACGAAAACTCATTTGAAATGGTCGAACACACGGTTTAATATATATATATATATATATATATATATATAGAGAGAGAGAGAGAGAGAGAGAAGGAAATATAGGAGATATTTTTCAAGAAAATTTCAACACATTAGATTCCACATCTTTAGAGAAGAAGTCAATTCGTTAATTTTTGAAGTCCTAATTCTATTATTAGCCGAATACGTCTTTATACTATATCTTACTTTTTTCCACTATAAAGCATGCTTGTCCAAATTGTAATTTTATTATTTACTTGAGCTTGTAGAATCAGTAGAATTGTGCAAAACCAATAAAATCATATATCTAAATTCATAATTTTATCTAAAATCTGTACCTTAATAATTTTTCATCCATTTTAATTAATTAAAAATATATAAAATCATAAACTCGTAAATTTATATATTTTACTTACGATTTTGATAACTATGCTATATAGATTGGATTTGAATCAAGACATTAATTGAAGATATGAGCTAAATTAAAACATTATTTATGAAATCTTCTTACAGTTTTATAATGGTTATATTAATATGCATTAGTACTTTTCAAATAAACAGATTATGTTATCCATTGTACCCACCATTTGTAAGGAGAGATTTTACTTTCATTTAGGTAGGGCAAATTGACTTTTGATTGGATGTGCCAACTATTTATTCCGGCTTTCATATTTCTAATCGTTCGTTTATGAGTTTTCTTCTAACAAATAATTTGATGAGGAAATATTTTTATTTACTAAATAAAATTTATTCTCATGGGAAAAAGGGGAAAAAAAAAAAAGAAACGAAAAATTTGCAAGATACGCATCCGCATGTCTATTTTAATAATTCTCTGCTTACCGATTAATCATAGCAAATATTTGATAATTAGAATTGGAAATAAAGTTTTGCGTCTCAAAGCATTCCACCTTCCTCTTCTAAGCTAGTGAACTAGTAAACGTTGGATACATAACCGTAAGAGCTAGTCCGCCTTGTGCACAAGTTAAATATAATTGACTTAGAACTTAGGGCTATTATATTTCTTTTCGTCGACTATGAGTAAATTTACTACAACTGTAGTATTGTTTGAATGGCGAATGGCGTTATAGTTTAATGACCGTTGGTTCTAATCCTCGTCTTTAAATTACTGAGTTGGATTTCTCTTATTGTAGATATAGGATTTGTTTGATATTATACACCATTAATGATATTTTAACACGCGGATACGTATGTTAGTTATTTTAAAAACTATCTTCATATGCTAACATTGGTAATTACACTATATATACATCCATGTGGCGTATTACCCATTGAATATTTTTCCCTAGCTGTGATAGTCCAGTGGCTGCATTACATTATGACTACCGAAAAAAAAGGTATTGTTTGAATGTATGATTTATTCTTTAAGAATGGTTGTTTTGGCTGGTAAACACTCCAGTCAATTAATGTTGCAAGGCTTAGCTTAGTGTCCACGCCCCCATTGATTCATCCCTCTCACCCTATTAGAGATATTGTATTTAATTTGCGAAAGATTAATTAGAACACTAATCGAAAAGGAATATTAGGCAATGGTAGGCATAGCAATGGTTCACAAACTGTTGCCCTAAATTTAATATCGAATTGTTAATGCAACAATTTGCAACCTTAATATAAAATTGTTGCCTCAGCTAAGTTAGGCTACATATTCTATGCCCGTTGCTGCATTTGGGAAAAATCCAACACATTAATTGTAAATAATTCCTAATATGTCATGGTAAGGGATTAAATCATAACTGTAAAAAGAAGCAGTAGTTATTGTTTGAAAGATAAGTTATACGTATTATAGAGATGGTAATTTTTATTCAAACTTTGAAAAAGAAAAAGATAGAAGTTCCCCCCCCCCCCCCCCCCCCCCCCCCCCCCTCTCTTTCTTATGAAGTTATGATTTTTGGAAATAAATATTAAAATTTGGGAGCTAAAACACCAAAACAATATAAATTATTGGAATAGTTGATGTGACAAAACAATATAAACTATTGGAGTTATTGTTTAATAGAGAGTGGGCATTCTGTTGATGTAATCGTAAAGCGCATTTATTCAATACAATTCCTCCTATGAATGTGTAATAGAAATTGGAGTTAATTCTGTATATTCTTGAGTTTGTTTGTTGCCCATAACTGCTATTATAAACATGTATGTGGGACGGTTATATTGTTTTTGTAAATGTGGATGAAAGTGGGATGGTATTTTTGTTTTTGTTTTCTTTTTTTTTTTTTGTTTTACTTTGGCGAACAACAGATAAGTGAAAAAGGGTATCCTATGTCTATTATCATTAAGCCAATCCTATTGATTGGTGTAAAAAAATCTATTTCTATAGGAAGGGTGGTTATTTTGTTATACTGGACAATCATTACTATCTTTCTTTTCTTCTCTATCTGTTTCCATAGCAAACCATCCTTATTCTCTTTTCTTTTTACTTTCACACACATAACACGGGTGCATTTTTCCTAGTTATATTTAAATTTATTTAATTTTCATTTTTTTGACACAAATTAACAGATGGACTTAATAATATATATAGCCAATCCTATTGATTGGTGTTAAAAAATCTATTTCTATAGTAAAGTAAGTTATTTTATCATAATGAACAATTATTACTATCTCGCTTTTCCTCTCTTTCTGTTTTCACAATAAACCATCCTCATTCTCTTTTCTTTTTAATTTCACACACGCAGAGCAGGTGTATTTTTCCCTAATTATATTTAAATTTAATTAATTTTCATTTTTTGACATAAATTAAGAGATGGACTTAATAATATATATATATATATATATATATAAGCGGTCAATGCACTCACGATGTGTGTGCTAGAAAAAAAAAGGTCATATTTAAATATACAATGAATTTATTTTTTACGACTATAAAGAGAAGTAAGAAAAAAAAACATATAGAAATGTACTGAGAAAAGTTCTAAATTAGCAAATAATTATTGGGGATCTCTATGATATTGTTGTACATATTTTTTTTCTATAATATAGTTAATTATTCCTTTCTAGTAATATTGAAATACCCTAAGTCTTTACCTAGATTAGAAATTGGGTTTAAATAGAATTATATAAGTCAAAGGAATCATAAGATATAATTAGACAAGTTGAAATAATTAGATTAGTAAATAATTAAGTTGAATTTGAGATTTTAAATTCCTAAAATCTCTAAACATGTTATTTAAAATGTTTAGAGGATTCTTAAACTTTTGATTCTTGGCCTAAACACTAATTCCTAAATCTTTACAAAATTTGAGTTCATTTGCTTGTATAAAAACATTAATTCTTAAACCCAAACTCAAATTAAATATCCTTTTATCTAAAATAAATTTCTAAATTAAGTTGTCATATCTAAGGTTCTTAATTTCTAACATGTTGGTCCTAAAATTATCTTTTAAATACTTCTAGAACTATAAATATTAATCTGATAGTTCTAAACCTATACCTTATCCTAAATTTTTTTACCTTATCTTTACCTTTTTATTCTCTTTCCCCTGCCTCTTCATTCTTCTTTATTCCCCCTCTTCTTCATTTCCTTCTCTCTCTTTCAATTTTTCATCTTCTTCTCTCTTTTTCTCTTAAAGAAATCTCATTTGAGAAGATACAAAGTGGAAATCAAAGTTAGAAAGTAAGATAGAAAGTGGAAATCAAAGCTAGAAGTGTAGAAGGATAACTCAAGTGTTCTTAAGAAGATAAGTTTCTAGTTCAATTCGTATTTGTTTACTTGTTATTTACATTTATAATTAATGAATTAATGTTGAATTGGATTGAAAGTGCTGTTTACATATGTATTTGTTTGAGGAAGAAGATGATGAATAGTGGGGTTGGAATTTGTTGAAGTATTTTGATTGTGATTGGTGTTGTTGATGAGTGTAGAAGTGTTGTTTAGACTTGATATAAGTTGTATATAGCTTTTTATGAGGTTTTGATTGAGGTAGAATATGTAAAAACTTGATAAAATGAAGTTATAAAAACAAAAGAAATTCGTCAAGTTGTTAGGGGGCAAATCACGGGCGAGGTAAGAGGTGTGAAACGCTCTGATCATGTGGTTTTTCCAAATAACGGGCATTATCACGGGTGGGATTAGGTACCTTATAGATTTTATATGTTTTTGTATTTTGATCATAACTTTTTCACCCTACCTCTGATTGAGGCGATTTAAGTTGCGTTAGAAAGACTAAAAAAAGATCTACAACTTTTATGTTTTGAGTGTTTACAAATTAGAAAAGTATCGATGCTCAAATTTTAGTTCTTTTCAGCTGTTGTGTGTTCTCAAACAAAGTTAAAACTTATATTTGCTTTCTAAATGTCATTGTTAAGTGTAAATGAATCTTTTTAAGTTAAAATAAGATAGCTAAGTGATATTTGATGTGTTATATGAGTTAATTGATGTAATTAAATATGAGTTAAGTAGATTTATAGATTTAACAAATAATTGGATTAAATATATAAGTTAGTTATGAAATGAACTTAGCTAACAAACTTAGGTTCAACTTGATTAAATAGACTTGAATAAGTTAAAATGAACTAGATTGATTTAGTTTAACCATATTTGACTTAGTTTTTGAATTAAATTATCAAGGTTAATTAATTTGGCTAAGTTTAAGTTAAAGTAAGCTCGAGTTGACATGAATCCTAGATGTATAATGAATTAGTAATGAATCTAAGTACAACATGACTTAATGAACTTCGCTAAGCTAAAATGAATTAGATTGTTTAAGTTTAATCAAATTGACTTAGTGAATGAATTAAATGACTAATTCTAATCAATTTGGCTAGAATTTAGTTAAAAGGAGTTAATGGTTAATAATTGGTTTAAGTTAATGAGATGGGATAACCTTAGATTAACATGGCAAATATGTTGTTTCAAAGGTGTGTTTGCCTAAGAAATAGATGTTTTTGTGTATGAATGCCTTGATTATGATTTTTTTGATAAAAGACTATAAACAAAGTGAAAATAAATACTTTGACAAACAAAGAAGAACTGTCCATATTTTGGCGGGGCGATCTTCGCAGCCATAGTGGAGTTCCAAATTAGTGTCTGATCAAATAGGGTATTAATAAAAGAAGTTTGGGATGAGTGGATAATTGATATTAGTTCTTATGTGAGTTTGTTATATAAGTGGATTATTGGTTTAAGTTCTTATATGAATTTAATTCTTGAACAGATATAGATATTTGGTATATCCTTTGAGATGGCTTTTGTCTTAACTTCTGAGACCCTATTTGGATTTCATATGAGAGGTGCACAATAACTTGCGTGTTGGATGTTAGGATATGCATCTAAAATGGATTAAGAACTTAAACTCGGCTTAATAATTGATGAGTGTTGGTTGTCTATTAAGCCGTCGAATCAGGTTCGGGGAGCAGCACCTTGTCATGATGCAATGACACGGTAGTTTTAGCGCTTAGGCTATCCCTATCATGATGCAATGACTTTTATAAGTGGTACGGCGGGTAGTCGATGGGGTTATTGGTATCAATATAACGTTTGCTTATTCTTAAGATGAAATAATATGATTTAGTTCAATGTTTATGGGAACAATTGAGCTAGGTGATATTATGGATTAAGTTAGGTAAAGATGAGAAACGGCTGAGAACCCTAGATGAGGCTATTATTTTTTGTTTATGGATATATCATCGAGGAGATATAAGTCCTCGAACAACTTATATCAACCCCCTGAGCATCAAGATCGTTTCTCAGAACTCCCCAGATATCCTGGTTGTTTGGAGTTTGAATACTCCAGTGATGTTTGACTAATTAAAGATTATATAGTAACTTGTTGATGTTACATTGCATTTAGTTAGGCTCGTGTGTCATTCCATGTGTGATTGTGTTGTTGTGTATTGAGCTCTAGCTCATCGTTGTTGTTATTGTTCTTTTTTTAGGTCTTGATTTGATGATCATGAAGCTGATGATGTTGTAGATGATGGAGTAGATGTTGATGATGATTGATGTATTGATGCTTGGCTCGGGTTTTGGGCAATGGTTGAAGGATAATGTGGGTTAGGGCCATGGGTATTACTTGTTCTTATTTTTATTTAAGTTAAGAGCTGGATTTATATTTTAAGTTGTAATATTTCTTAGAAGGGGCCTATTGATGCCCATGTTTTGTAATTAAGCTTTTATAAAGCTTTGTTTAAGTGAAAGTTCTTCCACTTAAGTCAGTGGAAGTTTTGAAATGTTTTTATTTAGAAATTGTTTTATAAAATAAATTTTCTACTGCTAAATCCAGTTATTTGAAAATCTAACTAAACGATTTCATAACCTAAAATTGAGTAGTAATGTTCAACATAAACAAAATCTTTTAGAGGAAAGCCTTAGCGTGTAATACTTTAGAGTATTATACGTGGCGGTAGCGTCTTGATCGGTTTAATTAATCGAATTAAATTTCTTGGGTCATTACAAATATAGTCATGTTTCTTTCTTATGTTAAAGCTCATTTATAGGAGTATTATTGCTATAGCTTAATTATAGGAGCTTATTTTGTCATTTTTCACAACCTTCTTTTTCTGTCTTGTATTGTATTATGTTAAATTCTTCACCTGAGATTCAATGAGAAATTATGGATTTTGCTAAATAATATTACATATTTCTCATGGTATTAGAGCCTAGGTGAAAAACCTAACCCTTTTAGCCATTGAGTATGCCAAGGATCCTTGGACTAACAAGTGGCAGCACCTCGATACTTTGTAACGAAGCATTAGCGAATTTTGCTAGTAAATGCATATTGATGGGAAATTCATAGATAGTAGATAGTGGTGCATCTAATCATATGGTAAGTAATTAAAATTTTCTTGATGATGTTAGACTCATTTCCTTACACCCGCATGTGAAAAATACCAAATGGCTCTGTCCGTCCTATGTCACACGTTGGTAACGCTTACTTAATGCTAAATTTTGACCTGAGAGATGTTTTTTATGTGCCTGATTTCAAATATAACCTTCTTTTAATCTCCAAAATAACCAAAGATTTAAATTATTCTATGACCTTCTTTCTTGAATTTTGTGTTTACTAGGACTTACATACAAGGATGCTGATTGGAGTGGCTAAACTTCGGGATGGTGTATACCAATTGGAGGGACGTCATGCCATTGTAACTCATAATCTTGTTGAATCAAATACAGCTTTGTGGCACATGTGCTTAAGCCATCGTTCACTTAAAAGATTGAAATTAATTCCCAGCATTACTACCTCCAATCATTTTGATGAAGCTTACAATGTTTGTCATAAATCTAAACAAACAAGGTTACCTTTTTTCTATTAGCAATAAAAGGAGTGTTGAACTTTTTTCTCTCATTCATTTTCACATTTGGGGGACTTACTCTTTTCCTTTACTTAGTGGTGCTCATTTCTTTTATACAATTGTTGATGATTATTCTAGGTGTACCTAGGTTCATCTTTTAAGAAATAAATCTCAAGCCTATGAATTTTTTACTATGTTCTGTCATTTGGTGCAAACTCAATTCAAACGTTCTGTACAAATTGTTAGAAGTGATAATGGGAGTACATTTGTGTCAAAAGCCATGAGTGATTTCTTTGTTGGTCAAGGGATAGATTGTCAAACTTCTTGTGTCACTACCCCATAACAAAATGGGAGAGTAGAATGCTGTCATACCCTAAGAGGTACCTTAAACGTGGCAGACTACTGCATACAATATTAAAACTTAAGAATGACTATCTTAGTCATGCGAAAGTCTCAATATATATGTAAGGCATAAAATACCATAATAGGAGATGCCGATGAGAAATGTAATTTAAGCAAGTAATAATAAGCATACAAGAATCTAGATAAACATTTACCCACATAATATAGTTCATAAGTTTATTTACAAAAGTCTTAAGGGCATTCCCCCACTAAACATAGTCTAAGGATCGAAACATAAACACTAAGTCTTTATAATAAACTTAAGTAACTTCACCAAAATATTTTAAAGGAAGTCTGATCTAAGTCCGTGATTAGGTTTCCTTTAGAAGCTCCCAAAAGATGACTTACATGGATAAATAGAGATTATGGGTGAAATAGCCATGAATTCCTTAAATTACATATTAATGTGTTATTGGAATGATATATATATGTGTGTGTGTGTGTGCGCTTAGTTAATATAATTAGTGAATGTGTTATTTATATGTGTATACTATTATGAAATTAATATTATTGTTTGATATGTATAAATGTGTGTGTAGTGTAATGAATAAATGTGTCTTTTGCAAATTATTATGCATGTGTTATGTTTAAAATTTAATCAATTTACTTTTGAATTGTTTAGATTTATGACAGAAATTTTGGTTAACCTTAAGACCACTTTTTAAGCATAAATACAACCCAAATGCATTTGAAATTTTTCCAAATTAATTCTAGGACAAATATACCCCTAATGGTAAGATTTGGATGACAAATGATTTTAATTGGACAAGTTAAGCCCTTCTTTTTGGCAGCGCCATTTTTCATACGAATTTTCACTTCTTTTCTTTCTTTCTTTCTATCTTCCTTTCTCATCCCAAAATCTTAAACCCTAAGCCAAGATTTATTACAAGCTTTAGGATTTGAACATCATTCCAAGCCAAGATTTAGTCATGTGAGTTTAATACAAACTTTATCCTTTAATTTATGTTCTATATTGTGTTGTGTGTAAATGTTAGATAGAAATGATTTTGATGTGATAATTGGTGTGGATTGATTTAGTGCTTTGATGATAGTTTGAATGAGATTATGTGGCTAATAGAGTAGTATTTTATATCTTATATGAGTGTTGATGTGTGGGGATGAGTATTTTGGAAGATTGAAGATTGAGTAGTTGAGTTGTGAATTGGAAGTGTGATTAGAGTTTTGATGATTAGAAGTAGTATTCATGTTGTTAGGATAGTGTTTAGATCATATAGCAAGCTTTGGAAGGTTTGGATTAAGTTTGGAAATTTTTGAAGTTAACAAAGTTTGTAATAAAACAGGGGAAATCAAAACAATTTTCGTATAGGCTAAAATTTGAACGTACGCCGGCATCTGGGGCTTCTACGCCGCCGGCTTATAGACGGTGTTAGAAGCCAATAGAACCAAATTTCTTAAGGCCAATCGAATGCCGCCGGCTTTCGCTGGAAAAGTCAGCCTGCGTTCCTTCTTTCACATTGTACACCGGCTACTGGGATTCAAAGCCGCCGGCGTAGAGTGAGAAGTTGTTAGCGTATCCATGTACGCTGCCGGTTTGTACCTCTCTGTAAACTTTTGGAAATTTGAGTTTTGGATTCTACACCGGCTCAATGCCGCTGGCGTAGAATCAAGGCAGCCGGCGTACCCTTGAACACTGCCAGCGTTGTTAGTGTTGATTTTCAGAGTATCAAACACCGGCCCAAAGCCGTCGGCTTTGAGTACCAGCGTATCCCCTGCGCTTTTGAATTTTAAAAACTTTCTTTAAAATTTTTCGAAGTTTGATATATGATCAATTAAGTATTTGTTAAACGATCTAGGATATAATAGGATGTTTAAATGCTTAATTATGACTTTGTATTAATTTATTTGAATTTCTTTGATTTATTGTATTTTCAACTAGTTAATTAGTACTTGGGCTAAGTGTGAAATTCAATATTGATTTAAATAGTGATAGATCCTAGCCCAGTCAACCTCGTTAATTCCCGAGCTATATCAGGTACGCAGTAACTTGCTTGTCTCTTTGCTAGGATAGGCATCAAAATCAAACTACTTTAAAATAAGAAAATCCTATTGATATATGAGTGTTGATTGTCGTTGTTTGCCGTTGAATCTGGTTCGGAGAGCGGCACCCTGCTCAGATTGGGGGCAGGGTACTTTCTCATTAATGGATAGAATTGTTTAGAGATATGAGTATCCAAGTTGCTCATATCAACCCCTGAGCGTCGTGATGCGTTACTCAAGAACCCCTAGTATTACGGGCTACGCCGAAAGGTGGGGCTGCCTAGTCTGTATGAACAGTAGGGACCACTCAGGGAGGCGGACGTAATACTAGATCCTTGTTGCCCGGAGTTTGAATACTCCCGTGTTGTTTTACTAACTAAAGACTTAATAATTAACAAGTGATTGTTGCATAATGCATTAGCCTAAGAATGTGTGATCCACTTCGTATTTTGTATTCGTCACTTGTGTACTGGGCCTTTGGCTCATATTTTATCTATTTCAGGTGATGACTCCGATGAGTTCTATATGAGTATGGGGTACGGAACCGACTTCGAGGATTTTCTTGATGGGTTGGAAGATTAGAGATGACCATGGACTCAATGGACCCCTATGAATGTAATAGAGTAGATGAGATTCTTTTTGGTTGATAATGTAAATATAGTGTTAGTTGAGTTGTGTTTTGAGAATTTTTGTCAAGGCTTGTAAGAAGCCCTTGGATGTAATATATAAATATATATGTATGTGCTTAGCTATTTAAAAGTTAAGTTGTACTTCCTTTATAAGATATGTTGGTAGTGTAGTAGTATAGTCTTGTTTAAGGTTAGAAACAAAAATCTATGTCTCCTATTGTATATTATCTTTATGGAATTAGATAAACAATTACTCAAACAATTTCTTCAGGCAACCTTACATATAATCTTAGGGGTTATCTGTGGTTGGGGAACTGTTATCTCCTATTTCAAATACAAGGGAGATAGCGGGTCCTTACAATGGGTACAAAAGCAAGTGATCCTATATATACAAAAATCTATAGGGGTGTAAGTGTTACAAGCTTAGTGAGATCATTCCCGGTTTAACATACTTGGAACAAAAATTGTCAAACAAGTTTCAAACAAGCATAATGCAACAAAAACATAAGCATACAAGACATATGGTTTTCCAGGAATCATATGTTAAATGAATTTATACTCTTCATTCGGGTTTAGGTATACTAGCCAATTACAGCCAACTAAAGAATTTATAGTTCTTATTGGCTACTAAACGCTACCAAAATATATGTAGATCTTACCGGCTATTATTCGCCACATGTAGATACTACTTATTATGCCAAACACAACTACCATACACTTGTTCCACCAAATATATAATAGCGAATGCAATGAGACTTTACTCATGAAGTGCATGAATCAATTTTATTTAAAAGTCTAGCACTTAGTTATCCTATTTAAAAGGCGATCATATAAGTTTCAGACATTCCAACATGGTTGTAAAACATACAATTTATTATAAACACTTTAAGACTCGATATGCTTAATATCAATTCACCAAGCAATATAAATCACATGCATTTTTCCATTTTATCTTTTTCCTAGTTTTAGTACCACTAAACTACAAGCACAAACATGAGTATTATAATACAAGGGGAAGTTAACTCACTAGGGCATGCCGTGATAGTAGCTCCCCTAATAAAAATATCCTCAGGATAGGAAACGTCGTCCACTTCATTTCCTAAACAAAGGAAATGAGTATTTCATAGAAATTTTACTTAAATTTTCTAATTCTATCTTTTATTTGCTATAAAGTTCGGATTTATGGAGGTTCTAACTTAAAAGGCCATATCTTGCTTTAACTCGGAATTTCACATATAATATACCGTTTTCTACCTACTGGAAAAGATCTATCCATTTATATGGTTGTTTTTGTCATAAAAATTCATTTGGGTCCCAAAATAGCAAGGTACAGAATCATCACGAAAATCTCAGCCTTCAAAACATAATTTTTCAAACTTTTTTCCATCCAAAAATCCTTATACAAAAATATAGGTATTTTTATAGTTGAAAAATATTTGAAAACATATATATATGTATATTATAGACTCATATTGTATGCATGAATTTAGTAGTGTTGTCTCAACAATGATTTTTGTAAAGCAATGTGTCTTAAAAGTTGGAAAAAATTAAGACTTGAAAATTCACTTTAGTTTGTTGGAAAATTTCTTGAATTATTATAAGTGAGTGTTTTCTTCTTTTAACGTCATTTCTTAACTTTTTGAGAATAAATTAACTTTCCAAAAATAAATTTAGTCTCTTTAAGATTTCTACCAATTTTATTTCTAGTGATTGAAAAGTAAAGTTTCTCTAAGTATTTTTTTGTAGTGACTAAAATTCTTTGAAGTAGTTACTTGTCATGTTTATATGTTCTTAATTTTCCAAAGTTAGGTCTACTTTAAATAAATAATAATGATCTTTTAAGCTATTTACTAATTGTATTTCCTAGGTATCTAAAAGGTTAATTTTAGATGATCTTGTAAAACATGTCCAGTCCTTAGTATTTTAGAGTGTTGGTGAGAACCTCATAAATAAGTTTAAGAAAACATTTGTCAACTAAGGAATTACAATATCGAGTTTTTAAACAAAAAGAAACCTTCTTATTTTTTGGTTTAAAAAGAGTGTGTGTGATAAATCTACTTTGTTTATTCTTTGATAAAATCTAATGTAATATTATTACTAAAAACTTGTGATGGACTTATCTACATTTTGGAAAGGATCTGTTAAGATAAAACTTTAATATTTTATGGAAAAATCATTTCCTAAGTAGCACAAATTCATTTTTAAATAAAGTTCTTATTTTTCTTCATTTAAAAACACTCCTTTTTATTTTTATTGAGACAATATCAACATCTTCATGAATATGTAGTCATGAGAAAGAGAATAATATGACATAATAAGATAAAGATATATATAAGAAGCAATATAAGCATAATAATATGGTCAATTATTGGGAGCCTTAGTTTCATCAAGGCAACTCGAGACTAAGAATAGACTAGTCCCCAAAAAAAAAAAAAAAAGGAAAGAGAAAGAAAGAAAAGGCATAATAATATCAATAATAAGAACATAATAATAATAAAAGCATAATAATAAAAATAATGTATGCATAAGAACAAAACATGAACATAATATTGCTTTCTTAACCTCTATGAGTCTTTAGAAAATACACACTATGTTCATGGTAAGTTACATAAACATAAGAAATAATCTATTAACAATATGAAAATATAAGAATGTATGTATGAACAAGAACAAATGTAAAGACTCGGACTTACCACTTATGTTTAAAATAGGTAAATACAGCTCCCCAACCATATATAACCCGTGGAAATTATATGTAACGTTGTCTACAAAGAATGGTTTGAATAATTGTTTGCTATAACCTAGGATAAGAACTGATTCAAAAACTTTTCCTTCTAGAAAATCTTCATGAAAGACTTGATACATACATTCACATATACACATACAATATAAGATATACAAACATAGCCTTGTAAACAAGCCATTAACAAAAACATATTGAGTTATTACAACTTTATAGAAAATACAACAAAAGCCTTAACAAAACTTCTATCGAAAACTTCCATAAAAGCCATGGTCAAGTCTCTAATCCTTCTAGCCATCCTAGAAGTCCTCAAAATTGATCCAAAATCCAAACTGATTAAGAATTCATCATCTTCAACAAACATGAAAAGATAAGGAATGAGCTAGAGGCGCAGTACACAGCAATGAAAGAAAATGCGAAGTGACACACATACTTAAAATAAATGCGAATGCACAACCAATAAGTTATTAGATAATCTTTAGTTAGCCAAACAACACTAGAGTATTCAAATTTCGGACAACAGAGGTATCTAGGGGAATTGGAGTAACAATCTCGATGCTCAGGAGATTGATATAAGCAACCCGAAAACTTATATCTCCTAGATTATATAATCGATAAAAAGAAAATGGCCTCATATAGGGTTTTTAGTCGTTATACAACTTCACTTATCTCGGTCCATAATATCACTTAGTTCAACTGTCCCCATAAACATTTGAACTAAATCATATTACTTCATCCCAGGCCTAAGCAAACGTTATACCAATACCAAAAACCGTATCGACTACCTGTTGTATCACTTATGAAAGTCATTGCATTATGACAGGGTGGCCTAAGCGTCTAAAATTACCGTGCCCCTAACCTGAGTAAGGTGTCGCTCCCCAAACCGAATACCGATCTACCATCCAGGTTAGATACGGATTTAACGGTGTAAAAGACAATTAATCAATCAAAGTTTAAGTTTCTCTTCTATTAGGATTTGTTTTGGTTATGCCTATCCTAGGCAAAAAATCAAACAAGTTACTGCATACCTGGTATATATATAATCGCTTGTATGAAAAACATGAACCCCGGTGATGGTGCTCATTATTTGACAAAAACTCTACCGAGTTTATTTCCTTTTGTGAAAAAGCCACCAAAACCTCAAAAGATAAATCAGATATACAACTTAGAGGATACTCCAGAAGAATTAGAAACTATCTCAGAAGATAAGACAGGAGATAGGTTTAAGCATCTGCTCATAAAGTTAAACTCATATAAGAACTTAAACTCTTTATCCACTTATATCAAGCTCATTTTATTAACCTATTTGATCAGACACTAATTTGGAACTCCACTATGGCTGTGAATATCATCTCGCCAAAATATGGACAGTTCTCCTCTGTCTGTCAAAGTATTTCTTTTCACTTTAATTATAGTTTCTTATCACAAAAACATATACAAAGCATGCATATACAAACATTCATATTTGAAAATACATTATTTCCCAAGAAAATACACATTTGAAACAATAAATTCCTCATGTTATTCAAAGATCATCCTATCATATTAATCTAATTCAATTATTAGCTATTAAACCCATTTTAACTTAATCTTAGCCAAATTGATTAGAATTAGTCATTTAATTCATTTACTAAGTCAATTTGATTAAACATAAACAATCTAATTCATTTTAACTCATTCAAGTTCATTTAATCCAAGTTGAACTTAAGATTATCAACTAAGTTCATTTTGCAACTAACATCCATAATTAGTCAAATTACTTATTAATCTATAAATCCACCTAAATCATGTTTAATTATATCAATTAATCATCATTACACATTAAATATCATTAATCTATCTCATTTAGTCCAAAAAGATCCATTTCCAAAGCAATCACACATTTAAAATGCAAAAATGAGTTTTAAAACTTTGTTTGGAAAGTGCAACAGCTAAAAAGAAGTAAAATTTAATCATTGATACTTTTTGATTTTGCAAAAACTTACGAAATGAAAGTTTTAGATCTCTTTTTAGGATTTCCAACGCAATTTGAATCACCTAAATCCGATTTTGGATGAAAAAGTTATGATTATTTTACAAAAATACTGTCGTGCTGCAGAAGACTTATCACGCCCTTTAGGTCACCCATGATGAGGAAAAATTTCATGATCAGAGCTAATCACGCCCTTTTGGTCACCCATGATGACGAAAAACTTCATGATCAGAACTAATCATGCCCTTTAGGTTGCCTGTAATTAGTTATCTGACAAGTTTTTTGAAAAACTGAGCTCATCACGAGACCTATCTTGCCTGTGATTTGCCCAAAACTTTTCCCCTACTTTAAACTTTGAAAATTTGCAATTTTCACACTTTTCCAACCTCCTTCAAATATATTCCCAACTTCTTAATTCCTCAAACATGTATTCTATCAACATCTAACATGCATAAACTTCATTTTCATCTCATTAAACATATCAAATATCAATTCAGATTGACACTTCATTCTTACTCCACCAATTCAAGTACGACCAAAACACTTTTATCATAAACCAACTTCTCATATTCACTTTCTCACTTCATTTTGAACTCACCAAGCACAATTTCATTCTCATAACATTATTTAACCCAACTAGTAACAATTCACTTCTCAACACAACATAATTCATGCATAAACGCTTCTTTCTCATCATCAACATCATCAACATCATCAACACTCCTTGCTTCAAATTCCAAACATCTCTACACTTCAAGTTATATGTTTAGTACATACTACAGGTCCTTAAATCATCAATATACTACGTAAACCATTATCAATATATAGAACTCATCCTAACTCTTATTTAGCATAAAACTCATTCTCACAAGAAAACTTGACTACAAATATACATGTAACAAACAAACACATATACCTTAAGAGGCTTTATATCTTGATGATAAACGCTTGAACAACTTATATCACTCGGGCTTAGGATCTTGACCTTGCTTAGAGCTTGGAGAGTAGGGTTTTAAGAACAAGGGAAAGAAACTTGTCTAAGCTTTAGATGAAAATTCGTATGGCTTTTTGTGCAGATTTTGGAGTGTGTTTTTCTTCAACAAATGAGGCTCATACTTATCTTAACTTTGACTTTAGGGGCTGCCAAAAGTAATGGGTTTGTTAAGCATGATTTAGGCTTGTTTTGAGGCCTTAAAGATGTGTTTTTGGGCTTGTTAACATGGCTAAAAATTCTATTACGTAGAGAAAATATTTAGAGTATATTTAACTTGTTTTAAGCAAAATTTCATACACTTTATTATACTTATAAATTTATAAACTCAATATTTAGTTACACTAAGATATATCAATACTCAAATACATTAACACAACACATATATCATGTACTAACATGAATCATATTCATCATGCATCAAGATTATGCACAAATACATTAATACATATGTAAAATATGATTTGGAAATTATGGCTATTCCAACAAATTATAAACTTATTGTTACTTTCTTAACCTCTATGGATTTTTAAAAAACATACACAAAGTTCATACTAAGTTACATGAACATAAAGAAAGGTTTAAGACATTTACCTATGGGTTAGAAGAAGAAGAAAAGTTTGTACAGAGGAAATTATTGGAGAGAGATTTTATGGTGGAAATTTGGTAAAGTTTTAGTATGTAAGAGAAGTGTATGAAAGAAAAGGGGGATAGGAGGTATTTATAGAATTTTGTGGAAAGAAATTAGATGTAATAAAGTAAATTAAAAAAAATTATAGAGAAAAGAGGGTACCAAAGAGAGGGAGAGAGTGAATTTGTTTTTTAGGTTAATGAAAAGTGATCAAGATGTGAGGCATGAGAGATGTGAAGTTGTATTGGAAAAGAAAAAAAAAAAATAAAAAATAGGTGTATAGGTAGTAAGAAAAAGTAGAAATAGATTAATAGTAATGAATAGTAAACAAGACTAATAATCTACCGGTAGTAAAGAAAATATGCGTATAAATGCAAAATATGATATTTGTAGCTACCGAAAAATTATAAAACTGATATTTTTTAATCCTTGTATTATTATGAATCTAATGGTGTCATCAGAATATTTTTACTATTCCGATCCCTATGACATGTTTTCCAATAACTGATTCCGTTCAGGTTTAAAACGAATTAAATTTTGATGAATTTGATCTTTTTAGGCTTCCCTATATTATTACAATTCATATTCCATGACTTTCTCAATTTTATTGTTTTAAGGTTAAGAGAACGGGATTATTGGATCTAAACACTAGGGTTTTTGTAGCTTTTGTTTACTTTTAAAGTTTTCGGTTGACTTCTAATCCTAAGATTTAAACATAAACTTAGCATAATATTCAAGGGTTTACAAATGCAAACACTATCATATTCTTGAAGTAGCATGCTCTTTGCATTTCCAGGCTAATTTACCCTTGAAGTTTTGGGGGGAATTTGTTTTAATTACAGTATATCTCATTAATATGATACCAACTCCCATCCTTAGAGGTAAAAGTCCTTATAAGGTACTCGTCAAGAAAAAACCTAATTATGTTCACTTGAAGGATTTTGGTTTACTTTACTACACATATAATCATGATAAAACACATGATAAATTCTCAAGTGGATCCCATCGTTGCATTTTTATTGGTTATCCTCATGGACCAAAGGGGTATAAGGTTTATCATTTAGAAAGAAAAAAAGTTTTTGTGTCAAGAGATGTGATATTTTGTGAAAAAGAATTTCCGTTTCAATCAA